>CM040405.1:66007468-66349968 GCA_022702515.1 Ilyophis sp. 1 JC-2022 | reverse complement strand
AGTCTGGTATCTGTTAAGGCTCTGTTCCAGGGTGTGGATGGGTCCCATAGTCTGGTATCTGTTAAGGCTCTGTTCCAGTGTGTGGATGGGTCCCATGGTCTGGTATCTGTTAAGACTCTGTTCCAGTGTGTTGATGGGCCCCATTGTCTGGTATCTGTTAAGGCTCTGTTCCAGTGTGTGGATGGGCTCCATGGTCTGGTATCTGTTAAGGCTCTGTTCCAGTGTGTGGATGGGCCCCATGGTCTGGTATCTGTTAATGCACTGTTCCAGTGTGTGGATGGGCTCCATGGTCTGGTATCTGTTAAGACTCTGTTCCAGTGTGTGGATGGGCTCCACATTCTGGTATCTGTTAAGACTCTGTTCCAGTGTGTGGATGGGCTCCACAGTCTGGTATCTGTTAAGGCTCTGTTCCAGTGTGTGGATGGGCTCCACAGTCTGGTATCTGTTAAGGCTCTGTTCCAGTGTGTGGATGGGGCCCACGGTCTGGTATCTGTTAAGACTCTGTTCCAGTGTGTGGATGCGCCCATGATCTGGTATCTGTTAAGGCTCTGTTCCAGTGTGTGGATGGGCTCCACCGTCTGGTAATCTTTTAAAGTCTAATTTATACAGATTTAATGACGTTTTTTTTAAAAACTCTCAAAATATAAAACCATTTATGATGTTTCCACTTTTTAAAACCTATAACTCAACTCAATGTGAAATATTCTGGTTTTGGACTTCAACATTGACCTTAACCATAACTAATTTCTGACACAACATAGTTTCTGTAATTCCAGAAATACTGCTGCATGTCACCACAGTATGTTTAGCAAATATATAGCCAGTCTAATTTTAGAACATTTATGACTTCTCACTGATGAACAGTTATGCTATCCTCAGATTTTACATATATCAATGCAAATATATTTTACTTGTATTGATGCGGTCATCCTTTAATGACAGACTAGCTAAAGTTTTCCTTTAGCTATGTCTGCGTATTCCCTGCGGTTCTTGTGCCAGAATACCCATCCCTTTGCATAGTGTGTAAGAGGATGGGATGGGAGGAATGAGAGCCAGAGACACATGCAACAGGATAAGTACGGCCGGATTTGAAGCACCGACATCTCTGCACGCGATGAGATGAGCAATGCGACCTCCTTATTCTACCCGAATGAACCCCCACCCTCTTTTTTTATATTCCTGAATAGATTAAGGGCCTGATTTACTGAGACCTTTAGCTTGTGCAAAACATTTTATCACAAGCAAAACCCATAACATGACCAATGATTGGTCATGGTGTTTGTTTTGCACCAATCAAGGGCTTTGTTATAAGCCCTGAGTGTCTAAAGTCTTTACTTATATCTTTTACATCCCGTGCCTCTTCATATGCTCCTGCCCCTTTGAATTTAACATTTTACATCCTTTGCTTTGGACTTTCTACTCACCAGCTTGTTTGATTAGATCCCTTATTACAGTCTATTACCATCCAGTTCATCACTTTTAGTTTAAATCAAGCCAGCCAGCGAAGGATGGGCACCCCCTCTCTAGCCAGGTTTCTTCCGAGATTTCTTCCCATTGGGGAATTTTTTTTCGCCACTGTTGAGTGTTTTTTCTTCCCACCGGGGAGTTTTTACCTCGTTTTGCTGGTTGGGGGTTAAGGCCTGTTTTGTTTTTTGCTCAATTTTCTTTCTGTTTCTCTGTGCAGCGTCTTTGTGACAGTTCTTTGTAAAGAAACGCTATACAAATAAAATTGAATTGAATATTAATTTGTTTGCACTTCTTTTGTACTCTGTATCTGAGGAGTGTGGTGGCCAGAACAGAGTTTGAGTTGTAAATCCCTGTGGATACGACTATCGACCTCCCGCCTGTAATGGAATGTGCATTTATTCGGGGGGAAAGCAAAAAGGCTATCACAGTACAGAAAGTGGCATCGAGGGGTATCAAGCCCCCCAGGTGGACCAGGGGGTGGGGAGATGGGGGGGGGGGAGGGGTGTATTTTAAGTTGGCCGCCTTACTGGCTGACTTATGACAGTCTCCCCAAAATGAAAATAATTCCAGGAGCAGATCACACCGTTCACATTCTTTCCATAGAGTCAGATACCGAAAACCAAGCAGTTAAATGTCTTGTTGAGGGATACAATAGGAGTACCTCGTCTGGGAATTGAACCCACAACCTCTGCACTATAAACACAGTTTCCAAATCGTTATGCTATGCTGTCACCCTTGCCGTTGCTGTTTCTCCTTTCAAAACCAGGGTAAAGTTAAATACAGAGCCATGTGGTTTGAAATGCAAAAGTTGTGGGTGTCCGTGCATGTGCGTGAGCCGGTGTGTTCTGGAATGTATGCGTGTGGGTTTTTCAGAGCGTGCGCGTGTTGCTGAGCACGTGTGTGTGTGTGTGTGTGTGTGTGTGTGTGCATGTGTGTGTTCCTGAGCAAGTGGGTGTGCTTCTGTGTGTGGGTGTGTATGTGTCGCAGTGTTTTGAGTGTGTGTCTGTGTGTGTGTGGCGGTGTGTGTGTGAGTGTGACACATACCTTGCTGACACACAGTAACCCAGCTCTTCTCTGAGAGTGTGTGTGTGTGTGTGTGTGTGACACATACCTTGCTGACACACAGTAACCCAGCTCTCCTCTGAGAGTGTGTGTGTGTGTGTGACATATAGCTTGCTGACACACAGTAACCCATCTCTTCTCTGAGAGTGTGTGTGTGTGTGTGTGTGTGTGAGTGAGTGAGTGTGACACATAGCTTGCTGACACACAGTAACCCAGCGCTCGTCTGGCTCCTTGGTTTGGCCTGAGCAGCTGTCTTCTCCCGAGTCAGAGCCAACAGAGTCAGCTGCACTCTGTCTGCCTCTCCTCTGTCCTCAGTACAGTGGGTCAGTGTCTTTCTGACGGGCGGGTAATACGACTCCACTGGAGGAAGGGACACCCCCGCCCCCCCCTCCCAGCTCTGAAAACTCATGGCTAATCTTAAAGAGCTCAGCAGAGCAGCCTGAGTCTCCGTGGCAACACGACCCTGTCTGAGTCACTGACACAAAGTAGCCTACTGCCATAGTCCTCACAAGGCTACTGTCACGGTCCTCACAAAGCAGGTATCTGACATGTAGAGAACATACACACACACACACTAAAAAATCATATATATGTACAAACACATATATATTCACGCAAACGATAATTCATACACACAAACAAACACTCATATATACACAAAATCATTCGTATGCACACCCAAGCACACAAACATATAGTACATATTCTCGTGTATGTCCTTGTCAGGGAATTGTCAGTCATTTTTCTGATTAGACATTCCACTCCCAAATAGAAGATCCACAGTCATTACACGGATTAAAATAAATAAATAAACAAGTTTGATTTGAAGCCTGTAAACTTGAATCATCTTGTTTTTTGTGACTATTGAAACAAGAAATACCCAGAGCTGAAAAAATTTGCCAATCTGAAAGAGTTTGTGTCTAATGGAATGTTCAGTGTTACAATGTTACAAGCCAAGCGCGGCTCTGATACGGAGATTGAAACTCTTGTGCTCCCTCTGCTGGTCTGGCAGGGTAGTGACAGTCAGTTTCCACAGAAGTATCCTTGTGCAAAGCAGGTTCTGTTATAGACTATCAGGATGATCAAACTGAAAAAAGTAGGTCTTCCACCATCACCTGGAGAGGTGGATCTGAACCAGGTGCAGGTTAATGAGTTCAGTAATTGTAGTCTAACACCATCCATGAGTCTTAGATATACTGTATTAAAGATATAGGTATACCTAAGACTGCTAAATACCTGACGTTTATATGTAATAGAACTGGCCGAGATTAATCAAAAATACAAGCCAAATTTATTGTTTGTTGTCACATGACATTGACCAACCAGATGGGCAGCTTTGTGTTTTTCACATTGCAATTTGAACCTCTTTACCATAGAACTTGTCTTAATTTTGGCTTTTGTTTTAAAGTCATATGTTCGCTGCCAGAAAATGCAAAGGACACAGAAGGGTTGGTCTTTAATGAACATTAATCAACGGCAATATCAAAAGTCCAACATCAAAGAGCTCAAGGGAAGAGGAAGCAGGCACAAACATCAAAAGCATGTTAGTGCGAACAAACCGTAAATCAAAGTAACCGACCCAAATTTAAACCAAAATTGATCAAAATCAGCAAATAAAAAGACAACAGCTTTTTTCAGACTGTTTTTAACATTTAGCACTGAGGCTGAAACATTCAAACTTGATGCATCTTATGAATGTTAACAAGGTGGGCGGGTCTAACAACAGCGCTGTGTCACAGAGAGTCTGACCTTGGTTACCCCTGTTGAACGAACGTTGATTTAATGCAGTATAGCACCAGGATAACTCTGCTGCCAGCCTATTCCATTTGGCCAGTAAGCAAAGAGGATGGACGGCACAAGGAAGCAGACTATCTGGTTTCTCTAGAGTATTTGTGATTAATACTCATCATCCTCCCCTGCAGGCCTGCTCCTCCTCCTGTCTGTGGAAACGGCATCAATTCAATGTAAAGTTGGGTGGGCAACGAAAGATGACAAATGCATAGGTATGTTTATTCGTTCATTTATTATTATTATTTTTTGCTAATGGGGGTGTCCAAGATTTCCACACAGAAATGAAAGATTGAAAGATTCGACAATACATTGTGAGCACAGCATGTGGACTATTTTGAAATATTACAATAAATGTAATTTCCACGAGTGTAGCATATTGCAATGCCTTAAGGCTGCAATAATTAACATATTTGCCAATATATTGTGATGTGTTAAAGTACATATTAATTATATATTCATTGGATTATATTTTCATTTTCTATAGCCTATTTGCTCCTAATTTGCTGTTATTTTTGAGAGGGGAAGTGTTACTATAAGAGAGGTAGTGTGAGTAAGTCTCTTCCACTCTTCTGTTTGCATTCAGATGTTGATGAATGCACATTCCCAGTCTGCGGCCTGTACGCTATATGCATTAACACAAACGGCAGCTTCTACTGTCAGTGTGAGCCCGGCTTTCAAACCAATTCACCATCCAACAATTTCACTGGCTTTACGGGAAAGTGTACTGGTAAGAACACAGCCTTTCCTTTGTGTGTGTGTGATTTGTGTGTACGTGTTTGTGTGTTTATGTGTGTGTGTTTGTGTGTGTGTATATGTGTTTGTGTGTGCGTGTGTGTGTATGTGTGTGTGAGTGTTTGTGTGTGTATGTGTTTGTGCAACAATAAATAAATTAACAAATAAACACATATATATGTCTGCATGCAAGTGCCGAATCCCAAAAAATTATATCTACAGTATGTATAAATAAGCGTGTGGAAAAGGTCCTTCAGCGTGTTCCAGATCCAGGACAGGATTTTGAAGAATAAACATATTTCCCCGGTAACGGGTGTCACCTTCCTGTTCCTCAGATATAAACGAGTGCATTGAGACCCCCAAAATCTGTGGGCCCAATGCCTTGTGCCGGAACACCATGGGGTCCCACAACTGCACCTGCTCTGAGGGCTACATCTCCAGCGACGGTCAACAGGTTTTTCACGGAGACAAAAGAGTCACCTGTGAAGGTACATCTCCTCCGCTTTAGTGTTTAATGTGATATAGATGCAAGAATATACTCCCGTGGCTCTCCCTTTTAGTGTTTAATGTGATATAGATGCAGGAATATACTCCCGTGGCTCTCCCCTTTAGTGTTTAATGTGATATAGATACAGGAATATACTCCTGTGGCTCTCCCCTTTAGTGTTTAATGTGATATAGATATAGGAATATACGCCTGTGGCTCTCCCCTTTAGTGTTTAATGTGATATAGATATAGGAATATACGCCTGTGGCTCTCCCCTTTAGTGTTTAATGTGATATAGATACAGGAATATACTCCCGTGGCCCTCCCCTTTAGTGTTTAATGTGATATAGATACAGGAATATACTCCTGTGGCTCTCCCCTTTAGTGTTTAATGTGATATAGATATAGGAATATACGCCTGTGGCTCTCCCCTTTAGTGTTTAATGTGATATAGATATAGGAATATACGCCTGTGGCTCTCCCCTTTAGTGTTTAATGTGATATGGATGCAGGAATATACTCCCGTGGCCCTCCCCTTTAGTGTTTAATGTGATATAGATATAGGAATATACGCCTGTGGCTCTCCCCTTTAGTGTTTAATGTGATATAGATATAGGAATATACGCCTGTGGCTCTCCCCTTTAGTGTTTAATGTGATATAGATACAGGAATATACTCCCGTGGCTCTCCCCTTTAGTGTTTAATGTGATATAGATACAGGAATATACTCCTGTGGCTCTCCCCTTTAGTGTTTAATGTGATATAGATATAGGAATATACGCCTGTGGCTCTCCCCTTTAGTGTTTAATGTGATATAGATACAGGAATATACTCCCGTGGCTCTCCCCTTTAGTGTTTAATGTGATATAGATACAGGAATATACTCCCGTGGCTCTCCCCTTTAGTGTTTAATGTGATATAGATGCAAGAATATACTCCCGTGGCTCTCCCCTTTAGTGTTTAATGTGATATAGATGCAGGAATATACTCCCGTGGCTCTCCCCTTTAGTGTTTAATGTGATATAGATGCAAGAATATACTCCCGTGGCTCTCCCCTTTAGTGTTTAATGTGATATAGATGCAAGAATATACTCCCGTGGCTCTCCCCTTTAGTGTTTAATGTGATATAGATGCAAGAATATACTCCCGTGGCTCTCCCCTTTAGTGTTTAATGTGATATAGATACAGAAATATACTCCCGTGGCTCTCCCCTTTAGTGTTTAATGTGATATAGATGCAAGAATATACTCCCGTGGCTCTCCCCGTTAGTGTTTAATGTGATATAGATGCAAGAATATACTCCCGTGGCTCTCCCCTTTAGTGTTTAATGTGATATAGATACAGGAATATACACCCGTGGCTCTCCCCTTTAGTGTTTAATGTGATATAGATGCAGGAATATACTCCCGTGGCTCTCCCTTTTAGTGTTTAATGTGATATAGATACAGGAATATACACCCATGGCTCTCCCCTTTAGTGTTTAATGTGATATAGATGCAGGAATATACTCCCGTGGCTCTCCCCGTTAGTGTTTAATGTGATATAGATACAGGAATATACTCCCGTGGCTCTCCCTGTTAGTATTTAATGTGATATGGATGCAGGAATATACTCCCGTGGCCCTCTCCTTTAGTGTTTAATGTGATATAGATGCAGGGATTGATAGTGCTGATTTGTGATTGACAGCTGTGGGAGAGGGATTGATAGTGAGATGGGTTTTAGTGGCGGATAATCAAACATGAAGGTAGGGGGATCAGAAACAAGTCACTCACACAGCGAGGACCAATGAAGGGAATAACAAAATAAATGCAAAAAAATGACAGGAAACTAATTCCTTGTGAAAATCAACTCGCTAAAATAGGGCAAACTCAAATAACGAGTGAAACACAAACTAAATCTCCCGAGCTCAATACTGGAGTCAAAACGGAAAATTTAGCAAAAAAAAGAACACCTTCGGCACATAAGTTTGGACGGCCGGAAGAGTGTAAAACAAACGAAACAAACAAAGAAAACTATCTCAGAGAGAACAGCAAAGAATAAAATAAATAGCACAGAATGCTAACAGGAGGAATAATACCTGAAATAAAAGCGAATAGCAAGTCCCTCGTGAACATAAACATCGTTTAATATCACAAGGTCGCTAGTACCTGGCTATACCTGGCTCAATGCAATGTCGAATGACAAAAAAGCACCGGGGAAGCGAAAGTGAGGAACTAAAATACCCTGCAGGTAGAAGCACAGGTGAAAATAATGATGAGGGAAAGCAAACCCCAGAATGGAACGTGGAAAAAATCCGATAGATTCTCAATCGGGAAATAAGGACGAGATCCGCAACAGAAAAGAAAATAAAAACCCATGAACCATAACAGATAGAGGTGATTTGTGATCGACAGCTGTGGGAGAGTGATTGATAGAGCTGATCTGTGATCGACAGCTGAGGGAGAGTGATTGATAGAGCTGATCTGTGATTGACAGCTGTGGGAGAGTGATTGATAGAGCTGATCTGTGATCGACAGCTGTGGGAGAGTGATTGATAGAGCTGATTTGTGATCGACAGCTGTGGGAGAGTGATTGATAGAGCTGATTTGTGATCGACAGCCTTGGGAGAGTGATTGATAGAGCTGATTTGTGATCGACAGCTGTGGGAGAGGGATTGATAGAGTTGATTTGTGATCGACAGCTGTGGGAGAGGGATTGATAGAGCTGATGGATGATTTGCTGCTATTGGAGGGTGATTGATGTAGCTATTTTCTAGGGACTGACAGACTTGACAAATGATGGGCAGCTGTGGATGTGTAATTGACATTCCATAAGAGTGGTTTACAGCTGCTGTATAGTGATTGACACATATGATGGAATATTGACACCTGTCAGAGAGTAACTGATGGATCTGATGAGTGTTTGAGAAATGCTGCAGGAAAATTATTGACAGATATGACTGAGTGATTGACAGATCTGACTGAGTGATTGACAGGTTGCTTTCCCACTGCAGATGAGGATGAGTGTGAGATAGTTCCTCCGGTCTGTGGCCGGAATGGTACCTGCACAAACTCACCTGGTAGATACACCTGTACCTGTGAGCCTGGCTTCAGTAACAATGGGCACGGCTATGCCCCCTGCTCAGGTAATGTGAGATTAGGAACTAATTTCAGCATGTTCAACCCGCAAACCGGTACACTTAGCGGGAAGCATACCTGCTATCCCACTCTCCCAAACCTTAAGCAGGGTCTTTCTCTCCAGGTCTCAGTCAAGCATGTTGACACTCACAAGTCTTTGTGAAGCATAATGCCTTGCCCAAGTCTTGGGGAAGCTTTCTTTTTTAGTGAAGCATCTTCTTTCTTTCTGCACCTATCTTCGTAAACCCAGTTCTGTGCTGTGCTAACTCTTACAGGGATCCTTCTCACATAGCATTAAAGGTATCCCTGTATTATATATGTTGAGGTTTTAACAGAGACCTCTCTCTCTCTCCTCTCTTAGACGTAGACGAATGCGCTGCTGACCCAGAATTCTGCGGAGAAAGGGGGTCTTGCCTCAACACAGAGGGCAGCTACACCTGCACATGCGACCCTGACTACAGTAACTACGGCAACGCCCAGGGACCATGCGTAGGTGAGTGGAATATCAGCGAACAGAAGGCTCGACTCACGTAAGAGCCTCTACCACTGGGTCAGATAACCATTCGAAATAATTAAACCCTTTAGATACCGGCGGAAATTTTTAAAGGAACATCCGTTTTCATCAGTATACAGTATTTCTTCATATGATCATATGAACTTTTTGAGTTAAATATATTTTGTTGAAAATTCTCAGGAACCTGCATATGCCTCTAGTGCCCTGCTATTCCTAATCACGGTCCTCTATTTCCCAGAAACTGCTGGTTTTTTTACCCTTCATTTACCTGGAGTCAGGTGTGAAGACAGCCTGGCCAATCAATAACACAAATTGTTCAGTTAATTACCTGGGAGAAAAAAAACCAGGGCCGGATTTGGATTTGAAGGCCAAATTTGATTATCCGTGCTCTCCAGTCTCTTGCGATGCCTGTGATGTAATCTCAAACATTTTAAGCATCTGAAGAGCCACATTATTTCTGATACACGTCATAAATTTTCTGCGGACCTGTGCCAGGTTTAGCCAATGATAGTACCCAGAATGCAATGCAGGTGTCTGATATACATGCTTGTTTGAGAGAGGTGGGGGAGGCTGAACACCGCGTCAGAGTCAGATATGTTTTAAGTATTCTACGTTCCTCCCACAGAGCTGAACTGTGTCCAGTACAAACCCACAGGTACACCTGACCAGGTAAGAGTCTCATTTGTACACCTGAACAAGACTCACCACTCCAATAACTCACTGCACTGTATGTGATATCTCTCTCTCTCTCTCTCTCTCTCTCTCAGTCTCTACCAGACCTTGAGTATATTGTGTCTCTAATGAGAAACAGCTGTTTGGAGCTGAAAGCCGGCGGGTCAGGTCAGCTGAATGGAGAGATGCTATTAGAGGTACAGACCACACCACAGAACTACAAAAGCCTACTGACCCACAGAACTACAAAAGCGTACTGAACCACAGAACTACAAAAACCTACTGACCCACAGAACTACAAAAACCTACTGAACCACAGAACTACAAAAGCCTACTGACCCACAGAACTACAAAAGCCTACTGACCCACATAACTACAAAAGCCTACTGACCCTCAGAACTACAAAAGCTTACTGACCCACAGAACTGCAAAAGTCTACTGACCCACAGAATGACAAAAGCTCTCAGCATTACAGCACTGAAACACACACACACACACACACACCCCACACATTTGAATAATAGCTCTCCTTATCTCTCTCTCTCTCTCTCTCTCTCTCTCTCTCTGTAGAAACTCTTCACTAAGACCAATGACATCATGTCAGACTGGCCTCCGGAGAGCAGCCATGATGTAAGTGCCCTGCTGACCGCAGTGGAGAATGCCATGAGGCTGATCGGCCCGCAGATGAGACAGCCCCGAACCAGGATAGAAACTAAACACACAGGTACGCACTGACATCACACACACTGGTACGCACTGACATCACTCACACAGGTACGCACTGACATCACGCACACAGGTACACACTGACATCACACACACAGGTACGCACTGACCACAGAGGTATCAAAATAATGAGCACACTTTCAGAACCAAATTCACCACACCTGACTGCACAGGTGTGTGTGTGTGTGTGTTTGTGTTTGTATGTGTGTGTGTGTCTGTGCATGTGTGTGCATTCGCATATGTGTTTGTGAGTGTGTGTGTGTGTGTGTGTGTGTGTGGTTTTTTTATTAATAATAATAATAATAATAATAATAATAATAATAATAATTTTTCTTGCAGAGGCTGAGTTGCTGGTGTGGAGAGAGAGAACTCCACCGCAGGGTCTCGTCAGCATTGCCTCTGAACAGGCCAGACTGGACATCGACTGGGAGACCGCTGCAGGGAACAGCTCGTACCCAGGTACTCACACGCCGTGTACATTTAAGACTGCAGGGCCGTGTCCGAATCGACGCTCTTCCACACTATTGAGTAGCCTTGGTGAGTAGATAGGACGAGGGCCGTGTCAGAATCAGCGCTCTTCCACACTATTGAGTAGCCTTGGTGAGTAGATAGGACGAGGGCCGTGTCAGAATCAACGCTCTTCCACACTATTGAGGAGCCTTAGTGAGGATATGTGATGAGAAAGTCTCATGGACGCATAAATATGACGTTAAGCTTTAAGTTTTTTTTTAAATGAGGCGATGACGTTAAACAACACGTGAGCGCAAGAGTGGGACGCAGGGTTACCAGATCTTGTAAAACTTTCCAGCCAAATGGCGATTCAAAACTAACCCAAAATATATTTTTAACCGAAACCAACATATTTTAAATAGAAATCATCATATTTTTCTAAGCTGAGTCATTTATTGGAATGTATGTTACTGTGTTCAGCAGGGAGAGCAGTTGTGTTCATGGCACCCTGTACTTCCATAGGCTTTGCTGTGGTGTCCCTGGTGAGCTATAAGGGCTTAGAGTCCGTCACCAACCACTCCTTCCCCAAGTCCAGAGACTCTGGTAACGGCAACAGCTTCCAGATGAACTCCAAAGTGGTGACTGCTTGTGTCAGTAACCCGGCAACAGGACACCTGGACAAACCCGTCACCTTTACCTTCTCCCACCTGCAGGTGAGATGGGCCCAAACACACCTCCGTCTCCCGAAACAATCTATCAGAGCTTATTTATTTATTTATTTTTTTAAAAGGGAGAAAATAAGTTTGGAAATTTAAACGTTCAAAAAAATCTGGGTAAAAATTTCAGGCAGTTTAGTTTGACTGATTTGATATTGCTTGCATATTAATGCAGTTGGTGTGAGTTCACCACGAGGGCACTGTTATGTTAAATGCCTGTTATATTCAGAATAATGAGGAGAGGTTCAGATCCTGCTTTATGCATGAGATATGTAACATTAGGTAGGAATTTTGTAAAAAGTGTGCATGTTCTCTCTCTCTCTCTCTCTCTCTCTCTCTCTCTCTCTCTCTCTCTGTCTCTCTCTCCCCCGCTTAGTGAGTCGAGAATCACACATGCGTGTTCTTTCTTTCTCTCTCTCTTCCTCTCTCTCGCCTGTTTAGTCCCGAGACGTGAATCACACATGCGTGTTCTGGGACACGCAGAGCGGAGAGGGGGAGTGGTCGATGCGGGGCTGCGTGATGGTGAAGTCTAACGCCACGCACACCATGTGCTCCTGCACCCATCTCAGCAGCTTCGCCGTTTTGATGTCACTCCATGAGCTGAGGGTGAGCAGTACAGGTGTTATACCTCAACAATCTTCCAGAGAGAGAAAGAGCCTTAGTTGTGACACCATCCTTTATAAGGCATTATAGGTGCTTACAAATGATTTATAAAGGTGTTACAATGAGGTAATAAAGGATTACAGGGGTTCACGGCATAGTTTCGTATGGCAGAGTACTATAATCGTTAGAGAGCTGGGCTTGCAGCTCTTGAGGTTGCAGGTTTGATTCCCAGGTGGGGAAGGTACTTAACCTGAATCTCTTCTGTAAATATTGAGCTGTATAAGTTGATTGTATATAAAGAATGTAAGCTGTTTAACCTTCCTATTGTGTTAGCTATTAAGCTTTCCCCAACTGGTATGGACTCGGAGACAGACTCAGGAAATAAGCTCCGGGGGAGCACTTTATTGAGCACACAACAAAAAGGGAGAGGGGGAGCTAGGTGAGGGTCTGGAAACGAGGTTGGCGATACAAGAAGGGGCAGAGCAGATGAGGAGAAGCGGGAGCGAGGGCAGAGCTGAGGCAGACAGTCCTGTGACAACTGGGAGCGGGACTGAAGCAGGCAATGGCAGGGCCGGAAACACAGGCTGGCGAGGACTGGAAACAAGACTGGAGACAGGTTAACAAGATTTGACAATACAGGACAACACAGGCCGAGTTCCAAGACAAAAACTAATGTGACTAAAGCGAACGAACTGGCAACGAGGCAACGAACAAAAAGGGAATATAGTGTGGCTAATGAGTCAATGAGTGAGTGCAGCGTGAGAATGTATGCGGGAATGAATGAGCTAACGAGAGTGAGTGTGGAATGCGAGCGGGCAAGGTGAGTGATTGGCAGAGGAATAATGAGAGGGGAAACGAGGAAACAAAGAGGAGAACCACGCCCAGTCTGCACGACATGGAAGACAAAAATGGAAACGTAACAACAAAACGAGAGGAATGGGAAAAACACGGAGAACAATAGGGAAGTGGACTGGAAGAGAGGCGACGGACGTAACATTAGCATTTTATTGTCGTTTGTGTTAAGGTGTTGTTACAGGTCAATATATAAAAAAAACATAACATATCTACACATATTTTCTCATTTTCTACGATGTCTTAAAGGTGTTTGCTGAAGAAATTCACCAATTTGAAGATATACAAAAACAAAGTAATTTCTGATCATATAGACCCTAACATAATAGAAAGACTAAGTTGCTCTGGAAAAGATTGTCTGCTTAATACAATTCAATACTATTTAGCATTTTGCCTTTTATTATTTTTATCAGACACGTACATGTTATACTGAAAGCTGGAGGGAGTTTTAAATGTGACAGTACATTCTGCTTGTTGGATACACCCCGTCAAGACTCGGTTAAATGGCTCATTCAGCCAGGAGAGGGAGCCAACGAGCAGAAATACACAACCCTCTGACCACTTTTCCTCTGGCAGAGTCTTTGAAACATTGTTGCTATTTTAGCGGGGAAAGTTCCAAAGTGCCAAGTGGTTTTTTAATTCAGTTTGTATGTTTTTCCGTTGCCAGGATACATTCCAGCTGCAGGTGATCACCTGGGTGGGGCTGTCGGTGTCGCTGGTGTGCCTTCTGCTGTGCATCATCACCTTCCGCTTCTGCCGCTCCATTCAGGGCACGCGCAACACCATCCACCTCCACCTGTGCATCTGCCTCTTCTTCGCCGACCTCGTCTTTCTCGCTGGCATCTCCCGCACGGAGGACAGGGTTCGTGTCTTCTCTCTCTGTCAGTCTCTCTGTCTGTCTGTCTGTCTGTCTGTCAGTCTGCACGTTGGAGACCTACATTCATTCAGATAGATGTTAGTGAACTGTTTTTTGTGCTTTCTCTTTTATAGAGAAGATGTTTGTACTCTGAGTGTGTGTGTGTGTGTGTGTGTGTGTTCATGTGTAATTCTCCTTGCTCGCAGGTGGGCTGTGCGATCGTGGCAGGTGTGCTTCATTACTTCTTTATGGCAGCGTTCTGTTGGATGTGCCTGGAGGGGGTGCAGCTGTATCGCATGGTGGTTCTGGTGTTCAACACCACACTGCGGCCGCTCGTCATGATCGCCGTCGGATACGCCGTTCCCGCGGTGATCGTCGTCATCTCCGCCTTGGCCAACGCGCGTGGATACGGCACGGACAGGCAGTAAGTAATGCCCCGCAAACTCTGGTACTACTACTGCATCTATTATTACTACAATAGCCTAACCCTACCCCTAACCCTACTGCTGCTACTGCTGCTACTACTACTACTACTACTGCTACTGCTGCTACTGCTACTGCTGTTGCTACTACTGCTACTACTACTGCTACTGCTACTACTGCTACTACTACTACTACTACTACTACTGCTACTACAATTACTACTACTAATAATTTAAATTTTAATGGGACATGTAAAATTAAGCAATGATACAGAAACAAGCCAGCATTGATCGTTCATCTAAAAACAGGAATGACACATGACAATTTGAAAAAAGTGAGTGTCATATTGACAAGAAAGAAGTGTTACAGTTAAAAAAACATTATTAATAATAAAATGAATAATAATACTAATAATAATAAAATGAATAAAATGAATAAAATGAATAAAATGAATAAAATGAATAAAATGAATAAAAATAAACATGTGTGCAGCTGTTGGTTGAGCCTGGAGAATGGATTCATCTGGAGCTTCTTCGGACCCGTCTGCATCATAATCATCATCAACGCCGCCTTCTTCGTCATCACTGTGTGGAAGCTGGCCCAGAAGTTCTCCAGCCTCAATCCAGACATGACCAACCTGCGCAAGATCAAGTGAGTCTGTGTGTGTTTGCATTTGTGTGCTTGAGTGCGTGTGTGTGCTTGAGTGTGTGTATGTGTGCGTGTGTGTGCTTGAGTGTGTGTATGTGTGCGTGTGTGTGCTTGAGTGCGTGTACGTGTGCTCATGGTTTAGTTGGGTACAACATCTTAAAGCGAACAGGCTCATGGTTTGAATGGGTACAACATCTTAAAGCAAACAGGCTCAAGGTTTGGATGGGTACAACATCTTAAAGCAAACAGGCTCTGGGTTTGAATGGGTACAACATCTTAAAGCAAACAGGCTCCAGGTTTGGATGGGTACAACATCTTAAAGCAAACAGGCTCATGGTTTAGTTGGGTACAACATCTTAAAGCAAACAGGCTCATGGTTTGGATGGGTACAACATCTTAAAGAAAACAGGCTCATGGTTTGAATGGGTACAACATCTTAAAGAAAACAGGCTCATGGTTTGGATGGGTACAACATCTTAAAGCAAACAGGCTCTGGGTTTGAATGGGTACAACATACAGGCTCAAGGTTTGGATGGGTACAACATCTTAAAGAAAACAGGCTCATGGTTTGAATGGGTACAACATCTTAAAGAAAACAGGCTCATGGTTTGAATGGGTACAACATCTTAAAGAAAACAGGCTCATGGTTTGGATGGGTACAACATCTTAAAGCAAACAGGCTCTGGGTTTGAATGGGTACAACATACAGGCTCAAGGTTTGGATGGGTACAACATCTTAAAGAAAACAGGCTCATGGTTTGAATGGGTACAACATCTTAAAGAAAACAGGCTCATGGTTTGAATGGGTACAACATCTTAAAGCAAACAGGCTCTGGGTTTGAATGGGTACAACATCTTAAAGCGAACAGGCTCATGGTTTGAATGGGTACAACATCTTAAAGAAAACAGGCTCATGGTTTGGATGGGTACAACATCTTAAAGCAAACAGGCTCTGGGTTTGAATGGGTACAACATACAGGCTCAATGTTTGGATGGGTACAACATCTTAAAGAAAACAGGCTCATGGTTTGAATGGGTACAACATCTTAAAGAAAACAGGCTCATGGTTTGGATGGGTACAACATCTTAAAGCAAATGGCTCAGGGTTTGGATGGGTACATGTTATTTGCGATGGTAAGGGTATTGTGTTGTTTGTGATGGTAAGGGTGTGCGGGTGTTTGTAAAGGTGTGCCCATTGTGTAGAAATGTGAAAGATTGCGTAAATGGCGGCTCTATTGTGTGCCTTCGTGTCCCCCTGTAGGACATTCACAGTCACTGCAATCGCCCAGCTCTGCGTGCTGGGAACTATGTGGATTTTTGGCTGCTTCCAGTTTGACGGGAGCACGCTGGTCGCCTCTTACCTCTTCACCATCTTAAACAGCCTGCAGGGGGCGCTGGTGTTCATTATGCACTGCCTCCTCTCCAAACAGGTGTGTGTGTGTGTGTGTGTGTGTGTCCCTTGGAAGGGGGCGCACAGGTGTGTGTGTGTGTGTGTGTGTGTCATGGAAAGGGGTGCAGGGCAGTTGAGTCTAGCGCTTAAGTTGTTATTACCTGATGTTACTCACTTTCGTCCCATCCTAATTTAGAGTTTGTGCGATAATATTTGTGGGCACCTCTATTTCTAGAACATTCTGTGTCAGTTCAGTGGAGAGCTATATCATTCATAGTTTTGGAGAAGTGCACTTCCATAAAATAATGCAGCTGGCACAATTACTACCTGGCTTATCTCCCTTTGTAAGTGTCTTCTTGTCATTGTGATATTATCATTACATTGTGTTATTATGCTGATATTATGTGTATAACTGTGTGTATGTCAGGTCCCAAATGCAATGAGGTTTTTCTAGCAAACTAAAGGATGAATTAATAAAATGAAATAAACTATTGGCCTTCAAGCAAACAATAATGTATTCGATCAATCAAATTTTATTTATATAGCACGTTTCACAAATAATCTGTCACAATACGCTTCACAGTGTACCCTGGCTTAAATGCCCACAAAGCAAGCCAGAGGTGACAATGGCAAGCATACATTTAAAGGAAGACGTGTAGGACAAAACCTTGGAAGGAAGCAGACTCAGTAGGGCCACAATCCTCCTCCCACCATCCTCAAAAGCACTTAGACTGGATTGGAGCATAGTTTTGTAATATTTACAGAACAGCTCTGGTTTAGCTGGATGTGAGGAGACTTGTAAAATGTGAGCTGGAGATAAACTGGGATAGACTGGGACAGACTGTGCTGTGGCTCACTGTGGCTCATTGTGACTCTCTGCTGCCCCCTGCAGGTGAGGGAGGAGTATGCCAGGATCCTGTGCGGCACATGCACAGATTTGTCAGAGAAGAAGAAGTATTCTGAGTTCAGCAGTCACCAATCCAGCAGCTCCCCGGTACACACACACACACACACACACACACACATGTACACACGCACACACATACACACTCACACACACACACACACACACACACACATGTACACACGCACACACATACACACACACACACACACACACACGCACGCACACACGCACACACACACACACGCACACACACATGTACACACGCACACACATACACACTCACACGCACACACACACACACACGCACACACATACACACTCACATGCGCACACATGCATGCGCGCACACACACACACACACACCCACACACACGCAAACACATAATTTTTGTGTACAAATGTTTGGCCACCTGTCATGAGATTAGATGGTGTTTTTTAAATGCACAGAATATTCAAATGCAATAACATTTTTTTTTTTAAAGGTGTGAGCTCTTTACGTTTTGATTGACAGTATGTTTTGATTGACAGTAAATTTTCTGTCTGACAGGCGTCCAGATCACTCGGGAGTGGCCAGAACACTGGAGAGTCACAAATCTGAGGAGGTCTACCGCTGTCCCACAATGCTTTGCACTCTGCCCAGTGCGACTCTGGCATGACCACTCTGGCATGTTGGACAAGCTTCCTCTGCAAAACTCTGCCTTAAAACCAACCAACTAAGTCAAAACAGACCTGGGCACTGTTTCCCGAAAGCATCTTAGAGTTAAGTGTTGTCATTTTAGTGCTTTATTCATTTTATGATTACAATTATAAAAATTGACTGACATTACATAAAACAGATAATGAAAATAGAGAAAGACAAAAAAACTAATGACAAAAAAACACAATTGTGGCGAAGTTAGCTCTTGTAGCTCGGGAAGAAGACACGGCAGTCAGGTAGATGCAGTTTTACTGTTGTTTATTTTGTATCTCGCTTGTACATGGACACATCTCAGTATCCAGTTCTCCCTTCTCCATTCCCCGCGGCACCTTATCAAGGCTCTCAGGCTCACTGTTGAACAATCAAGGCAATTGGTTAATTGATCACAATCCTATAATCAAATAGTCCCCAATTGCCCGATTGCCGACAGCTGTGCCGGCTCCCTAAACCACCCGTGTTCACTCTCTCTCTTGCTAGCTTCGCCTAAAACCACGCCCCCCTACCACATACCCCCACCGCCCGACTTAGGCCGGGAAGCCATCCGGCCAATGCTCAACTCCCCCCCCCCTCCTCCTCCTCCCCCGGACGGGAGAGAAAATCAGCCACCACCATCTGCGCTCCCGGCCTATGAATCACCCTGAAATTAAAAGGCTGTAAAGCCAGATACCACCGAGTGATTCGGGCGTTGGTATCCTTCATGCGGTGGAGCCATTGGAGGGGCGCATGGTCCGAGCAGAGGGTGAATGAGCGACCCAGCAGATAATAACGGAGGGACCCGACCGCCCATCTGATGGCCAGGCACTCCTTCTCGACCGTGCTGTACTTCGCTTCCCGCTGTGATAGCTTTCGGCTAATGTACAGCACTGGTCGGTCGACCCCCTCCACCTGCTGAGTCAAAACGGCCCCCAGCCCTCTGTTCGATGCGTCAGTCTGCAAATTAAAGGGGAGAGAGAAATTAGGGGTGAACAAGAGCGGTTTCCCACACAAAGCTTCCTTTACCCTCTCAAACGCTTGCCGACACAGCTCCGTCCACTGAACCGGATCTGGGGCACCTTTTCGAGTCAAGTCGGTCAGGGGACTGGCCAGGTCCGAGAAAGCCGGGATGAACCGTCTGTAGTAACCGGCCAGTCCCAAAAACCTCCTCACCTCTTTTTTTGTCTTGGGTCGTGGACAGGTCGCGATCGCCGCCGTTTTGTCCACCAGAGGTCGCACCTGTCCACTTCCCAAGTGGTACCCCAAATACCGTACCTCCGCTCTGCCAATCGCACACTTCTTTGGGTTAGCCGTGAGTCCCGCCTGTCTCAGGGACTCCAGTACCGCCCCCACATGCCGCACATGCTGAGCCCAGTTGTCACTATGTATTATGATATCGTCCAGATAGGCTGCAGCGAAAGCCGCATGTGGACGCAGTACCCTGTCCATGAGCCGTTGAAAAGTGGCCGGGGCTCCGAATAACCCAAACGGAAGTGTCCGGAATTGGTACAATCCGCCCGGAGCGGAGAAAGCCGTTTTTTCCTTGGACTCTGGAGACAAGGGAATCTGCCAGTAGCCCTTGGTCAAATCCAATGTCGAAAAAAAACGAGCTGTGCCCAGCCGATCCAATAGGTCATCGACCCGAGGCATGGGATAGGCATCGAATCGTGACACTTCGTTTACTTTTCGATAGTCTACACAGAAGCGAACAGATCCATCCGGCTTACTCACCAGCACGATGGGGCTATTCCACGCACTGTTAGACTCTTCTATTACGCCCAACTCCAACATTGTCTTTATTTCTGCCTGAACCACTTTCTTTTTATGTTCAGGCAGTCGGTAGGGGCGCGAACGCACCGTCACCCCCGGGGTTGTCTCAATATGGTGATTGATCAGATTGGTGTGGCCTGGTAGGGGGGAAAACACATCAGCGAACTGCTTTTGCAACTTGGCAAGATCCGTTCTCTGATTCGGTAAGAGATGGCTATCAAAAAGGGGTGAGGTTTGATCGTTTGAATTTGGCACCTCCGGTCCCAGCTCATCTCTCTCCTGATCTACCGATATCAAGGAGACCGGTATCACCTCTTTCCACAGTTTTAATAGATTGAGGTGATAAATCTGTTTCGCCCCCTCTCTATCAGACCGCTCCACCTCATAATCGACTTCCCCCACTCGTCGTGTGACCACAAAGGGTCCTTGCCACTTGGCGAGTAATTTTGTGCTGGAAGTCGGTAGTAATACCAAGACTTTCTCTCCCGGTGAAAATTGCCGTAGTTTTGTTCCTCTATTGTAGTGCTTTTGCTGACGTTCCTGAGCCTCGAGCAAATTCTCTCGTGATAATCTCCCCAGTGTATGGAGTTTTGCTCGCAGGTCCATAACGTATTGAATTTCGTTTTTACTGGGGCTTGGACCCTCCTCCCAGCTTTCTTTAACCAGGTCCAAAATACCCCGTGGTTTTCTACCGAACAGCAATTCAAAAGGAGAAAATCCCGTGGAGGCCTGGGGAACCTCTCGCACTGCAAACAATAGAGGAACTAGCCACTTATCCCAATTTCGGCTGTCATCGTGCACGAACTTCCGAATCATGGATTTCAAAGTCCTATTAAAACGTTCCACGAGCCCATCCGTTTGTGGATGGTACACGCTAGTTTTAATAGACTGAACACCCAAAAGTTCATACAGTTCGCGTAGTGTGCGTGACATGAATGAAGTGCCTTGATCAGTCAGAATCTCTTTCGGGATTCCAACTCGGGAGATTATTTGGAACAATGCCTGCGCAACACTTTTAGCCGAGATATTGCGCAATGGCACTGCTTCGGGATACCGGGTTGCATAATCCACTAGAACTAATACAAATCGGTATCCCTGAGTGCTCCGTTCAAATGGCCCGATGAGGTCCATGCCCACTCTATCAAACGGGACCTCAATTAATGGTAGGGGCCGCAATGGGGCTTTTGGGATGGCTGGGGAATTTACCAGCTGACAATCTGGACAGGATGCACACCACCTCCGTACGTCCGCCCAGATGCCCGGCCAATAAAATCGGGCCATTATCCGGTTTAGTGTTTTTTCATACCCTAAGTGCCCAGCCATGGGGTTGAAATGAGCCGCCTGGAAAATCATTTCCTGGCGGCTTTTCGGTACCAACAACTGGGTCGTCTCCTCACCTGTCTGAGTGTCACGACTCACTCGATATAACCTATCCTTAATAATGCAAAAATACGGGTGAGAGCGTGCAGCGTCAGGGCGCACCAGCTGACCATCAACAGATATCACCTGGTCGAAGGCAAAGCGTAGGGTATCGTCTCGAGACTGGGCGAGTGGAAAATCCTCCATGGGTTGGAACACCGGCACCTGGGGAGTCTCCACTGGAGGCTCTCCCGGAGCCGCCCCCCCCCCGTCAGTGTCGGACGACCCCGCGTCACCACTTTCCGCTGCACACACCTCACACTTCCCTACCAGTCGTGATCGTACCCCCATCAGTTTTTCCGCTATTATTTTAAACCCCGCCCAATCTGTACCCAAAATCAGAGGGTGCGAGAGGTGGGAGCTAACCGCAGCCTCTATGATATGCTTTTTATCTTTTATCCAAATTTCCACTGGTACTATTGGGTATGTGTGTCGATCCCCATGCACACACCTAATTACCACCCAACGTGCCGATCTCAAAGCCTCGGTTCGAACCAGGCTCTGGTGAATCATGGTCTGCATAGCCCCTGAATCCAACAGTGCCCGGTGTTCACTCCCTTGCACCCTTACCGGAATGCAGTACGCCCCGTCTGAATCGGGAGCGGAGGTGGGCGGTCCGACCACCCGGACCACCTGCCCCACCTCCATAAGCGGACAATTGCGGCGCAGGTGGCCCAGCCGTCCACACCGCCAACACTCCGGTCCAGGCGTTTGAGGCACTCCCTGTGGGTCGGACTGCACCGCCACTGAGCCTGAGGGGGGAAAAGAGGGCAGAGCGTTACGGGGGTTCACAGCGGCAAAGGAGGGGTTCTGGGGACGGGAAACAGGAAAGGGGGCGGAACGAGGGGGGAATTTCTTCCTGGGCGCCGGCTCCGGCTTCTGCTGCTGGGTGAAGGGGTGTTGCGCCAGGTGGTCCTCTGTCAGGGTGACGGCGGTATCCAGGTTGGTGGGTCTATGGCACTGGACCCACCTTGCGGTCTCCGCCGGCAACCCCCCGACAAATCTTTCTAGGACCACCTGCTCCATGACTCCAGCAGCTGATCTTATTTTCGGCTGGAGCCAGCGCCTCGCCGCGTCCGCCAGCCGCTGGGCGTAGGCAAAAGGCCGGTCCTCTTCTGTCAGGTCGCACTCCCGGAACCGTCGTCGGTGCTCCTCCGGGGTACCCCCCGTCCGGTCGAGGACCGCCTTCTTGATGTTCCGATACACCGCCCTAGCGGCTGTCGGCAGGCCATGCGCCGCTCGTTGCGCCTCCCCCGTCAGGAGGGGCAGGAGCCGCACAGCCCACTCCTCTATCGGCCACCGGGAGGCTTCTGCCGCCAGCTCAAATGCTTCCAGGAAAGCCTGAGCGTCATCCTCTGCCGTCATTTTAGGTATGTTAAATTTCGGGGAGGGGACGCTCTGCCTTCCTGTGGCCTCCCCGGTGCCCGTAAATTGGAGCAGTGCCTGTGTCTGTAGGCTCGACTGCTCCCGCAGGGCTTGCATCTGCTCCATATGAGCCGCCGCCTGTCGCTCCTGCATTGCCGCCAGCCCCTCCAGCACTCTGCTCAACGTTGTCATTGAAGACTCCTGCCCGCTTGGATCCGTCTCCATTCTCCGTTTTTCTTCCCTTTGCTTCTCTTTCACTCCCCACGTACAGGGCCACCACTGTGGCGAAGTTAGCTCTTGTAGCTCGGGAAGAAGACACGGCAGTCAGGTAGATGCAGTTTTACTGTTGTTTATTTTGTATCTCGCTTGTACATGGACACATCTCAGTATCCAGTTCTCCCTTCTCCATTCCCCGCGGCACCTTATCAAGGCTCTCAGGCTCACTGTTGAACAATCAAGGCAATTGGTTAATTGATCACAATCCTATAATCAAATAGTCCCCAATTGCCCGATTGCCGACAGCTGTGCCGGCTCCCTAAACCACCCGTGTTCACTCTCTCTCTTGCTAGCTTCGCCTAAAACCACGCCCCCCTACCACAACAATGTACATAAAAATTATAAGCCTAAGGTGATCTATGGGGAAACAGGGCCCTGTACTTTAACTTGATAAAGTTAACTTCTTTATAATAAAACATACATTTGTATGGTTGACATACATTTGTACAATGTCTTCACAAGATAGAAAGGTTGAAGTATAACTAATATGTATCGCTATATTATAGAAATTATATTTTATATAGAGAGGCTAATATATATGGTGTGTTTCTAGAGTGTAGCTGTTCAGAGACTGTTCCTTTTGTGTGTGTGTGTGCGTGTGTATGTGTGCGCGTACATGTGTGCGTGTGTGTGTGCGTGCACTTGTGTATCTGTGTGTGCGCACGCGTGTGTATCTGTGTGTGTGCATGTGTGTGTGTGTGTGTGTGTGTGCGCGCTTGTGTATCTGTGCGCGCACGCGTGTGTATCTGTGTGTGTGCATGTGTGTGTGTAGTTGTGTGCATGTTTGTGTGTGTGTGTGCGCATACGTGTGTGTGTGTGTGTCTATGTTTGTGTGTGTGTGTGTGTGTGTGCATGTGTGTATGAGAATGTGTGCATGTACATTTGTATGTGTGTGTGTGTGTGTGTGCATGTGTGTGTGTGTGTGTGTGTGTGTGCGTGTGCATGTGTGTGTGTGTATGTGTGTGTGTTTGTGTGTACGTGTACATGTCTGCGTGTGTGTGTGTGCGCGTACATGGGTGTGTGTGTGTGCGTGCTTGTGTATCTGTGTTTGTGTACAGGCTCTGAAGAAATGGTACTTTTATCTGATCTCTAACACACAAACCAACTCTCCTCTGATAATCTTGAAGAAGGATGTATTAAGCTATCTTGTAAAAACATGTTTTTATATGTATTTATATATTTGTGTTTATAGATATTTTTGTTATAATATACTGTATATATATATCTGTGTAATATTTTGTAAAATACTGAAATCTGAATGGCATCTGACCCGGCCCAGTTGGTGTTATAGCCGGTCCACTCAGGCTGGTCCTGGGGCCTAGTAAGCCTAGACTGGAGTTAGACTTGGTCTCCCTGATTACTGGCCACCCGGGGGAGTGACCTGCTTTGAGCAGCCTTCTCCACAGGAGATGCACTTCTAAAAACATGAACACCAACACATAAAATTCAATGTTTCAATATAGTTCCATGACAGACAGACTTAAACATATCGTATGTATTGAGAAATGATATATTGTCAATTATATATAAAGTTAGATCATTCTTTCCCAGTAGATGCATACTTGCATTCTATGAAATATGTATGTTCATAAGCTGTATTGCTTTTCATTTTCGTGGGGTGTGAGTCTTCATTAGTGCACTTTTCTATAATGAATATCCACAACTCTGTACGTGGCTAAAACAGCAGTTTGCACTGGTGCTTATGGCAAAACAATTTTATTTAAATTAACTGTTAAATATCTGAATCTTGACGTGATCTGTTCATATAACAATTTAATTGTTACATGATCCGATTTGAATTTTATTTCCTTGTAAAAATATTTTATTATTTTACACGAGCTCATCGGCATCCTGAGGAAATGACGATCACAAAAATATCCATATTTTGGTCCTCATGTCTAAACGGTGCGTACGTACAACAAAATACGTAAATATGCGTATGCCAGTTTCCTTGCCATCGGAGTCGTCAATTCCCACAGTCTCAAAAATGTGCATACGCGTGAGTCATACTCTGCGTAAATGTGCGTACGCATGAGTCATACTCTGCGTAAATGTGCGTACGCGTGAGTCATACTCTGCGTAAATGTGCGTACGCATGAGTCATACTTTGCGTAAATGTGTGTACGCATGAGTCATACTCTGCGTAAATGTGCGTACGCGTGAGTCATACTCTGCGTAAATGTGCGTACGCATGAGTCATACTTTGCGTAAATGTGTGTACGCATGAGTCATACTCTGCGTAAATGTGCGTACGCGTGAGTCATACTCTGCGTAAATGTGTGTACGCATGAGTCATACTCTGCGTAAATGTGCGTACGCATGAGTCATACTCTGCGTAAATGTGTGTACGCATGAGTCATACTCTGCGTAAATGTGCGCATGTTTTGACGTCAAGTTTGTTTTTATAAATCCCAAATCTGTGGGGAAAGTGGTGTACGCATTGTATTGTACGTACGCATGTATGTTTATGCATGAGGCCTTTTGTGTGCATATTCTGTTTATTTTTTTCCATTTTCTTTAGTTTGTTTTTAATAAGCTTTGCATAAAGTCTTGGATTTTGGTTGTTTTTATGAATGTACTCTTGGTGCCTCTGAAAAATGAGTATTATGAGTCTTATTGCTTATGACTTAATATTATTCATTATTATTTTATATTATTATCAGAATGTCAGTGCACTGCATTGGTTCAGTACATCTGCATGCTGTGTTCATGTTGGTTCACTGTTGCTAGGCAATACCACCAGGCCATTCTACTTTCAGGTCACATGGTTAATCGGTCTGACTCATATAAACATCTACATGGCTTTCGGGTGGCACACTTGTCACACATTTGTGACCTTGCTGGGTTATATTTTTCATCTGTTTTTAGTATGCCTGTCAGTTCCGTGACGTCGCTGTAGTATACCTGTCACCTGTGTGAACTTTGCATACCTGTGCACTTATGTGGTGTCTGTGTGCTATATCTGTCGCCTGTGTGTCTTTTATGTAGCATACCTGTCACTATGTATTTGTAGTATATTTGTCACGTGAGTGACCTTTATCTTCCAAAATGTCACCTGTTCTGGCTTTTTCTCATTTGAATTGAGCTCTTCAGTTTTTCTATTAAAAATGTCTGTATTTCAAGCCTGTCTCATTTAGTGCCTTGCCCACTTTACACTTTCTCTGCCTACTTAAATACTGTAACAGTGGATATATGTATATATGTGTGAGGCATTTAGAATTTAGAAACATATTTTTGAGGCAGTGTGGTTCATCACCCCCCCCCCCAACAGCTCACACAAGGAAGAAGTATTTTTTCAGGTTTTGCCAAGGATGGTACACCATTGCAAAAACCAAAAAATAAGTCAATCTTAACAAGTATTATGTAGTAAGTATTAAGTCTTATATTTAGATGTTAAATTTTATTTATATTACTTTGTTTACTACATAAAATAAAAATGTTTTTAAAAACTCATTACAAGACTAAAATAAGATATATAATAAAATGTTAAGACAAACTATTTTCTAGTGTAGAAATTAATTTCACTTGTGTTGTTAAAAAAAAGTGTTGACACTGTGGGTGTATATGTGTGTGTGTGTGAGCCTGGTTTAGAGAGATTGTGTGCACACCAGGGTGTGTGTGCGCGTGTGTGTGCCTGCCTGTGCATGTGCATGTGCCTGCCTGTGTGCGTGCCTGTGCGTGTGCGTGCCTGTGTGTCTGTAAGAAAAAATGCGTTTATGAGAACCACAGCGTATGTATATTTTTTTGTCCAGATAGGATATCTGAGCCCCATTGCATTATGGGAGGATGCATTGGGAGTGGATGAAGTTTTTCTCAGCGCAAAAAATAATGGAACAATGAGCTGTCATCTAAGAGCAATCTGATTGGCTGTCATCCTGTGTGGATTAAGATTCCATCCATTTGATTCCTTTTGGACATTAGAAAAGTCAGATTAACACTGAGAATTTTATTTTGTGAGGTTAAGCCTGAACTTAAGTTTGGTACAGACCGGCCGATTCTTCTCCATCCTGTCTTTCAGTCTGTATTCGTTTTTATTATGTTTATATTTGTATAACTGAGCGTTGAAAGTCTCCAATAAGTTTATTTATTAAGTTGATATTTTATATTGCGTTATTTTTTTATTTAACTATTATTTCCCAAAACGGCCACTTTTAAAAGGCCAAAGCCAACACAGAATATAAGTGTTATGTTCTGAGTATCTGTCTGTCTGTTCTGTATTTTTATTTCATTATCATTCATGTATTTATTAGTTTCCACATTATCATTGCATCCCCCTCTGTTCGTGGGTTGTCCGAGTCTCATCTGTGTGTTTGTTTACCCAGTCTCGTGCATGCACTATTTGGGTGACTTTGGGATTTTCCGTGGGTTGGCGCTGTATTTCCGAAGTCTCGTTTTCCGTTACTTCCTGCTTTCGTTCCCGTGTATAATTGTATATGTTACTAGCTTGTGCTAACAATCACTCGGGTGCTTTATTAGTTACGTGCCCTTTACTAAACTCATTAACATAAATGTGTATTAACAAACTAATTGTCTGTCTTGTAGTTACATACTAATATTTAACCAGCTTCCCCGCTTTATCTTTTCTACCTGCATTACTAAGCTGTCCTTGAGCTACCTGTTAACTTGTTTCAGCTGCTTATCTTTAGAAACCATGCCTCCCCTTATTACTGTGCACAGTCCGCTCCTACTCGAGCCCGTTGTCTGTCATGCATGTTTTCAGAGTCCCTTCCATGTATTCATTCTTTCCTCGCTATTAAATTATTTTTTCCCTAATGTTTTGTTTGTTACCCCTCCCCTTCCTCTGTATTTAAGACCCACATTTCCTCTGCCTAGTTGTCAGAACGTTGATCAGTTTGCCAGTGCCTACGCCTTACTAAGCCTGAATATATCCTGAGATTCCTGAGACACCCTTTGTTTGACTTCGATTTAGCCTAGCCCCTTTTGTACCTTAGCCTTTTGATTTCTGGTTTTCGACTTTCTGGTTATACTTTCAGAGTATAGTTTCCCCTAAAGTCCCAAGCGACAGAATCTACATCTGGAATCAACTGCACAACATAACACCTAAGATTGCCCACCTCAACCTGCAGTAATGTGCAGCCCCCACCTGAGACCACGAAGCACCTGGGCGATGCAGGGCGGCCATTTTGTGGCAGAATGTATGTGACTTTGGTCTAACCCTTTCAATATTACCATACAGTATATACAGTAGCTATAACTAATTCAGTTAACATTATCATACAGTATATACAGTAGCTATAATTAATTCAGTTAACATTAGCATACAGTATATACAGGAGCTATAACTAATTCAGTTAACATTATCATACAGTATATACAGTAGCTATAGCTAATTCAGTTAACATTATCATACAGTATATACAGTAGCTATAACTAATTCAGTTAACATTATCATACGGTATATACAGTAGCTATAGCTAATTCAGTTAACATTATCATACAGTATATAAAGTAGCTATAACTAATTCAGTTAACATTATCATACAGTATATACAGTAGCTATAACTAATTCAGTTAACATTATCATACGGTATATACAGTAGCTATAACTAATTCAGTTAACATTATCATACAGTATATACAGTAGCTATAACTAATTCAGTTAACATTATCATACAGTATATACAGGAGATATAACTAATTCAGTTAACATTATCATACGGTATATACAGTAGCTATAACTAATTCACTTAACATTATCATACAGTATATACAGGAGCTATAACTAATTCACTTAACATTATCATACAGTATATAAAGTAGCTATAACTAATTCACTTAACATTATCATACAGTATATACAGTAGCTATAACTAATTCAGTTAACATTATCATACGGTATATACAGTAGTTATAACTAATTCACTTAACATTATCATACAGTATATAAAGTAGCTATAACTATTTCACTTAACATTATCATACAGTATATACAGTAGCTATAACTAATTCAGTTAGCATTATCATACAGTATATACAGTAGCTATAGCTAATTCAGTTAACATTATCATACAGTATATACAGTAGCTATAGCTAATTCAGTTAACATTATCATACAGTATATACAGTAGCTATAACTAATTCAGTTAACATTATCATACAGTATATACAGTAGCTATAGCTAATTCAGTTAACATTATCATACAGTATATACAGTAGCGATAACTAATTCAGTTAACATTATCATACAGTATATACAGTAGCTATAACTAATTCAGTTAACATTATCATACAGTATATACAGTAGCTATAACAAATTCAGTTAACATTATCATACAGTATATACAGTAGCTATAGCTAATTCAGTTAACATTATCATACAGTATATACAGTAGCGATAACTAATTCAGTTAACATTATCATACAGTATATACAGTAGCTATAACTAATTCAGTTAACATTATCATACAGTATATACAGTAGCTATAGCTAATTCAGTTAACATTATCATACAGTATATACAGTAGCTATAGCTAATTCAGTTAACATTATCATACAGTATATACAGTAGCTATAGCTAATTCAGTTAACATTATCATACAGTATATACAGTAGCTATAGCTAATTCAGTTAACATTATCATACAGTATATACAGTAGCTATAGCTAATTCAGTTAACATTATCATACAGTATATACAGTAGCTATAGCTAATTCAGTTAACATTATCATACAGTATATACAGTAGCGATAACTAATTCAGTTAACATTATCATACAGTATATACAGTAGCTATAACTAATTCAGTTAACATTATCATACAGTAGCTATAACTAATTCAGTTTCTATGTGCTTACAATTGTTCACACAAAGCATGCTTTCTTGAAATTGAAATTTCTTCAATTTATACAAAATGTTAATGTAATAAATTGAATTTACCAGTGACATTAATTCATTTGTATTCTGCATTATGGTTTTTCAAAATTCACTAACAGGAGTCATCTAAAATGCTAAACCTATGGCATTGGACTGCTCTATTGTATATTCAATAAAATTTGAAATGGCAGCACATTAACAATGAAATCCACTTGAAGTGCAGGCTGGTTCATCAATTGGCATGCACTGGTGATCAGCAATCATGTGTTTAGAATATGAATCAAGAGACATTTACCAGCCCTGATAAAGGGAGTCTATTACCTGTTTAAAGGGACGTCTACCAGCCCTTATAAAGGGGTTTTATTATTTCTTTATTGGGACGTCTACCAAGCCGTTATCTTAGTCTAGGACTAGGCCTAATCCATGTCTGTGAAACTGGCCCTACATGTTTGTGGTGGAAGGTCCAACACAGTACAACTCCAATTTCTCCGGGTAGGTCACCTTGCACTTGATAATGTTTACAACGAAGGCGTGAGAAAGAGAGAGCATGAGAGAGAGAGAGAGAAGGAGAACAAAGAAGAGAGTGAGGGAGATAAAATATTGTTGTGAAAAAGGCGTATTATGGAAAAAACGGTGGAGAAAGCCATTATAGAGAGAGGTGTAAAAATGAAGGTAAAAGAGGGAAAACGGAATAATGAGACCGGGGAAAGGGAGCGTACATGAACAGACCGGGGAAAGGGAGCGTACATGAACAGACCGGGGAAAGGGAGCGTACATGAACAGACCGGGGAAAGGGAGCGTACATGAACAGACCGGGGAAAGGGAGCGTACATGAACAGACCGGGGAAAGGGAGCGTACATGAACAGACCGGGGAAAGGGAGCGTACATGAACAGACCGGGGAAAGGGAGCGTACATGAACAATAACACCTAAACATAGATGAGAGGAGAGAGGGAGGGAGAACGAAGAGTGAGAACCTAAAGCAGACAGACAGACAGACAGACAGATGAGAATGGAGAGTGAGAGCATAAATCAATTGGGATGGAGAGAGTCGAAGATAAACTACTGATCAATGCAAGAGAGAACAAGATCAAAAGAGGGAAAAACAATTCATTGAACTGATCCTCCATAAAATTACACAGATTTCCCCAAATTTCGCAAACCTTTCTGATTCTCCCCATTCTCCTCGGGGAGGAAGGGAGCTGTCTGACCCTAGCAGTGCAATATACTTTTACCTGCCACAGTCTGAGACACAGTGAGTGCCTCCAAAGACAGCAACAAAACATATTTATTATTTTATAGTTTACATTATCAAAATGCTATTTCATTTGATCTTTATTTTCAATTTTATTTATCGTAATTATTGTTTATGTTGTACTGTTTACTGTTATACTGTTATACTACTTGCTTTTGTGTGTTTCTTGTTTGCTTTGGCAATATGCGCCGTGTGTATTTCATGCCGATAAAGCATATTGAATTGAGAATGTGTGTGGGAAACACAGACAGACAGACAGGCAGAGAACGGGAAAATGTGTGTAACAGAGATGCACACGGACTGAGAGAGCGAGAGAAAACATGTAACAGACACACACACACAGAGAGACAGACAGACAGACAGAGAGCGAGAGAAAACATGTAACAGACACACACACAGAGAGAGACAGACAGACAGACAGGCAGAGAGCGAGAGAAAGCATGTAACAGAGACACACACGCAGACAGACAGACAGACAGGCAAAGAGAGAGAACGTGTGTGAGAGACACAAACACACAGAGATATTATTGTGTGTGTGAGAGAGAGAGAGAGAGAGAGAGAGGGGGGGGGGGGGGGCGTCTCAGTCCGTCTCCTTTGTGGAAATGCACAGTAACTCTGAGGGAGACTAAGGCTGATAATCACTGCAGGCTGGGTCACCGCTCTGGCCAGCCTCCCCACTGCTGTTCTTCAGCTGGACTGTGACGCTGTGTGCATTACAGACTGACGGGCCAATTCCTGCTACCAGGTAACGTTGCCTCAACGTGTCTGTAACATTGGCTTAATGCATCTGTAACATTGCCTCAACGTGTCTATAACATTGGCTTAATGCATCTCTTGGCTCAGTGTCCGTAACATTGATTCACTTTGTCTGTAATATTGATTCACTTTGTCTGTAATATTGATTCACTATGTCTGTAATATTGATTCACTATGTCTGTAATATTGATTCACTTTGTCTGTAATATTGATTCACTTTGTCTGTAGCATTGGCTCAAAGTGTCGTAACATCGATTCACTGCACTGGAAATTTGGCTCAATGCATCTGTAACGTTGGCTCAATGCATCTTTAATGTTGGCTCAATGCACCACAAATTTTGGCTCAATGTTTCTATAACACTGGCTCAATGTGTCTGTAATGTTGTCTGCATGTGTAGAGTGCAATCACAGTGTATGTTACATTGGTCTGCAACATTGGTTCATTATGTCTGCAACGTTGGCTCAACTTGTTTGGAACGTTGGCTCAACGTGTCTGTAACATTATCTATGCTGAAGCTCTGTGTACCAATATGTTATTACATTGTTATTAACATCTCACTGTATACCAATAAGTCATTGCAGTGTTATTAACTAACCTCTCACTGTAGACCAATATGTTACTGCGGTATTAGTAATTAACCATTCGCTATATATCAATATATATATCATATGATTGTATGATTTATATATTTTCACTATTAGCACCCTACTTATTTTCTCTTTTCCCTGTTATTAAATTAATTTTAAAAACTCTTTCTTAAGAATTCAACACATTAAACCATTAGTTGACTTTTTTGATTAAAATAATATTTATTTACAACAAGCACACAGTTATTCTGCCATAAAGTGGTCTAAATCAAGGCATTAATGACACATTAGGACACACTAACAGCTCATTACAATTCAAAAGTTCCACTGTGGTTGGAATGAAATTCAGCACTCTTTACAGAACATTGGACAATTTGACAATTCCCTCTGTTTCAGAGCAAACCACTGATGGTATATGAGTGTCCAAATGACAGTGTCTTCCAGCCACAGTAAGAGCCCAGGCTTGCGGAAAGCCGGGAGGATATAAGAGAGGCAAAGAGAGTGCCCAGGAAAGCACTGATGTGCATTTGCGGAGTAACACTGAACTTTGCCCTAAGGCCTGTTGGCTTCTCAAAGTTTGACCTAACTACTTGTGGTACCACTTTAACATTGTTTTCTTAACCCATTTACGTTGGCCCACTAGAGACAACTTTTGCCCAATTTTTACTATTCTCAATTAAGCATCAATATCTCAAAATCTATGTAACTACTAAACTTCATAACCAGGTAGGGTATTTGGTCTATTAAACATGTTTATATCAGAGATTTTGTAGGAAAAAAAATTATATTGAGTGTATACACAGTATAGTGAGCAAGGGAGAAAAAAAACACAGAATGTTTATTTATACTACTTTTGAATAATACATTAATGTTCCTATATCTGAACATTATTTTTTAGCATGTAGAAATGGTACCAAAAGTTTTTGTGATATGAATTTTATTATCTGTGACTGGCAAGGTGAAGGTGGTAAACAATGTTCAGGGCAATTTGTATCCTGCTGCTTCATTTAAGGCTCATATGGATGGAAAGCAATGTTTTCACAGGCAGTTTTTCTCAAATCAAGAAAAAACATCTTATGAATATATGAATAAACATTCAGTGTTTTTTCCCCTTGCTCACTTTACTATGCATACACCCGACTATATATACATGTACATTAGCATCAATGCTATCCTTGCTTTTAGCTTTCAAGTGAACCAATACCTGAAACTGATTAGAGAACTCTTCATTTCTTAAATTTCCACAGGTACTCCCCTACTCTTTGAATGAATAGTAGAGATGCCTGTAACCATCTGCACCATGTCAATTTATACAGGACATTCACTTTAAATTAGTGAATTGGGGCGACCATATATTGGATTTCAAAAAGAAAAGAGGACAGGTTCGGGCAGGTGTCATGCACACAATACTAGGCTATGTGTTTATATTCAGTCGATACAATATGCAATGAACAAAACTTGTCTGGATGGATATTTTCGGTCCCAAACAGAGAGTCCGTGGGGGGGGGGGGGGGGGGGGGGGGGGGGGGGGGGGGGGGGGGGGAGACAACTGGTCAGCCTAATTAAATATAGTTATTGAGCATCATCTGTTTTCACTGTAATATCAATACTTTCTAATTGCTTTGCAAATACATTCTGGGAGACAAAAATAAAATGATCATCCTGTCAACTGATTAGACGTGATTAATATGAATGTGATGATCCAGCCATGTCTCTGCATATAATCAGTGTGGCCCATTACAGCCTTCCATTAGCGAATGAGCCTTGAAAATGCTGAGACTTACCGGTGACTAATCAAGGCTCCACAGAGGTTAGGATGGAAATGGAGAAACGGGGTTGGAAAAAATATATGGAAATTAATGGAAAAGAGGTTAAGTTGATACTTTTAATGCAATTATAGATTGCAATATGAGTGGCAATATTAATTAATATTAATGTTATGAGCCACAGTACAGCATGGGTTAGGGCCCTGGACTTGTATATTATACTCGTTTTGGACTGGGACGTTTGAGCCAAACCGGACCTGTGCCGGACCCGTGCTGGAGCTTTTTTGCTCTAGTTCAAATGCAGAGCCATAAAATGAATACGGCTGCATTGCCCAAGCAACATCTTCGCGAGGAGTCTTCCACCATGAAGGAATCCTCTTCCTCCACTTCAAACTCCTCCACCTCAAAACTCCCTGCAGTACTGCTCTCACTCTTGTCACTCGCCATTTTGTTGTTTGTTTAGTAGTGAGGAGAGAGCAGGAAGGGGGCTGAGTCGGTTCACCAAGACACACCCTTTCACTCCTTTACCGTATGAATGTTCATAATATGACTACGTGGCATCATCGGCATATGACGACAATTACTCAGGAGTTCCAGTTCAAATTGAAGCGGTAAGAAAGGCATTCGAAAAGGCTATCCAGTATCTCTTTAAGGGAAAGGTTTTATTTACCGCTCTTTTGAACTATAAAAAACGTTTTTTTTTAAATGGAACCTTTTGCACACGTCAACTATTTTTTAAAGTGTTTTCTGAAGAAACGGCGGAAGCAGCCAATTAGACTCATGAGTTACGTTACAATTTATTTTGATCTTTCCTCAAGACAACCGAATGGCAGCTCTAAACAAGGCAATGTTTTTGTTTTGTTTGTCGGTGTTTACAACCGTTACGTCACAATGAATACCTCTGTAGGGGTAGGTGTAAATATAGTAGCTAGCCTACTAAGTTCAATGTAACACCAATTTTTATTGAGCAATATATAAACCTTAATTGAGTAAACACTTAACGTTAACTAGCCCACGTTTGATCTTACGTAGGCTATAGCTGGTGCAACCGGCTCAAAACCAGACTTGTTATTTCTTATTTAGATTGCTACTTGCTAAGTATTCCTGTTATTTCGTTTTATTTTTTATATAACATGTTACATTAATGGTGTTTATAGATAGTCTTTTTGAATAGCCTAATAAAAAAACGATAGATTGATCTGTTTTATTGAACTCAGCTGATGGCTATTGCCTATGTGAAATAGCGCCTAATGGTGCCACACTGTGGCCACTTATGGGTATTGCAACATATGATTCTATATTTTTTATTAGAATTTTTTTTTTGGACGATAATATGAAATATCGTTGTTTTTCTTAAAGCAATATCGTCTGCTGGGGAATTTCAATATCGCCCAAGCCTAACTGATACTGATAACTGATATTAACTAATATGGTTGAGCTGAAATTAATATGAAATACCGAACAGTAAATTTAAGCAGAGAATTGCATTATCAATGAGTCAGAATAGCAGTGAGGCCAGCTGGACTAGTATGCTATTATGACATTATCAACATCAACAGCAAGCGTTAGAATGTTCAGAACTTTCTAATTTTATGAACATTCTATCATTGCCATTCAATGGGAAAATTTAGTCACAGGTACTGGCCGAATTTGTTGAGTCTAGATTTAACTGGCTGGGAGGAGATACATATAGAAATCCAGGTGGAATAAGAAGAAGAAATAGAAAGAACAGTGAGTTTCAAAGCCAACTTAATTACAGTGTTATTGGATAGCCTCTAAGAAGGTGGGGTTGTATGCAGCATACATCCAATCCTCACTGGCTCTATCCACACCCAAAATCCCATCTGTTTCTTTCAAGTAAAAGTGATTTATGTCATCAAGCGACCTTCTGGGCCTGACACATAGCCAGGTAAACTTTATAATTACATTTTTCTCTCCTTACTTCTCTCAGTGATAACTCATAAGTAACTGTTAAACGAGGCTAAATGCTGCGCCCTTGCCTACCATCACAGTAATACATCAGCTGTTCTTTTTCCCATGCTCTCTTTGGAACGTCTATTGATGGTGGGTTGATTGGGAAATTAATGCACTCTCGACTTTCTGTCTGGAGAACTGTTTGGAGAAGAGGTGAATCTTCTCGTTAGCTTATTAATGCTGTTCCAGGCACTGAGTGCTTTTGTGTGTGTGTGTGTGTGTGTGTGTGTCAGGATGGGAGGCACTGTGGGGGAGAGAGAGATTGGGTTTTGCTTCAGCCTGCACTGTTAGCCTTTAGCGAGTGGTGCCTATGGGTCATTACTGGGAAAGATCTCAGTACAGCAGGCTCATATTGAGGCGATATGAGGGGGTGTTACTGGGACAGATCTCAGTACAGCAGGCTCGTATTGAGGCGATATGAGGGGGTGTTACTGGGACAGATCTCAGTACAGCAGGCTCGTATTGAGGCGATATGAGGGGGTGTTACTGGGACAGATCTCAGTACAGCAGGCTCTTATTGAGGCGATATGAGGGGGCGTTACTGGGACAGATCTCAGTACAGCAGGCTCGTATTGAGGCGATATGAGGGGGTGTTACTGGGACAGATCTCAGTACAGCAGGCTCTTATTGAGGCGATATGAGGGGGTGTTACTGGGACAGATCTCAGTACAGCAGGCTCTTATTGAGGCGATATGAGGGGGCGTTACTGGGACAGATCTCAGTACAGCAGGCTCGTATTGAGGCGATATGAGGGGGTGTTACTGGGACAGATCTCAGTACAGCAGGCTCGTATTGAGGCGATATGAGGGGGTGTTACTGGGACAGATCTCAGTACAGCAGGCTCTTATTGAGGCGATATGAGGGGGCATTACTGGGACAGATCTCAGTACAGCAGGCTCATATTGAGGCGATATGAGGGGGTGTTACTGGGACAGATCTCAGTACAGCAGGCTCGTATTGAGGCGAAATGAGGGGGTGTTACTGGGACAGATCTCAGTACAGCAGGCTCGTATTGAGGCGATATGAGGGGGCGTTACTGGGAAAGATCTCAGTACAGCAGGCTCGTAGTGAGGTGATATGAGGGGGTGTTACTGGGACAGATCTCAGTACAGCAGGCTCTTACTGAGGCGATATGAGGGGGCGTTACTGGGACAGATCTCAGTACAGCAGGCTCGTATTGAGGCGATATGAGGGGGTGTTACTGGGACTGTAAGGATCTGTGTTCTACTGGTTATTTGTATCTTTATTTTGTATGTATTGTTTATTCTTAGTTTTCACCTGACTTGTTTATTTTCCGGTTTTGCCTAGTTGTCCCGTGTCTACTTGTTTACACCTGATCTGTCACTCCCCGTTTACGTCTCTGTACCATTCGGGTGATCTCATTGGTGTTCGGGTTCCCTCTTGCTTCACACCTATCTCTGTGCACTTAGATTTACTAATTACCACTAACATACTAATGATAGATAAGATCTACTAACTCCATTAACAAACTAATTTGTATATACTTACTAATCATACTAACGGCAGGGGTGTGTATAGTTACTAATCTCACTAACATATTAGAGTGCACATTTTCATGCTGTTCTGTCCTTGCTAATCATTCTCAGCTGCAACTGATCTCTTCCTCCTGTCATCTTACTCTATGCACGATTTCCTGAAACTCCAGGTCATCTGTCATTGTGTATGTTTGGAATCCAGTCCGCGTTTTCCCTAGTTGTCTCTGTGGTTGTTTAATTGTTTCCCAGATGTATTTCATTGTCTCTCGTTTGGAACCCCGCCCCTCACACACCTGATTCCTCTTGTGTCATTAGTTACTTGTGCATTTAAGCCCTTTGTTACTCCCAGTCTGTGTCGGATTGTTGTGATTACCTTTTCCAGTGCCTGTTATTTTCGAAAGCCTGAGATCTGTAGAATTATTCCGCGACACCTGTTTGAACTACTATTCTTTTGCCTTGCCCTTATCTGTCCAGTCTGCCTGTTCGGTTTTGACCTCGTTTGTATATCGACCATTCTCCTGCCTGATCCCTTTGTACTGTCTGAACTCTGATTCCCTGGTTTTCGACTCTCTGGATTGTCCCTCATTGCCCTATCGCCTATCGTTTGTTTTGCACCTACCTACCTCTGATCTCCTGGCTTGACCCCTGAACGGATTAAATAACTCCTTTTGCCTATCCTGTGGTCTGCGTCTGGGTCCTTACCCCTCCCGCTACGGAGAACGTAACAGTACAATCCGACCATTCTTGGACCCAGCGGACCCAAGCCACCTGCACGCCGCGCGCCTGCGGCAAGGAGCCATGAGTGGCCAACAACAGGCGGTCATCGAGGCCGTGACCCAAGATCTGCGGTTTCTGATGGCCTGGGAGATCGATCCCTTCGGCCCGGATCCCTATGAAAACTACCTCATGGGGATCTGGGGGCAGAATCCGGAGTTTGCCCGCCGTCATGCCGACCACCACCATCACTCCAGACTCCTCCACCCAGCTCCCACTCCGTTAGGCTCGGAGTGGTCTCCCTCCATCCTGATAACTCTGAGCCTAGCCACAACCTGGAAGCAGCTAAATTTAAGGGTACCCGTCTTGCCCTTTGCCCGAGGGGCTATGGACCCGGGAGGAAACGATGGAGTCCTGGTTCCCGGCTCCGTCGACGGGCTCAACCGCCCGTTGACGGGGGATCCATCGCCTTTCCGTCCCAGCCCAAGCCTCCTGTTCCGTCCCGTCACAGCTCCTCTGTTCCGTCCAGTCATAGCTCTCCTGCCCCGTTCCGTCCCAGCTCTCCTGTCCCTTCCTGTGCCAGCCCTCCTGTCCCTGCCCGTTCCAGCCCTCCTGTCCCGTTCAGTCCCAGCTCTCCTGTCCCGTTCAGTCCCAGCTCTCCTGTCCCGTTCAGTCCCAGCTCTCCTGTCCCGTTCAGTCCCAGCTCTCCTGTCCCGTTCAGTCCCAGCTCTCCTGTCCCGTTCAGTCCCAGCTCTCCTGTTCCGTTCAGTCCCAGCTCTCCTGTTCCGTTCAGTCCCAGCTCTCCTGTTCCGTTCAGTCCCAGCTCTCCTGTTCCGTTCAGTCCCAGCTCTCCTGTCCCGTTCAGTCCCAGCTCTCCTGTCCCGTTCAGTCCCAGCTCTCCTGTCCCATTCAGTCCCAGCTCTCCTGTCCCGTTCAGTCCCAGCTCTCCTGCCCCGTTCAGTCCCAGCTCTCCTGTCCCGTTCAGTCCCAGCTCTCCTGTCTCGTTCAGTCCCAGCTCTCCTGCCCTGTTCAGTCCCAGCTCTCCTGCCCCGTTCAGTCCCAGCTCTCCTGTCCCGTTCAGTCCCAGCTCTCCTGTCCCGTTCAGTCCCAGCTCTCCTGTCCCGTTCAGTCCCAGCTCTCCTGTCCCGTTCAGTCCCAGCTCTCCTGTCCCGTTCAGTCCCAGCTCTCCTGTCCCGTTCAGTCCCAGCTCTCCTGTTCCGTTCAGTCCCAGCTCTCCTGTTCCGTTCAGTCCCAGCTCTCCTGTTCCGTTCAGTCCCAGCTCTCCTGTTCCGTTCAGTCCCAGCTCTCCTGTCCCGTTCAGTCCCAGCTCTCCTGTCCCATTCAGTCCCAGCTCTCCTGTCCCGTTCAGTCCCAGCTCTCCTGTCCCGTTCAGTCCCAGCTCTCCTGCCCCGTTCAGTCCCAGCTCTCCTGTCCCGTTCAGTCCCAGCTCTCCTGTCTCGTTCAGTCCCAGCTCTCCTGCCCTGTTCAGTCCCAGCTCTCCTGCCCCGTTCAGTCCCAGCTCTCCTGTCCCGTTCAGTCCCAGCTCTCCTGTCCCGTTCAGTCCCAGCTCTCCTGTCCCGTTCAGTCCCAGCTCTCCTGTCCCGTTCAGTCCCAGCTCTCCTGTCCCGTTCAGTCCCAGCTCTCCTGTCCCGTCCCGTCCCAGCTCTCCTGTCCCGTCCCGTCCCAGCTCCCCTGTTCCGTCCCGTCCCAGTTCCCCTGTTCCGTCCCGTCCCAACTCCGCTGTTCCGTCCCGTCCCAACTCCCCTGTTCCGTCCCGTCCCAGCTCCCCTGTTCCGTCCCGTCCCAGCTCCCCTGTTCCGTCCCGTCCCAGCTCCCCTGTTCCGTCCCGTCCCAGCTCCGCTGTCCCGTCCCGTCCCAGCTCCCCTGTCCCGTCCCGTCCCAGCCCCCCTGTCCCGTCCCGTCCCAGCCCCCCTGTCCCGTCCCGTCCCAGCTCCCCTGTCCCGTCCCGTCCCAGCTCCGCTGTTCCGTCCCGTCCCAGCTCCCCTGTCCCGTCCCGTCCCAGCTCCGCTGTCCCGTCCGGTCCCAGCTCTCCTGTCCCTTCCCGTCCCAGTTCCCCTGTCCCTTCCCGTCCCAGTTCCCCTGTCCCTTCCCGTCCCAGTTCTCCTGTCCCTTCCCGTCCCAGTTCCCCTGTCCCTTCCCGTTCCGTGTCCCCTGTCCCGTCCCGGTCTGTACCTCCGGGTCCTTCCGGTCCCGGGCCTCCTGGCCCGTCCTGTTCCACGCCACCAGTCCCGTCCCGTTCCCTGCCTCCTCTCAAAGTGCGGGACCAGCTAGCCTCCTGTCCTGAGCGGCCGAGCCCGCTAGCCTCCTGTCCTGAGCGGCCGAGCCCGCTAGCCTCCTGTCCTGAGCGGCCGAGCCCGCTAGCCTCCTGTCCTGAGCGGCCGAGCCCGCTAGCCTCCTGTCCTGAGCGGCCGAGCCCGCTAGCCTCCTGTCCTGAGCGGCCGAGCCCGCTAGCCTCCTGTCCTGAGCGGCCGAGCCCGCTAGCCTCCTGTCCTGAGCGGCCGAGCCCGCTAGCCTCCTGTCCTGAGCGGCCGAGCCCGCTACCTCCTGCCCTGAGCGATGCAGCCGTCGTCGCCGGGCTCCTAAGCGATGCAGCCGTCGCCGCCGGTCCCCTGAGCGATGCAGCCGTCGCCGCCGGCCCCCTGAGCGATGCAGCCGTCGCCGCCGACCCCCTGAGCGATGCAGCCGTCGCCGCCGGGCACCTGAGCGATGCAGCCGTCGCCGCCGGCCCCCTGAGCGATGCAGCCGTCGCCGCCGGCCTCCTTAGCGATGCAGCCGTCGCCGCCGGCCCCCTGAGCGATGCAGCCGTCGCCGCCGGTCCCCTGAGCGATGCAGCCGTCGCCGCCGGTCCCCTGAGCGATGCAGCCGTCGCCGCCGGCCCCCTGAGCGATGCAGCCGTCGCCGCCGGCCCCCTGAGCGATGCAGCCGTCGCCGCCGACCCCCTGAGCGATGCAGCCGTCGCCGCCGGGCACCTGAGCGATGCAGCCGTCGCCGCCGGCCCCCTGAGCAATGCAGCCGTCGCCGCCGGCCTCCTTAGCGATGCAGCCGTCGCCGCCGGCTCTCTGAGCCGGTCTCCGGAGCGATGTAGCCATCGCAGTCTGTCCTGTCTGCGCCACAGTCCTCCTGAGCGGTCCTGTCTGCACCGTCATCCTCCTGAGCGGTCCTGTCTGCGCCACCATCCTCCTGAGCGGTCCTGTCTGCACCGTCGTCCTCCTGAGCGGTCCTGTCTGCACCACCGTCCTCCTGAACGGTCCCGTCTGCACCGTCATCCTCCTGAGCGGTCCTGTCAGCACCACCTCCCTCCTGAACGGCCCTGTCTGCACCGTCATCCTCCTGAGCGGTCCTGTCTGCGCCACAGACCTCCTGAGCGGTCCTGTCTGCGCTGTCGTCATCCTGAGCGGTCCTGTCTGTGCCACCGTCCTCCTGAGTGGTCCTGTCTGCACCGTCGTCCTCCTGAGCGGTCCTGTCTGCACCACCGTCCTCCTGAGCGGTCCTGTCTGCACCGTCGTCCTCCTGAGCGGTAATGTCTGCGCCATCGTCCGCCTGAACGGCCCTGTCTGCGCCGCCGCCCTTGTTTCCCTCCTCCGGACCCCCTCCACCCACCCTGCTCTGTATTTCGGACATTACAAACTTTGAACATTACTTCACTACCTGCTGTCCCATTATCCCTCCTCCGGTCCCCCTCCACCCACCCTGCTCAGCACTCAGACATTTCCCCCCGAGCCCTTTTCACCCTCCTGAAACTAAGTACCTGCTACTCCATTACCCCTCCTCCGGTCCCCCACCACCCACCCTGCTTAGTGTTTGTTACTGCTGGGGACGTCTGGAAGCCGTCCCTTGGGGGGGGGGTACTGTAAGGATCTGTGTTCTACTGGTTATTTGTATCTTTATTTTGTATGTATTGTTTATTCTTAGTTTTCACCTGACTTGTTTATTTTCCGGTTTTGCCTAGTTGTCCCGTGTCTACTTGTTTACACCTGATCTGTCACTCCCCGTTTACGTCTCTGTACCATTCGGGTGATCTCATTGGTGTTCGGGTTCCCTCTTGCTTCACACCTATCTCTGTGCACTTAGATTTACTAATTACCACTAACATACTAATGATAGATAAGATCTACTAACTCCATTAACAAACTAATTTGTATATACTTACTAATCATACTAACGGCAGGGGTGTGTATAGTTACTAATCTCACTAACATATTAGAGTGCACATTTTCATGCTGTTCTGTCCTTGCTAATCATTCTCAGCTGCAACTGATCTCTTCCTCCTGTCATCTTACTCTATGCACGATTTCCTGAAACTCCAGGTCATCTGTCATTGTGTATGTTTGGAATCCAGTCCGCGTTTTCCCTAGTTGTCTCTGTGGTTGTTTAATTGTTTCCCAGATGTATTTCATTGTCTCTCGTTTGGAACCCCGCCCCTCACACACCTGATTCCTCTTGTGTCATTAGTTACTTGTGCATTTAAGCCCTTTGTTACTCCCAGTCTGTGTCGGATTGTTGTGATTACCTTTTCCAGTGCCTGTTATTTTCGAAAGCCTGAGATCTGTAGAATTATTCCGCGACACCTGTTTGAACTACTATTCTTTTGCCTTGCCCTTATCTGTCCAGTCTGCCTGTTCGGTTTTGACCTCGTTTGTATATCGACCATTCTCCTGCCTGATCCCTTTGTACTGTCTGAACTCTGATTCCCTGGTTTTCGACTCTCTGGATTGTCCCTCATTGCCCTATCGCCTATCGTTTGTTTTGCACCTACCTACCTCTGATCTCCTGGCTTGACCCCTGAACGGATTAAAGAACTCCTTTTGCCTATCCTGTGGTCTGCGTCTGGGTCCTTACCCCTCCCGCTACGGAGAACGTAACAGGGACAGATCTCAGTACAGCAGGCTCGTATTGAGGCGATATGAGGGGGTGTTACTGGGACAGATATCAGTACAGCAGGCTCGTATTGAGGCGATATGAGGGGGCGTTACTGGGACAGATCTCAGTACAGAAGGCTCTTACTGAGGCGATATGAGGGGGCATTCCTGGGTAAGATCTCAGTACAGCAGGCTCGTATTGAGGCGAAATGAGGGGGTGTTACTGGGACAGATCTCAGTACAGCAGGCTCGTATTGAGGCGATATGAGGGGGCGTTACTGGGAAAGATCTCAGTACAGCAGGCTCGTAGTGAGGTGATATGAGGGGGTGTTACTGGGACAGATCTCAGTACAGCAGGCTCTTACTGAGGCGATATGAGGGGGCGTTACTGGGACAGATCTCAGTACAGCAGGCTCGTATTGAGGCGATATGAGGGGGTGTTACTGGGACAGATCTCAGTACAGCAGGCTCGTATTGAGGCGATATGAGGGGGTGTTACTGGGACAGATCTCAGTACAGCAGGCTCGTATTGAGGCGATATGAGGGGGTGTTACTGGGACAGATCTCAGTACAGCAGGCTCTTATTGAGGCGATATGAGGGGGCGTTACTGGGACAGATCTCAGTACAGCAGGCTCGTATTGAGGCGATATGAGGGGGTGTTACTGGGACAGATCTCAGTACAGCAGGCTCTTATTGAGGCGATATGAGGGGGTGTTACTGGGACAGATCTCAGTACAGCAGGCTCTTATTGAGGCGATATGAGGGGGCGTTACTGGGACAGATCTCAGTACAGCAGGCTCGTATTGAGGCGATATGAGGGGGTGTTACTGGGACAGATCTCAGTACAGCAGGCTCGTATTGAGGCGATATGAGGGGGTGTTACTGGGACAGATCTCAGTACAGCAGGCTCTTATTGAGGCGATATGAGGGGGCGTTACTGGGACAGATCTCAGTACAGCAGGCTCATATTGAGGCGATATGAGGGGGTGTTACTGGCACAGATCTCAGTACAGCAGGCTCGTATTGAGGCGAAATGAGGGGGTGTTACTGGGACAGATCTCAGTACAGCAGGCTCGTATTGAGGCGATATGAGGGGGCGTTACTGGGAAAGATCTCAGTACAGCAGGCTCGTAGTGAGGTGATATGAGGGGGTGTTACTGGGACAGATCTCAGTACAGCAGGCTCTTACTGAGGCGATATGAGGGGGCGTTACTGGGACAGATCTCAGTACAGCAGGCTCGTATTGAGGCGATATGAGGGGGTGTTACTGGGACAGATCTCAGTACAGCAGGCTCGTATTGAGGCGATATGAGGGGGTGTTACTGGGACAGATCTCAGTACAGCAGGCTCGTATTGAGGCGATATGAGGGGGCGTTACTGGGACAGATCTCAGTACAGAAGGCTCTTACTGAGGCGATATGAGGGGGCATTCCTGGGACAGATCTCAGTACAGCAGGCTCGTATTGAGGCGAAATGAGGGGGTGTTACTGGGACAGATCTCAGTACAGCAGGCTCTTACTGAGGCGATATGAGGGGGCGTTACTGGGACAGATCTCAGTACAGCAGGCTCGTATTGAGGCGATATGAGGGGGTGTTACTGGGACTGTAAGGATCTGTGTTCTACTGGTTATTTGTATCTTTATTTTGTATGTATTGTTTATTCTTAGTTTTCACCTGACTTGTTTATTTTCCGGTTTTGCCTAGTTGTCCCGTGTCTACTTGTTTACACCTGATCTGTCACTCCCCGTTTACGTCTCTGTACCATTCGGGTGATCTCATTGGTGTTCGGGTTCCCTCTTGCTTCACACCTATCTCTGTGCACTTAGATTTACTAATTACCACTAACATACTAATGATAGATAAGATCTACTAACTCCATTAACAAACTAATTTGTATATACTTACTAATCATACTAACGGCAGGGGTGTGTATAGTTACTAATCTCACTAACATATTAGAGTGCACATTTTCATGCTGTTCTGTCCTTGCTAATCATTCTCAGCTGCAACTGATCTCTTCCTCCTGTCATCTTACTCTATGCACGATTTCCTGAAACTCCAGGTCATCTGTCATTGTGTATGTTTGGAATCCAGTCCGCGTTTTCCCTAGTTGTCTCTGTGGTTGTTTAATTGTTTCCCAGATGTATTTCATTGTCTCTCGTTTGGAACCCCGCCCCTCACACACCTGATTCCTCTTGTGTCATTAGTTACTTGTGCATTTAAGCCCTTTGTTACTCCCAGTCTGTGTCGGATTGTTGTGATTACCTTTTCCAGTGCCTGTTATTTTCGAAAGCCTGAGATCTGTAGAATTATTCCGCGACACCTGTTTGAACTACTATTCTTTTGCCTTGCCCTTATCTGTCCAGTCTGCCTGTTCGGTTTTGACCTCGTTTGTATATCGACCATTCTCCTGCCTGATCCCTTTGTACTGTCTGAACTCTGATTCCCTGGTTTTCGACTCTCTGGATTGTCCCTCATTGCCCTATCGCCTATCGTTTGTTTTGCACCTACCTACCTCTGATCTCCTGGCTTGACCCCTGAACGGATTAAAGAACTCCTTTTGCCTATCCTGTGGTCTGCGTCTGGGTCCTTACCCCTCCCGCTACGGAGAACGTAACAGGGACAGATCTCAGTACAGCAGGCTCGTATTGAGGCGATATGAGGGGGTGTTACTGGGACAGATCTCAGTACAGCAGGCTCGTATTGAGGCGATATGAGGGGGCGTTACTGGGACAGATCTCAGTACAGAAGGCTCTTACTGAGGCGATATGAGGGGGCATTCCTGGGTAAGATCTCAGTACAGCAGGCTCGTATTGAGGCGAAATGAGGGGGTGTTACTGGGACAGATCTCAGTACAGCAGGCTCGTATTGAGGCGATATGAGGGGGCGTTACTGGGAAAGATCTCAGTACAGCAGGCTCGTAGTGAGGTGATATGAGGGGGTGTTACTGGGACAGATCTCAGTACAGCAGGCTCTTACTGAGGCGATATGAGGGGGCGTTACTGGGACAGATCTCAGTACAGCAGGCTCGTATTGAGGCGATATGAGGGGGTGTTACTGGGACAGATCTCAGTACAGCAGGCTCGTATTGAGGCGATATGAGGGGGTGTTACTGGGACAGATCTCAGTACAGCAGGCTCGTATTGAGGCGATATGAGGGGGTGTTACTGGGACAGATCTCAGTACAGCAGGCTCTTATTGAGGCGATATGAGGGGGCGTTACTGGGACAGATCTCAGTACAGCAGGCTCGTATTGAGGCGATATGAGGGGGTGTTACTGGGACAGATCTCAGTACAGCAGGCTCTTATTGAGGCGATATGAGGGGGTGTTACTGGGACAGATCTCAGTACAGCAGGCTCTTATTGAGGCGATATGAGGGGGCGTTACTGGGACAGATCTCAGTACAGCAGGCTCGTATTGAGGCGATATGAGGGGGTGTTACTGGGACAGATCTCAGTACAGCAGGCTCGTATTGAGGCGATATGAGGGGGTGTTACTGGGACAGATCTCAGTACAGCAGGCTCTTATTGAGGCGATATGAGGGGGCGTTACTGGGACAGATCTCAGTACAGCAGGCTCATATTGAGGCGATATGAGGGGGTGTTACTGGCACAGATCTCAGTACAGCAGGCTCGTATTGAGGCGAAATGAGGGGGTGTTACTGGGACAGATCTCAGTACAGCAGGCTCGTATTGAGGCGATATGAGGGGGCGTTACTGGGAAAGATCTCAGTACAGCAGGCTCGTAGTGAGGTGATATGAGGGGGTGTTACTGGGACAGATCTCAGTACAGCAGGCTCTTACTGAGGCGATATGAGGGGGCGTTACTGGGACAGATCTCAGTACAGCAGGCTCGTATTGAGGCGATATGAGGGGGTGTTACTGGGACAGATCTCAGTACAGCAGGCTCGTATTGAGGCGATATGAGGGGGTGTTACTGGGACAGATCTCAGTACAGCAGGCTCGTATTGAGGCGATATGAGGGGGCGTTACTGGGACAGATCTCAGTACAGAAGGCTCTTACTGAGGCGATATGAGGGGGCATTCCTGGGACAGATCTCAGTACAGCAGGCTCGTATTGAGGCGAAATGAGGGGGTGTTACTGGGACAGATCTCAGTACAGCAGGCTCTTACTGAGGCGATATGAGGGGGCATCCTCCTGTCCTGGGCTGGGCCTGCTGCCTGAAACTCACTCCTGAGCTTGTTCTGCACTCAAACTCTGTTGGTTTGTCTATTTTATAACCGTAAAAGAGCAAATATTAAAATGCCATGTGCCTAATTTAGGGTCTGTGTTGTTTACACGTTCTTATTCTATCACTACCTGGCTCGTGGCCACGCTTGACACACAATATTGAAATCAGATTGGGTTGGCTGGGGACTAATTGTCTTCACACACACACTGCAACTCCCAAGTAACCCTTTTTTTAGAGCGTTCCTTTATATTTAAGCTCTCTGATGAGCCTGTCATATTTGCCTTTTGTAACTTCATTAGCCAGTTCATGTCAGGGTAGTTTAAAAAAAGTTATATAAAATCAGTCAACTGCCATTTTCAACTGTCAACTTTAGAATAGAATAGAATAGAATAACTTTTATTTCCCGCTTTGGAACTTGTAGCCCCAGCAACAACAAAAAATACATAGACAGTGGGGCAGACCCACAACACACAAACAAACAAACATATCAAACAAAGACATCCAACAGAGTCATTACATCAATCAAGTGAATTAAAGTGCAATACAGCCATGATTAAAAATAGCCCCCGCTGTCCCAGGATGTCCAACACACAAACTCCGCCTCCACAACTTTCCTCCATATACGCAGCGCCGCGGTCTCTGTACACCGCCGAAACGGATCACTGATCTCCTCACTCCTCCCCCGCATTATGTTCTCCTTTCCTGGTTGCCTTTTGAAGATTGCCTGCACTCCCGGATCAGTCCCGACATCTTCAACTCCGGTGAAGAGCGATGGTAACTTTGATGCTAGAGTCTGCAGCAGATCCATCGGACATTCCCGAGCATATGTTGCGAATGCGTCTCCATGGTGATGACCACAAACAATATTATATCGACTAGACAATTCATAAATATTATCAAAACGAGCAGTAGGAGCGCCCCGAAAAATCTCCAGCCTGCTTTTTCGACAGACACACAGCGCATGAAAAAAAACAAAGACAAAAGCCTGACACAACAAAACACATTCAAATTAACAAATAAGAACACGAGAGACAGCTGGACTACATGTCGCCATTACAGCGCCATGTGACGTCACGTGTTCTTGACTGAACATTCTAATGCTGATGTAACAGTCACTACTGGTGATTGAAAGCAATGGAGTTCTAGAACACTGACGTAGAATTTAAAAAAACCCATTCCAGAAAAGCTACTCCTGAAAAGGTTAATGGGTTATGTTCCTACCTGTTATCAGTCGGAAACTCAATTCCCCTGCAGCCAATTATTTGCCACTCTGAGGGGCTGCTGTCCGCAGGGTCAGCATTCGATTCCACACCCTGCCCTTTGTAAGACTCCAAAGTGATAGAAAAAGCTCTGAAGCAGGAACTGTAAAAATAAATCAGTCTTCTTCATTCTGTAGAAAGAGTCAGTGCACGTAACAAGATGTATGTTCCACAAAGTCCCGCAGAGGGGCAGTCCCTCTGTGCATTTATAACATTTATGTCACATCATTCATGTTTAGCTCCAGCGTTACCAGATCAGCACTTGTTACATTTTACTGGTCTTCCAAGTAAGGTTAATCAGGTAATATTTATTACTTATGAGAGAGAGCTTGGGCAGAACTCCCTCACCAGGCCAGGCCCCCTCCCATGAAAACCACAGTGTTAGTTATTAATTATAACTATGGATAATATTGATTAGTTATGTTAGTATAAATACACACATGTATGTAAAATATAATCCATCCACACATTTGAACTCTGACATGTGAGTGGGAGTCATACCGCTAGGCTGAGAGTGACATACTTACCGCTAGGCTGAGAGTGACATACTTACCGCTAGGCTGAGAGTGAGTGCTTTAGTGGGAGGAGTCAGACCCTTTCCCTTGTCTTTTGATATTTGATTTTGCGTTATCACCTTTGCCGTTTTGCATAGGGAGTGGGCTTTTCCGTTTTTCTGCCCGTTACTGGTTTGTTCTGTGAATTATTTTTTTCTTATGGCTTTATGGCTGTTTGTCACTAAGTTCACACAGAGCCTTTGAATGGAAATGTGGTGCCCTTCAATAAATATTTTATTGCTTGTTTGTTCTTCTTTATAGAATAATAATTTTTTTGTCCGCCGCTGATCCTGGCATCCTTGCTATTGCAGCATCACTGATGTTTTTTGTTAAACTGAGGTGATCTGACTGAGATATGAGACGGCCATTTTGTGAAGTACAAAAGTGTATTTCACATGGTAGCCACGGTAACAACATAAGAGCTAGAGGTAGGTATATGTGGCACTATCAAAGTGCATGTCTGTGGGAGAGGAAGATAAGGGTTAATTTTGCTTGTTGTTTTTCATTTTTTTGAAACATTTAGTTAAATAGAGGATGTTCTGACTTTCCTTGTATACTGTACAATACTGTTTTTTAAAATCTGAGTCAGACACGCTGTGTGTGTGTGTGTGTGTGTGTGTGTGTGTGTGTGTGTGTGTGTGTGTGTGTGTGTGTGTGTGTGCAGGGTTAGTATGCTATCTGACACTCGTGCTAACAGTGCAGGTAACACTGTACACTGTACACATTCTCACTGTTACTGACTCTTAGAGTGTGGATTCTGCCACCTTTTTTCACCTATTTGTGCTTTATAAGTCATCCTGGATGAGATGAGTAAGCGGTGTACAATGTACTGTAAAATAAAACTAGATGCTAATGTGATGCAATATGTTTTATTTTTGATGCCATGTAATGCTAATACTGATATAATGCTAAATGCAGGTGTCGTGTAATGTCAATGCTAACGCAATGCTAAGTGCTAAATGTAATGTAATGCACATACAGATGTAATGCTAAATGTTGCTGCAGTGTAACATTATGCTGAATCTAATGTAATGGCGAATGCTAATGCTACATAATGCTAATCCTAAATCTAAGACTGAATGCTAACTACAACGTTGTGTTGATTTCTCTGGTCTTCTTTCAGCCTCAACAGATGGCCTGTGAGACACCCCCTTCCTCTCCTCCTTTCTCCCTCCATTCTTTTTTCTCCTCTTCCGCTATGCCCAACCTATCGCTGCCCCTCCCGGCATTAAATGCCACCGGCCCTCCCCCCGCACCCAAAGTGCGGGCGCTGGCCATGACCTGCTTCACCATGACGCTGGGCGCCGTCTCCAACCTGGCAGCATTGGGCATCGTGCGCGGGTCAACCGCCCGCTTCCGCCGACGCTCCAAGTCACCGTTCCTCCTCCTCACGGGGGCGCTGCTGCTCACCGATCTGGCGGGTCACCTGATCCTTGGGGCGCTGGCCTTGTACCTGCACCTGGCGTGGGGGCGGGGGCGGGGGTGGGGCAGGGGGCGGGGCCAGGCCGGGGTGGAGGCGCGGCTTTGCCAGCTGTTCGGGGCCTGCATGGTGTTCTTTGGCCTCTGCCCTCTGCTACTGGGCGGAGCCATGGCGGTGGAGCGTTGCCTGGGAATCACCAGGCCCCTCTTCCATGCCACCATGGCGACCGCTGGCCACGCCTGCCGCGCTGTGGCCCTGCTGGCTTCCCTGGCCCTCCTGCTGGCGCTGCTCCCCCTGGTGGTCGTGGGCAGTTACGCGCCCCAGTTCCCGGGGACCTGGTGCTTCCTGCCTGTCCACAGCCCGCCCACACCAGCTGACGCGGGCCTCACCCTGGCCTTCTCTGGCCTGGGGCTAGCAGCACTCGCTCTGTCCCTGTTTTGTAACTCCCTGAGCGGGCTGGCACTGCTCCAGGCCCGGCTGGGCTCCGCAGGGTGCCGGGCGACCTACCTCAGGGGGACGGGGCGGGGTCGACATGGGGTCCCCTCTGCCACGCACTCGCTGGACGTGGAGATGATGGGGCAGCTGGCCGGGATTACCGTGGTTTCCTGTGTCTGCTGGACCCCTTTCCTGGTGAGTGGGAGACAGGATGTTACTGTGAGCGGGTGTGAGAGTGTGGGAGAGAGGATGTGAGTGGGAGTGTGGGAGAGGATGTGATTAGGAGTGGGGAGTGAGTGGGTGTGAGTGTGAGAGAGGATGTGAGTGTGAGAGTAAGAGAGGGTGTGAGTGGAAGTGTGGGAGAGAGGATGTGATTCGGAGTGGGGATGTGAGTGGGTGTGAGTGTGAGAGAGGATGTGAGTTTGAGTGTGAGAGGGTGTGAGAGGGTGTGAGTGGGAGTGTAGGAGGAAGGATGTGATTGGGAGAGAGGATGTGAGTGGGAGTCATCAAACAGCACAGTACTGCACATGTTCTGGTGGAGACAAGAGATGGAGTGTACGAGAGCAGCTCACCAACTGAAGGATCTGTAACAGGCCAGACCTGCTGACTGCATCAAAGGCTATAATAACTATATCACAAATGTGATTGCAACAAATTGATAGAAATATTTAACAATGTTCACCTCTCTCTCCCTCTCCCTCTCTCTCTCTGTCCCTTAGATCTTCATCTCCGTGTCAGTGGGACAGTTCTACAGTGGTTCTGGGCTGAGCGGGTCGGGACCGAGCCCACGTCCGTATGAGCAGCAGGTTCTGCTCAGCCTGCGGATGGCGTCCTGGAACCAGATCCTGGACCCGTGGGTCTACATCCTGCTGCGTAGGGCGGTGCTGCGTCGGCTGCTCAAACTGCTGCGGCCGCGGGGCTCCAGTCTAACACACAGCAGCTCCTGAGCGGACACGCCCAGACTGGACGCCTGTCTGCGCAGACACACACAGTCCAAACACTGACACATTCAGACAGGAAATACAAATACACATGCAGTCCAAACAATGACACATTCAGACAGGAAATACAAATACACACGCGGTCCAAACACTGACACATTCAGACAGGAAATACAAATACACACGCAATCCAAACACTGACACATTCAGACAGGAAATACAAATACACACGCAGTCCAAACACTGACACATTCAGACAGAAAATACAAATACACACGCAGTCCAAACACTGACACATTCAGACACGCAGACAGGAAATACATACCTATATATACACACACACACACACACACACACACACACACACGCACACACACACATACACACAGTAAATACAAACACTCACTCTCACCCACGCACACATACACACAGTAAATACAAACACTCTCTCTTACCCATGCACCCACACACACACAAACACACAGTAACACACACTCAGAACACTGACATGCACGGACTTGACACTCATACAGGCACATCACACTGTCATAGACTGCCATATGCAGACTTATAGCTGCCAAACTGAGACTCTCATACTGGCACACATGCAGATGTTATGCTGACACACAGTAACTTTATCTCTTCTCGGGTGTTGTTAGACTCTGCAATGTAACGTGTTTTTTTTATCTCAAAATGTGCTGATAACAGAATTTTTGTCAACTTCATTGTGAAGTTGACTAGTCTTTCCTGAAGTACATATTATTGATTGGCAATCCCAATAATGACACTTTCATACTGTAAGAATGTTGAGTTGGATAATATATCCTTATATTTATTATTTATTAATTATGTATTACTATTCACTGCTAATTTTGGTAATGTAATCTCTTACTGGCACATACTATGTATTATTTCAAAAGCTCTCTGACTTGCCCTCCACAAGTCGGAGCCTGCAACTTCTGAGAAAGATTCCAAGGGTGTAGACATAACTTTCCACACTCATGGTATGATTCATCAGCGTTAACCAAGCCTGTTTCATTTGGATTTGAACTTTGTCATAATTAAACTGAACAGATTGAAGCAAGAATGGTTTTAAAACTCCCTCACGGCTCAATTGCAAAATATATTTTAATCACAGCCCGACTTTCTGGGCACACACATGTGCAAAAGCAATTGCAATATTTTATCATTTATTTATATAATAAAAACAATCTGAACAATAAATACAAGGTGTGTTAATTAACTGATTTAATTCAATGAAAAATCTCTCTAGAACATGACTGGTACGTTTCATTTAATTAATTAAATTTAAATTTATGCCCTGAATTTACTGATTTCAAATGGAATTGATCACTTTTGTGACTACAATTGGAAAGTTGCAACAATTTCCATTCAATAAAGTAAAGTTCAAGTTCAAAAGATGCTTATGGAAAATAAGACAAAAAAATAGTTTGGGAAAGAAGGGATCAATAGGAAATGTAAAAATAATAAAGTTGAACCATTTTAAACACCTTTCTTCTTTGCCACATCTTCTGTTATTTTTTATGTATTTTTCTAAAGTGTTATTGTTCCTGTTGAGAAAAGTATGCACAAAAACACTGTTACATGTCTAACAAAAGAAAAATGCGTATGAATTAGTCTTTTTTAAAGATGGACACAGCGTGACTGGCAAGACAGTACGCCCTTTCTGTCACTCATTAAGTTTCCAGAAACAATGATAATTTAATTATACTTTGACTTGGAGTCAGATTCCAGGTGGAAGTTTCAGTGGCTCTTTAATGTAAATTGTTTTTTAATGTAAATGAGCTTCTTTACAAGCGGATAATTTACCTGGGGTGGGGTTCGAACCCACGAGAATTTATATCCATTGGATTTTAAGTCCAACGCCTTAACCACTCAGCCACCCCAATGATACTGCCTATGCTGTGTGTGCGTGCGTGTGTGGCGATATTGCTGTGTCTACATCTTGCCTGTGGTGTCACTCTCCTTTGACAATCAAGCTGTGCTGGTATGCAAAAAAAAATCAGGTTAAAAATAATTGAGTCCAGAATAAAACCTTGTGAAACAAGATATATTCAACAGGTGTTCAACGAGTCATTTGATGTGCAGCCAAAGTACAGCCAAAGTACCCTCAAGAAAGAGTAACACATTTTAATTAATTAATTAATACCGCTGACAATTCACTCCTTTTTTTCATATTGGCGTAATTCCCATTGTCATTATCCACCACATCGTGACCCCTGCCACCAATATCCCTGTGTATTACAAAACTGTGCCACACTGCCACCAGCAAGTTGTGTCGAAACATCAGCGTCGCTCACAAGAAAGTTACACTTAACTCTGTGTCATAAGAGTTTGGCCAATAGAGTCGATGGTGAACTGCGTTCCAGTCCAACTTAACACGTTCCCTTGCTCTCTTCCCTCAAGTGAGCAGCTATCTTGTGACGTAATTTACTACGTGCAGCAAGCAAACTTAACAGGCGCTCTGCAAGGGAGGATAGATGAGAAACAAAACAAAATGGAACTGAATGGCCGTTGCAACCGATATAGGAATTCTACCCCACAGTGTTGAAACATGACCTCCCACTTGTGTGGAGCATTGCATTGTGGGGGAACTGAGGTAATATAATTAGCCTACTAATTATATTTACATAATTACTCCCTCCCCTTAAATTGGAACCGAATCCCACTTGGTGTGGCTCCCATATTTCATCCTGGCATTTTCGGGATTCTCCCCTTGTAGCAAGGGAAGGGAACGACAGGAAGAAAGGATTGTCGGGGAAGCGAGGATTAAGTAAAAATGCTTAGAATTTTAAATCCAGCAGTTCCAGCACTCAATGCCCTTGTTAAATTGCCCAGCACTCTGAATACTCAACACAAGCGGTATCGCGTGCTGGAACCCCTCACTCAACCGTACATTTAATTAAATTTTAGGGATTTCATTTATTAGTTATTATTAAAAATGACAATCATCAATTAAATCGCCAAATTTGTTGATAGGTAAGTCGAACAGTAACCTGGTGGATCAACCAACAAGTCAAAACAAAGTCCAAATCAGGTTTTAAGATTGAGTAGTTTTATTACAGGAAAAGGATCAATTGGAATAATGAGTTGTAATCATACATTCATTGATGAACGTAGGCTCACTGCTTATAATTTACAAAAGAAAGAAGACATTTAAACATAAAATTTGAATTACCAGAAAAGAGAGACCGATAAGCCAGAAATTGCCAGTAGTTACCCTCCTCCAGCGCGAAAGGAACAAAGTTATAAGAATTCCAAGGACCAAAGAAAAAACTTGTCTCTGTATGTAGACTCCACTCTGCAGCGTGACCCTCACAGAACTTCACGGCGCCAAAAACTCCACAGCCCCCACTGATCTCCTAACAAACCGAATGATAACCAACTAACTCCCAGTCACACATCACATCATATCCTAGCAGGTGATTTCACTCAACTATTGAGTACTTCATCAGAAAGGGACGTTTGCTCCTTCTTTTAACAACAGAAGTTGAATAATTTTTGTATAATCATTAAATCTGTGCAGTTGTGTGATCTTCAAATTAAGGCAAAATATTACCTCCATGTGAGAAGACCAGTGGTACCACCCTGGCCTATATGCTTGAATCTGGAGTTGGGCCAAAAATGTAAATCACAAATGACACTGGCAGGTCTAACAACCATTACCTGCATCAACCTTAAGACTTTCAATTGATGATTTCAATTGAATGTAACAGATTTTCATTCAAAATTTTAAATGGAAAAGGAGACCATGTGGCCATGTGGTATTCTCAGGCTACGCTGAGCTTTGATCTCAGGAATACTTTGTGTCCTGGTCTTTCTCGTCCATGGGGGGGGAAGACATCCTGGCCAATCTAAGATTAATATCACAGATAAACCAGCGCCTCAGCGTGACTTAATTGCCTTTGTGTCTGTGGACTAGGGGGCAGAGAGGAACGCAGATCCTAGGTCCGGTCAGCAGAGCAGAGCAGGCCTCTTGATAATCAAATAGTATTGAATATGAGCAAGTTTGCCATATCACATTGTACATTCTCTATCGAAGGCCGTACTCAAAGCTATATACCCGACATTCCCTCTCTTGGAATAATGCGTATGCCCCTGCTAAAATGTATTCTTTCATCACCATATCTAAATCACAGGGTACAGCAGTTAAGACATCGCTATGCTAAAGCCACACATTTTAACATTTGAGATGTCTGTGTGTGTGTGGGGCACTCCTCCCACATTCTGCATTCTGGGGTGTTCCCACTGTAGCCCAGCCTTCTCTGTCTAAGTGTAGACTGCTACACAATTTCTCAGAGGTGTGTGTGTGCATGCTTGTGTGAGTGATGTTCCGATCCTTGCAAATTAATGACCAGTTTCCAGAAACAACAGTGATTTTATTATCCTTTGACTTGGAGTCAGATTCCAGGTGGAAGTTTCAGTGGCTCTTTAATGTAAATTAATTTGGATTTTAATGCAAATGAGCTTCTTTAAAAGAGGACCGTTTACCTGGGGTGGGGTTCGAACCCACGAGGATTTACGTCCATTGGATCTTAAGTCCAACGCCTTAACCACTCGGCCACCCAGGTGATTCCGGCTTCCCGGTGTGAGTGTGTGTGTTTCAGGCAAGATTCTGTGACAGTGAATGATTTCTGTGTGTGCGTGCGTGCGTGCGTGCGTGCGTGCGTGTGTGTGTGTGTAGACGCGTGTGCAGTCCTGTGCATGTGTGTGTGTGTGTGTGTGTAGACGCGTGTGCAGTCCTGTGCATGTGTGTGTGTGTGTGTAGATGCGTGTGCAGTCCTGTGCATGTTTCTGTGTGTGTGTGTGTGTGTGTGTGTGTGTGTGTGTGTGTGTGTGCGTGCGTGCGTGTGTGGCGATATTGCTGCGTCTACATCTTGCCTGTGGTGTCACTCTCCTTTGACAATCAAGCTGTGCTGGTATGCAAAAAAAAATCTGGTTAAAAATTATTGAGTCCAGAATAAAACCTTGTGAAACAAGGTATATTCAACAGGTGTTCAACGAGTCATTTGATGTGCAGCCAAAGTACAGCCAAAGTACCCTCAAGAAAGAGTAACACATTTTAATTAATTAATTAATACCGCTGACAATTCACTCCTTTTTTTCTTATTGGCGTAATTCCCATTGTCATTATTCACCACCTCGTGACCCCTGCCACCAATATCCCTGTGTATTACAAAACTGTGCCACACTGCCACCAGCAAGTTGTGTCGAAACATCAGCGTCGCTCACAAGAAAGTTACACTTAACTCTGCGTCATAAGAGTTTGGCCAATAGAGTCGATGGTGAACTGCGTTCCAGTCCAACTTAACACATTCCCTTGCTCTCTTCCCTCGAGTGAGCAGCTATCTTGTGACGTAATTTACTACATGCAGCAAGCAAACTTAACAGGCGCTCTGCAAGGGAGGATCGATGAGAAACAAAACAAAATGGAACTGAATGGCCGTTGCAACCGATATAGGAATTCTACCCCACAGTGTTGAAACATGACCTCCCACTTGTGTGGAGCATTGCATTGTGGGGGAACTGAGGTAATATAATTAGCCTACTAATTATATTTACATAATTACTCCCTCCCCTTAAATTGGAACCGAATCCCACTTGGTGTGGCTGCCATATTTCATCCTGGCATTTTCGGGATTCTCCCCTTGTAGCAAGGGAAGGGGACGACAGGAAGAAAGGATTGTCGGGGAAGCGAAGATTAAGTAAAAATGCTTAGAATTTTAAATCCAGCAGTTCCAGCACTCAATGCCCTTGTTAAATTGCCCAGCACTCTGAATACTGAACACACGCGGTATCGCGTGCTGGAACCCCTCACTCAACCGTACATTTTATTAAATTTTAGGGATTTCATTTATTAGTTATTATTAAAAATGACAATCATCAATTAAATCGCCAAATTTGTTGATAGGTAAGTCGAACAGTAACCTGGTGGATCAACCAACAAGTCAAAACAAAGTCCAAATCAGGTTTTAAGATTGAGTAGTTTTATTACAGGAAAAGGATCAATTGGAATAATGAGTTGTAATCATACATTCATTGATGAACGTAGGCTCACTGCTTATAATTTACAAAAGAAAGAAGACATTTAAACATAAAATTTGAATTACCAGAAAAGAAAGAGAGACCGATAAGCCAGAAATTGCCAGTAATTACCCTCCTCCAGCGCGAAAGGAACAAAGTTATAAGAATTCCAAGGACCAAAGAAAAAACTTGTCTCTGTATGTAGACTCCACTCTGCAGCGTGACCCTCACAGAACTTCACGTCGCCAAAAACTCCACAGCCCCCACTGATCTCCTAACAAACCGAATGATAACCAACTAACTCCCAGTCACACATCACATCATATCCTAGCAGGTGATTTCACTCAACTATTGAGTACTTCATCAGAAAGGGACGTTTGCTCCTTCTTTTAACAACAGAAGTTGAATAATTTTAGTATCATTAAATCTGTGCAGTTGTGTGATCTTCAAATTAAGGCAAAATATTACCTCCATGTGAGAAGATCAGTGGTACCACCCTGGCCTATATGCTTGAATCTGGAGTTGGGCCAAAAATATAAATCACAAATGACACTGGCAGGCCTAACAACCATTACCTGCATCAACCTTAAGACTTTCAATTGATGATTTCAATTGAATGTAACAGATTTTCATTCAAAATTTCAAATGGAAAAGGAGACCATGTGGCCATGTGGTATTCTCTGGCCACGCTGAGCTTTGATCTCAGGAATACTTTGTGTCCTGGTCTTTCTCGTCCATGGGGGGGAAGACATCCTGGCCAATCTAAGATTAATATCACAGATAAACCAGCGCCTCAGCGTGACTCAATAGTCTTTGTGTCTGTGGACTAGGGGGCAGAGAGGAACGCAGATCCTAGGTCCGGTCAGCAGAGCAGAGCAGGCCTCTTGATAATCAAGTAGTATTGAATATGAGCAAGTTTGCCATATCACATTGTACATTCTCTATCGAATGCCGTACTCAAAGCTATATACCCGACATTCCCTCTCTTGGAATAATGCGTATGCCCCTGCTAAAATGTATTCTTTCATCACCATATCAAAATCATAGGGTACAGCAGTTACGACATCGCTATGCTAAACCCACACATTTTAACATTTGAGATGTCTGTGTGTGTGTGGGGCACTCCTCCCACATTCTGCATTCTGGGGTGTTCCCACTGTAGCCCAGCCTTCTCTGTCTAAGTGTAGACTCCTACACAATTTCTGAGAGGTGTGTGTGTGTGCATGATGTTCCGATCCTTGCAAATGAATGACCAGTTTCCAGAAACAACGGTAATTTTTATTATCCTTTGACTTGGAGTCAGATTCCAGGTGGAAGTTTCAGTGGCTCTTTAATGTAAATTAATTTGGTTTTTAATGCAAATGAGCTTCTTTAAAAGAGGACCGTTTACCTGGGGTGGGGTTCGAACCCACGAGGATTTACATCCATTGGATCTTAAGTCCAACGCCTTAACCACTCGGCCACCCAGGTGATACAGGTTGTCCTGTGTGCGTGAATGATGATGATGAATGATTTGTGTGTGTGTGTGTTTGTGTTTTTTTGTGTGTGTGTGTGTGTGTGTGTGTGTGTGTGTGTGTGTGTGTGTGTGTGTGTGTGTGTGTGTGTGTGTGTGTGTGTGTGTGTGTGTGTGTGTGTGTGTTTGTGTGTGTGTGTGTGTGTGTGTGTGTGTGTGTGCGTGCGCGTGTGTGGTGATATTGCTGCGTCTACATCTTGCCTGTGGTGTCACTCTCCTTTGACAATCAAGCTGTGCTGGTATGCAAAAAAAATCAGGTTAAAAATAATTGAGTCCAGAATAAAACCATGTGAAACATGGTATATTCAACAGGTGTTCAACGAGTCATTTGATGTGCAGCCAAATTACAGCCAAAATACCCTCAAGAAAGAGTAACAAATTTTAATGAATTACTTAATACCGCTGACAATTCACTCCTTTTTTTCATATTGGCGTAATTTCCATTGTCATTGTCCACCACATCGTGACCCCTGCCACCAACATCCCTGTGTATTACAAAACTGTGCCACACTGCCACCAGCAAGTTGTGTCGAAACATCAGCGTCGCTCAGAAGAAAGTTACGCTTAACTCTGCGTCATAAGAGTTTGGCCAATAGAGTCGATGGTGAACATTGACGGACATTTATAACATCCAATGGACGCACTGAATCAGCTGTACTCAGAGCTGGGCGGAATATACAAGTGGTGTGCAGTGATATGGGGAACCAACGCACAAGCATGTGAGGCCAGTGAACTGCAGCGAGCGAAATGGTAAAAATACTTACTCGAAAGCGTCATTGTGCAAAACATTTAGAGTAAACTGGGAAAGCAATCAAATAAAAAACGTCGCTATTTTTGATGAATTTGTTTTGTAGCTACATGTAGCCTATATATTCTTTTTTTTTCTGTTTGATATGCGTCTGATTCTGTAAATCATTAGGTACGGCTTTAGTAATTAGCAAAAAATTGCTATTAGTGTTTTTGCGTCTGTTCGTCCACAGAGGAACAATATAACACTGATGCGTTTTAATGAATGTTACTCAGTGGTGCACGGCGCAACGAGTAAGGTGCTCTGAGAGCGAACGCACACCCTATCCCGGGACATATTAGTCTCCTGCATGTAGTCTACTACCGAGCGACTGGAAGAAGTTTTGGGGTAAATTCGGAACACGAGAAACTTGTACGCGTAAGTATCTACCGCTACCTTTTTACTATTTATGTAGTAACGCGACCCATTTTTTAAGGTGTGACCTGTAGCACACCTTATTGTAATTATGTTAATATAATGAGATATAGAGACCTAATGTTTTATAGTGAGTTGATGTTTTAAAATTGTACTTGGACTGATTTACATGGAATTTAAAAAACCAGGTACATAAATAGCAGTACAGATCTATATATCAGATAAATTGAAACGGACAATTTTTTGTTTACAAAACGATAATACTTTTTATGTTAATGAGCAATGCGACAGTGCGTAAAACAAATCAGTTGTAGCCTACACGTTTTCGGCTAGTAAAAAGTAAACGGGAGAAAACGATACACAAACAAAAATGAATATTTTTACCACTTTATATGCTATTGAATAAGAAGTAACATTTAGGATCGATGACAGTGATATTTACATTACATTACAGGCATTTAGCAGGCACCCTTAATCAGAGTGACCACCACTTGCTTTTTAAAATTAAAATGTAGTATCCTCTAAAACAGCAGGAGTATATGTACTGAAGAATGTCTGATTACCTAGCTCGAGAGTACTCGAGAAGGCCAGAGTCTTACCTGGGAACCGAACCGAACCTGCAACCTTTGGGTCGCAAGTCCAGCTTTCGGTAACACTTTATTTTGAGTGTCCCATGTTGACACTCAACTGATATCAATTGAATATCAGTTCAGTGTTCATGTAAAGTCAATTGCATGTCAGGTGATTGTCCACAAACTCCACAAACAAGTGAGTGTCAAAAAACACTGTATTGACACTCAACACTCTTTTCAAGAAACACTCTAATGACACTCAACAAAGTATAAACTTACTGTTTGCTGTATCTCAACATTCAGTTGATATCAAGTTGAGTGTCAACATGGGACACTCAAAATAAAGTGTTACCCAGCTTTCTAACCACGGCACCACACAATCAGCTTGTGTTGTCTTTGGTGGTGCCAGTTGTGATCCGGCAGCCATAATCAGCTACGTCCGATTGGCTCAATTGTCGCTCTGCAACGCACGATAGGCTCATGTGTCGATCAGCGACGCACAATTGACTCAAGTGTCGCCCAGCGACGTACGATTGGCTCAAGAGTCACCCAGGATTGGGAAGGTTTAATTTGAGCTGGATTACAGTGCCTCGTCACTAGCTAGCGACTCCTGCTGGTTGATTTGGCAGCTGCAAGTCCACCGGCTAAACTGTGCACAAAGGGTCTGATTTACTAAGACCTTTATCGTGTGCAAAGACTTTTAGCACACGCAAAACCAATGACATGAACAATGATCGGTCACGGAATTTGTTTTACACAAATCATTGGTTGTGGTTTTGCGCGTGAATGTTCTGCACACTTTAAAGATCTTAGTAAATCAGGCCTGACTCATGTCTGTGCCAGCCTGACTTGTGCTTGTAGAACGCAGTGTGGTGAGAAGCGGCTGCTGACATCACACGCTTCGGAAGAGAGCACTGGCTTGTTAGCGCATGCCTGAATCCATAGCAACAGGTGCTGAGAAATATGATTGGGCATTCCAAAATTAGGGGCAGGGCATTAAAAAGCTCACCAAAAAATAAAAAGCAAGGGAGTTCCACTTGGTGCATCCTCTGTACTCCTCTGTGCCACGGAAACCATTCTGTGTGTCCTAATCTAATGTTGTTGATTACATATTAATTACATATGAATTGTTACATATTAATTCATGTCTCAATGCTGCCCGTGTAACTACTTGTACTTGAAACGTACAGGCTGTTTTGCATACTTTCGAGACGAGTGGAGGAGTTGAGTGGAGGAAAGGAGGTGAGGAGTGAAGAATATTGGGGCGCACCGACTCTTTCTACCCTCACCTGTTTCTTTCTCTCTTCCCAGAATGCCGTGCGTGGCACATGTATCCATCTCTCTGGGGTGCCTGGGTCTGCTCAGATTTTTCGGGGTACCCTGGTCCTGGAGTCTGGCAGCCAGTGTGGGGGTGTGTCTGGGGTTGGGGTACTGGCACTACTTTTATGTCGCTGCCCGCACCTTCAAGAGAGACTTCATGTGAGTGCGGAGAGGTGGAATATGGGGTTTTGGGATATTTCAGTGGCGAGGGGAGGTTGTTGGCTTTTTTCTGCTCAGTAAAATATTCAGTGTTCATTTAGCTGCTAACAGACTTGAGACTGTAAAATATAAAAGTTAAATTGCCTTGAACCATTTGTGTAGGGTGACTGATCACATATTCAGTGTATTGGAATTTCTTCTCTTTTAATTTTGAATTTTTTTTTAACAGAGTTATAACGACTACCAAATTGAGGCTACCCAATTTATTTCAGTAAAATTGCATTTGTATTTTACAGTGTCTAAGTCCACATTGCATGAAAGGTATTGTCAGTGTGAAATCTACCAGATGTAATTTTCCTGACTTTCGCTTCCCACTGCCCCCTAGTGGTCTGTACATGATACTGCGTGTGAAGTCAGAGATCCACCGCAACCTGCGCAACGGCAGCACCATCCCTTCCATCTTCGGCCAGACGGTGGCGCTGTACCCCGACAAGCCGGCGCTGGTTTACGAGGTGACGGGGGAGAGCTGGAGCTTCTCCAAGCTGGACCAGGTGTCCAACGCGGTGGCCCACTGGGCGCTGGCCCAGGGCTGGGCCCCGGGTGACGTGGTGGCCCTCTACATGGAGAGTCACCCCCTGGTGGTGGCCCTGTGGCTGGGCCTGGCCAAGGTGGGCGTGGAGGCGGCGCTCATCAACTTCAACCTGAGACGTGATTCGCTTCTGCACTGCATGGAAGTTTCCGCATCGCGGGGGTTTGTCTTTGGAGCTGAGCTGGCCGATGGTGAGGAAAATGTGAGGGGGGGGGCAGGATTTGAGTTCTGGATGGGAGGGGGGAGAAAGGCATGACATAGTGTGAGTGTGAGGGGGGGGGGGGTGTCTGGATATACTGAAGTAAAATCCAGCCTCAAATTGTATTATTCTTTGGTAAGGCCACTTTGGTCTTGGCAAAGCTGAAATTTCATAGGGTTGTAGGTTCAGTTGTAAGTTCAGGTAGAAGTTTCAGTGGCTCTTTAATGTAAATTATTTTGGTTTTTAATGTAAATGAGCTTCTTTAAAAGAGGACCATTTACCTGGGGTGGGGCTCGAACCCACGAGGATTTACATCCATTGGATCTTAAGTCCAACGCCTTAACCACTCGGCCACCCAGGTGACACATTCTGTACGAGCACACGCAAATACACAAACCATACATATACAATTCAAATTCTGATTCTGACTGTCATAAACACACATAGACGTTTATTAAACACACATATTTAAGCTCTCAGCCACACAGGTGATACTGTAGGTCTGCAGTCAGAAGTCAGAAGTAGGGATGCTCCGAATCCATATTTTTATGGTTCAGCCGAATCCCGAACCTGTGAAAACGGACCGAATTCGGTGCATCCCTAGTCAGAAGTACTGTCCCATTACGAAGACTCCTTGAAATGCAGCCTACTTTTGCCTGATTTTGAAGGCTACATCGGTGTATCCTTGCAGCCTTAGATATCCCACAATTCTTTGCGCAGTTTGCCCGAAAGACAGTCGATACCAAAAATGGCGGGCAAGAGCAGTGATCTGGTGTTTCAATGTATGTTTCTGTAAACCGTTTTTTAAGTTTAGCTATCGTTAATCATGTCGTTAGCTGTCGGCTAAAACTTATATTACCGCAAATGCATTTTCCATTTTTATATTTCAGTATTTTATTGATTTTACTCACGGTTTTATTTTCTTGTGAGTCTCTCACTGGCTTAAGTTCTCACACGCTGGTTGTTTCGGTCTGAGGAGGTTGTGTGACGAAGACGTGAATCCTTCATAGACTGTGCCATTTCTGAAAGCCAGCCCAGCCTTCCTCTCTACAAAGAACTGTCGTACTGAGGATTTACATCTAAAATGTAAAACTTAAAAAAAAATTACGGATACTACAAGACATCGCCTTGCAAATTAATGACGAATTTCCTGTTCAGTTGTACACATACAGTATTATCCTTTGACTTGGGGTCAGATTCCAGGGGGGAATTTCAGTGGCTTTTTGATGTAAAACAATTTGGGTTTTTAATGAAAATGAGGCCGGTTTACCAGGGGTGGGGCTCGAACCCACGAGGATTTACATCCATTGGATCTTAAGTCCAACGCCTTAACCACTCGGCCACCCAGGTTACGCAGTACCCTTTTGGAGTTTCCGCTGATATACTGTATATACTGTATATACTGTGAAAATGTGCATTACTTTGAGTGTGTTTGCATGTGTTAGAGAAAGAGTGAGAGAGAGACAAGTAGTATGTGTGTGTGTGTGTGTGTGTGTGTTAGAGCGAGAGAGGGATAGAGAGAGGAGAGGTGAGGAGTGTGTGTGTGTGTGTGTGTGTGTGTGTGTGTGTGTGTGTGTGTATTACATTACATTACAGTTATTTGGCAGACGCTTTTATCCAAAGCCTCGCAATTCAGACACAGCCTGCGTGTTTTGTGCGAGATTCTTTTACAATGAAAGATGTATGGGTCCATGAAAGTTAGCATTACAGTGAAGGTGTGTGTGTGTGCGTGTGCATGTGCACATGCCTGTGTGTGTGCGTTCGTTCCCATGTGTGGGTGTGTATGTGTGTGTGCATGCGTGCATGTGTGGGTGTGTGTGTGCTTGCCCATGTGTGGGTGGGTTTTTGTGTGTGTGCATGCGTGTTGTGGGTGTGTGCGTGCATGCCCATGTATGAGTGTGTGTGAGTGTGTACATGTGTGAGAGAGAGAGAGAGAAAGAGGGAGTAAAAGAAGGGTTTTGTGAAAGTTTTGTGACTTCATAAATGTCTTCATTTAACGATCACTCTGAACCACTGCAGCAAGAAAAAAAAAAAGCATTTCTTTGAAAAGCCACTAAAGGTTTTCTTGTTCTTCTTTCGAAAACAGACGGAAGACATTTTAAGTAAACGCTGTGAACAGAAGTCTTACCAGAGGGTACAATCTAAAATGTAAAAAAAAATCATTTTTACCGGAAACTACAAGGTGTCTCCTTGACGAATTTCCTGTTCAGTTGTACACATACAGTATTATCCTTTGACTTGGGGTCAGATTCCAGGGGGGAATTTCAGTGGCTTTTTGATGTAAATCAATTTGGGTTTTTAATGAAAATGAGGCCGGTTTAAATGGGGCACGAACCCACAAGGATTCACATCCATTGGATCTTAAGTCCAACGCCTTAACCACTCGGCCACCCAGGTTATGCAGCACCTTTCTGGAGTTTCCACTGATATACTGTGACAGTGAAGGCTGTACAGGTCTACGAAAATTTTAATGTTTGTGAGTGTGTGTTTGCATGTGTTAGAGAAAGAGTGAGAGAGAAACAAGGAGTATGTGTGTGTGTTAGAGAGAGGGATAGAGAGAGGAGAGGTGAGGAGTGTGTGTGTGTGTATGTGAGCGTGAGAAAGTGAAAGAGATAAGGAGTGTGTTGTGTTTACCGGTCTTCTCTCTCTTACTCTCTCTTTTTCTCAGCTGTAGCAGAGGTGAGTGGTTCTCTCTCTGGCTCCATGGTGAGGTTTTGTTCAGGGGACCTGAGCTTGGATCACCTGGTGTCCCTGAATGCCCAATCCCTGGGCCCACTGCTGAGCTCCGCCTCCCGACTGGCTCCGCCCACCACCCACAAGAAGGGATTAAATGGTGAGTGACCCTCCTTTGTGTGTGTGTGTGTGTGAGAGAGAGAGAGAGAGAGAGAGAGAGAGAGAGATGAGAAGTGTGTGTGCGTGTGTGTGTATGTGTGAGAGAGAGAGAGCACGAGATAGATGAGGTTTGTGTGAGTGAGGGAGAGTGTGTGTGTGCATGCATGCATGTGGATGTGTGTGTGTGTATGTGTGAGAGAGAGAGAGCAAGGGAGAGATGAGGTGTGTGTGTGTGTGTGTGTATGTGTGTGTGTGTGTGTGTGTGTGTGTGTGTGTGTGTGTGTGGCTTTATGGTCAGTGTGATTGAGCATGATATTGTGCAAGAGGTCATATTGCATTGACCTGGTCTCTGTTCCCTGTTCCCCCCACTGCCCTGTGCTGATAAAGTTCATACTTTCAAAAATCTTGCCCAACCTTGGCTGGCAGGCTTGTGATTGGTCAGCTGACTGGCTTTGCCAGACATGAAGCAGACAGTCACATCGTAGCTCCGAGGTCACACAGTGGGGTCACTGAGAGGTCACTCAGGGGTCACATTTAGTCTCTCTCTCTCTCTCTCCCCCCTCTTCTGTCTCTCTCTCTCTTTCTCTCTCTTTCTTTGGGAATACACACACACACACACACACTGCAGCAGTGAAACAGCCTGTAGGACAATACACATTTGTGTTCCTCTCTTTCACTCCCTTCCTCCCTGTCTCTCTCTCTTTTACTACCATCTCACATGGGAATGGCATGCAACCTTTCCCCTACTTTTTTTTTTTACCCTTCCCTCTCTCCCACCCTTCCTATTTTCCATTTTCCTCTCACTTTCTTCTCTCTCCGTCTTTCTCTCTCTCTCTCTCTCTCTTTCTCCCTTTTCTCAGACACTCTGAACAGGCAGGTTTCATCTTAGGGTGATTAAATTAAGTTGAACATTGCACATAGCACTGAAGGAAGACACATGCAATCCTCAGACAGATTCCTTATGAGAACCAGATATTCAGCTCCGCATTCCTAACAGTGAAAGGCCTTCCTGCCGTTGATGTAGAATTATCCCCGTTTCTTGCATCGCATGGGACTGCGCGCCAAGTGCAACGTGTAATAGTGCAGCGGAAACTCCTGTTACCAGCCAGAATCCTCCCTGTAGTTAAGAAGCACAGAGGACTGAAGGAAAACAGGAGCAGAGTATCTGGTAAGGATAAACTCTCTGTGGGCTCCAGGCCAGGCGTGTTATGAGATGAACCTATGAAATTATGAAAAGCACACGCGAGCCCCGGGCGCCAAAGCTTTTGCAAAGTGATTGAAACGTTACCCAACATCATAAATCCCCACATCGTTCCACTGAAAGACCCCTCCCCCTCCTCCTGCCCGAAGCCTGAGGCCTGCGGTTACATGTCTCAGGGAGCCGGTGGAACCCAGCCAAGCGGATTATGTTCTGGTAACTGTTTAATGTCGTGTGAAATACGTGCACCATACATCACGTTATATGTATCTGCTAAGGGAATAACTGTGTCTGGTGTGTAGCGTTTAACTTTATCTCTCATTTGGGCGGCTGTGGCTCAGGAGGTAGAGCGGGTCGTCCGCTGATCGCAGGGTTGGCGGTTTGATCCCCGGCTCCTCCTGTCCACATGTCAAAGTGTCCTTGGGCAAGACAACCCCAAATTGCTCCCACTGAGAAGGCTAGCGCCTTGCATGGTGGCTGCCGCCATTGGTGTATGAATGTGTGTGTGAATGGGTGAGTGAGAGGCCATTGTAAAGCGCTTTGTATAAAGGCTCTATATAAGTGCCATTAATTTACCATTTATTTTTAAAAACACTGTTCATGCAGCTTCACAGAAGCCGTTAAAGTAACCTGCAAAAAGCCACAATGGCAACACGCTGCCTGGGATTTGAACCTGCAACCTCTGCGTTGCTAGACAAAATCCCTAACCACTACACTAGACCGGTTAGACAAGCCTGTTCCCGGAGAGCTACCGTCCTGCAGGTTTTCACTCTTTCCCTAATTTGGCACTCCTGATTATACTAATTAGCAGCTCTACGAGATCTCTCGCTGTTGAGTGAGATGTGCTTTGTTAGGGTTGGAGTGAAAACCTACAGGACGGTAAATGTCCAGGAACAGGGTTGGGGACTACTGATTTAATGGATAAGCCGAGACAACGCTAGGGTTTAGGGGTGCGGTGGGTTTGTTGCCCCAATTCTGCCCATGAAGTATTACTGCACATTACCCCCCCCCCCTCTTAAATAATCACACGTTCTGCCCTCCCCCCAGACAAACTGTTCTATATCTACACCTCTGGGACCACAGGACTCCCCAAAGCTGCCATCATTGTTCACAGCAGGTGAGTGTCAGTACTGCCCATAAGCTGTAGTTAGGCCTGTCAGTACTGCACTTAGGCTGTAGTTAGGCCTGTCAGTTCTGCACAATGGCTGTAGTTAGGCCCGTCAGTACTGCATATAGGCTGTAGTTAGGCTTGTCAGTACTGCATATAGGCTGTAGTTAGGCCTGTCAGTGCTACACATAGGCTGTAGTTAGGCCCATCAGTACTGCACATAGGCTGTAGTTAGGCTTGTCAGTACTGCATATAGGCTGTAGTTAGGCCTGTCAGTACTACACATAGGCTGTAGTTAGGCCTGTCAGTACTACACATAGGCTGTAGTTAGGCCTGTCAGTCCTGCACATAGGCTGTAGTTAGGCTTGTCAGTACTACATATAGGCTGTAGTTAGGCCTATCAGTACTACATATTGGCAGAACATGTTAGGCCTGTCAGTACTGCACATAGGCTCTAGATAGGCCTGTCAGTCCTGCACATAGGCTGTAGTTAGGCTTGTCAGTACTGCATATAGGCTGTAGTTAGGCCTGTCAGTACTACACATTGGCAGAACATATTAGGCCTGTCAGTACTACACATAGGCTGTAGTTAGGCCCGTCAGTACTGCACATAGGCTGTAGTTAGGCTTGTCAGTACTACATATAGGCTGTAGTTAGGCCTGTCAGTACTACATATTGGCAGAACATGTTAGGCCTGTCAGTACTGCACATAGGCTCTAGTTAGGCCTGTCAGTCCTGCACATAGGCTGTAGTTAGGCTTGTCAGTACTACACATAGGCTGTAGTTAGGCAAGTACTACACATAGGCTGTAGTTAGGCCTGTCAGTACTGCACATAGGCTGTAGTTAGGCCTGTCAGTACTACACATTGGCAGAACGTGTTAGGCCTGTCAGTAATACACATTGGCAGAACATGTTAGGCCTGTCAGTACTACACATTGGCAGAATGTGTTAGGCCTGTCAGTACTACACATTGGCAGAACGTGTTAGGCCTGTCAGTACTACACATTGGCAGAACGTGTTAGGCCTGTCAGTACTACACATTGGCAGAACGTGTTAGGCCTGTCAGTACTACACATAGGCAGAATGTGTTAAGCCTGTCAGTACTACACATAGGCTGTAGTTAGGCCTGTCAGTACTACACATAGGCTGTAGTTAGGCCTGTCAGTACTGCATATAGGCTGTAGTTAGGCCTGTCTGTACTACACATTGGCAGAACATGCTAAGCCTGTCAGTACTACACATTGGCAGAACGTGTGAGGCCTGTCAGTACTACACATTGGCAGAACGTGTTAGGCCTGTCAGTACTACACATTGGCAGAACGTGTTAGGCCTGTCAGTACTACACATTGGCAGAACGTGTTAAGCCTGTCAGTACTGCACATTGGCAGAACGTGTTAGGCCTGTCAGTACTACACATTGGCAGAACGTGTTAGGCCTGTCAGTACTACACATAGGCAGAACGTGTTAAGCCTGTCAGTACTGCACATTGGCAGAATGTGTTAAGCCTGTCAGTACTACACATTGGCAGAACGTGTTAGGCCTGTCAGTACTACACATTGGCAGAACGTGTTAGGCCTGTCAGTACTACACATTGGCAGAACGTGTTAAGCCTGTCAGTACTGCACATTGGCAGAACGTGCTAGGCCTGTCAGTACTACACATTGGCAGAATGTGTTAGGCCTGTCAGTACTACACATTGGCAGAACGTGTTAAGCCTGTCAGTACTGCACATTGGCAGAACGTGTTAGGCCTGTCAGTACTACACATTGGCAGAACGTGTTAGGCCTGTCAGTACTACACATTGGCAGAACGTGTTAGGCCTGTCAGTACTACACATTGGCAGAATGTGTTAAGCCTGTCAGTACTGCACATTGGCAGAACGTGTTAAGCCTGTCAGTGCTGCACCTAGGCAGAACGTGTTAAGCCTGTCAGTACTGCACATTGGCAGAACGTGTTAGGCCTGTCAGTACTACACATTGGCAGAACGTGTTAGGCCTGTCAGTACTACGCATTGGCAGAACGTGTTAAGCCTGTCAGTACTGCACATTGGCAGAACGTGTTAGGCCTGTCAGTACTACACATAGGCAGAACGTGTTAAGCCTGTCAGTACTGCACATTGGCAGAACGTGTTAAGCCTGTCAGTACTACACATTGGCAGAACGTGTTAGGCCTGTCAGTACTACACATTGGCAGAACGTGTTAAGCCTGTCAGTACTGCACATTGGCAGAACGTGTTAAGCCTGTCAGTACTGCACATTGGCAGAATGTGTTAAGGCCTGTCAGTACTACACATTGGCAGAACGTGTTAGGCCTGTCAGTACTACACATTGGCAGAACGTGTTAAGCCTGTCAGTACTGCACATTGGCAGAACGTGTTAGGCCTGTCAGTACTACACATTGGCAGAACGTGTTAGGCCTGTCAGTACTACACATTGGCAGAACGTGTTAAGCCTGTCAGTACTGCACATTGGCAGAACGTGTTAGGCCTGTCAGTACTACACATTGGCAGAACGTGTTAGGCCCGTCAGTACTACACATTGGCAGAACGTGTTAGGCCTGTCAGTACTACACATTGGCAGAACGTGTTAAGCCTGTCAGTGCTGCACATTGGAAGAACGTGTTAAGCCTGTCAGTACTACACATAGGCAGAACGTGTTAAGCCTGTCAGTACTGCACATTGGCAGAACGTGTTAAGCCTGTCAGTACTACACATTGGCAGAACGTGTTAGGCCTGTCAGTACTACACATTGGCAGAACGTGTTAAGCCTGTCAGTACTGCACATTGGCAGAACGTGTTAGGCCTGTCATTACTACACATAGGCAGAACGTGTTAAGCCTGTCAGTACTACACATTGGCAGAACGTGTTAAGCCTGTCAGTACTGCACATTGGCAGAACGTGTTAAGCCTGTCAGTGCTGCACATTGGCAGAACGTGTTAAGCCTGTCAGTGCTGCACATTGGCAGAACGTGTTAAGCCTGTCAGTACTGCACATTGGCAGAATGTGTTGAGCCTGTCAGTACTACACATTGGCAGAACGTGTTAGGCCTGTCAGTACTACACATTGGCAGAACGTGTTAGGCCTGTCAGTACTACACATTGGCAGAATGTGTTAGGCCTGTCAGTACTACACATTGGCAGAACGTGTTAGGCCTGTCAGTACTACACATTGGCAGAACGTGTTAAGCCTGTCAGTACTGCACATTGGCAGAACGTGTTAGGCCTGTCAGTACTACACATAGGCAGAACGTGTTAAGCCTGTCAGTACTACACATTGGCAGAACGTGTTAAGCCTGTCAGTACTGCACATTGGCAGAACGTGTTAAGCCTGTCAGTGCTGCACATTGGCAGAACGTGTTAAGCCTGTCAGTACTACACATAGGCAGAACGTGTTAAGCCTGTCAGTACTGCACATTGGCAGAACGTGTTGAGCCTGTCAGTACTACACATTGGCAGAACGTGTTAGGCCTGTCAGTACTACACATTGGCAGAACGTGTTAGGCCTGTCAGTACTACACATTGGCAGACCGTGTTAAGCCTGTCAGTACTGCACATTGGCAGAACGTGTTAGGCCTGTCAGTACTACACATAGGCAGAACGTGTTAGGCCTGTCAGTACTACACATTGGCAGTACGTGTTAGGCCTGTCAGTACTGTATATATGCTGCAGTGTGGTGTGTCAGCATTATGAATCTGTTACAGTACAGTGTGTCTTTACAAAATTTAAAATTTACAATTTAGTTATTGGACTCTTTTAGACAAATTGAGTAGTAATAAGTACCTGCAGTGTAAATCTTGTGATAGTTTGTGAATGTTTCCTCGTGATTGTACTCAACCTTAGGCCCGCTCTTTCTTCCTCCACAGGTATTATCGCATAGCAGCGTTTGGGCACTATGGTTTCGGCATGCGTCATGATGACATCATCTACAACTGCCTGCCCCTGTACCACTCCGCAGGTCTGGACTGACCATCTGTCTGTCTGTCTGGCTGTTAGATTCTTACCATTCGTCTGTCTGTCTGTTAGATTCTCGTTGTTCGTCTGTCTGTCTGTTAGATTCCCACTGTTCGTCTGTCTGTCTGTTAGATTCTCACTGTTCGTCTGGCTGTTAGATTCTTACCATTCGTCTGTCTGTCTGTTAGATTCTTACCATTCGTCTGTCTGTCTGTTAGATTCCCACTGTTCGTCTGTCTGTCTGTTAGATTCTCACTGTTCGTCTGGCTGTTAGATTCTTACCATTCGTCTGTCTGTCTGTTAGATTCTCGTTGTTCGTCTGTCTGTCTGTTAGATTCCCACTGTTCGTCTGTCTGTCTGTTAGATTCTCACTGTTCGTCTGGCTGTTAGATTCTTACCATTCGTCTGTCTGTCTGTTAGATTCTTACCATTCGTCTGTCTGTCTGTTAGATTCTCACTGTTCATCTGTCTGTCTGTTAGATTCTCACTGTTTGTCTGTCTGTTAGATTCTCACTGTCCGTCTGTCTGTCTGTTAGATTTTCACTGTTCGTCTATCTGTCTGTTAGATTCTCACCGTTCGCTTGTCTGTCCATCTGTTTCATCCATTAAATGTATCCCTCTGTCCAGTGATGTTTTTGGTTTCATGTACAACCTCTCTCACTCCAGTCTAATGGGGTGCGGCTTAATGTCTGATGTGCTTTGTCTTCCAATCGGGCGCAAGGCTTAATCTATGATTGATGGGCTTACCTTCTGCTAAGGGGCTTAATTGGTTATTTGGTGGGCTGACCATATGTTCAGCCTTGTATTCTTAACATAAGAAATATGTTTCTTGTTACTGTTGTCGCTGAAATGTATTGATGCACGTTATGAATATTTAATGAAAGGGTGTGACCAAAGACAGTAAGGGTAGCAGTGGATGTTCTGCCCTTGGACACGCCTTCTCATGAATATTCATTCATTAAATAATATAATCCAACCTTGAGTAAGGAAGTAGAGAGCATTGGAATGAAAGCAGGAGCTGACCATCTGGCTGCTTTAGAGAATCTCTGTTGACTCTCTCCCCCTGAGGGGGCGTGGTTTAATATTTGATTGATTGGCTGCCCCTCTCCTCCTCTTCAGGGAACATCATGGGGGTGGGCCAGTGTCTGATTTATGGCCTGACGGTGGTGGTGAAGAACAAGTTCTCAGCCAGTCGTTTCTGGGATGACTGCGTCAAGTACAACTGCACGGTGAGAGCATCGGCCAATCAGGCGCAGGCATGCGATGAGCGCACAAAGCAGTGACGCACGGCTACACTGTTGAGATCGTAAAAGCGTGACTGACTGGGCGGGCTAATTTAATTCAGTCCAACCAAATTTTACAGGTGTAGAGGTTTTTTTTTTTTTTTAAAACAGGAAAACTGGGAAAGAGTGAGTCTGTGCCCCCAAAAAAACATCAAATCTGGGGCAGATCCCGGTTATAGAGGAGGTGCACATCCTGCACTGGCCAGCAGGTGTCTCTACTGTGCCGTAGATGAGGCCAGAATCAGTATCAGTGCATTATGTGGTGAGATTACAGTCTTCTCTGGGAAACATTTTCTGATTTTAGCAGGCACTAAAAAAAGCACTATATAAATACACTCCATCTTTATTATTATCTTCATAGTGCTTGTAGTTGTTGTAGTAGTAGCTGTATTCACAGGACTGGCTCTTTATTTCCTTGTTATTTCCTCTCCTCTGTGTGTGTGTGTGTGTGTGTGTATGTGTATGTGTGTGTGTGTTTGCCATTCCACAGGTTGGGGTACAGGTTTAGGCTTGTGTTATATTCTCTCTCTGCCTTTGGCGCCCCCAGGTGGTGCAGTATATTGGGGAGATCTGCCGGTACCTCCTGTCCCAGCCGGTGCGGGCCTCAGAGACTGGTCACCGGGTACGGCTGGCGATGGGGAACGGGCTCCGCCCCAGCGTGTGGAAGGCCTTCACAGATCGCTTCCGGATCGCGCGGGTCGGCGAGTTCTACGGAGCCACCGAATGCAACTGCAGCATCGCCAACCTGGACGGCAAGGTCAGGGGTCAAAGGGGGTCATTAATATACGTGTATATACTGTATATGTTTGCACGTAATGTTCTGAAAAGGCTGCTGCAATGCTGTATATATATTTATATTGTTGACACGCTTTTGATTTACTCTCTCTTTCTCTGTCTCTTCCTCTCTTTTTTCAGAAAATTAGTTTTTTGTTAAAATGATTATTTGGAAAATTGTAATGTAAACTGTTTCTGATGAGATGTGGATGTACAATTGTAATTAAAGGGTTGTCAATAAAGGGTTTTTAAATAAAAAAAATCTCTCTCTTTCTCTCTCTCTCTCTCTCTCTCTCTCTTTCTCTCTTAGGTTGGGGCATGCGGGTTTAATAGTCGCATCCTCCCGAACGTGTACCCCATCCAGCTGTTGAAGGTGGAGGAGGAGACCATGGAGCTGGTCCGGGACAGGGCGGGGCTGTGTGTGCCCTGTCAACCCGGTGAGTGCAGGCTCTTTATCAACCTACTCCGTGATTGGTGGAGCTCCTCTCTGTTCTCTGCTGGTAGCGTGATGTCACAATGGCCAAACCACAGAACATATAACACAGAACATGTTCTAGGGTTGAGGTTCTCAGAACTCCACGCAGGGTTTCAATGGTGCTTGAAAACACCCTGATCGTGTTTCTAAGTTCTAAATGTGTATATGATTCTTTCTGGGTGTAAGCTGGGAAAGAGTAATAATTGTAAATTGCTGGTTATTGGATTTTATCGCTCACCTTCTGCACCCGCAGGTGCGATAGATGTTTTATTTGATTTGATTTCCAGTTATGAAAACGCGGAACTTCTTATCATGGGTGACATGAACCTAAATTGGTTAACAAATGTTTCTGATCATCTAAAGAATCTCTGCGATGAATTAAATCTCACGCAGCTTATCTCTTCCCCCACTCGGCCTGATCCGAAAAATACAGAAAAAGCCACACTCCTAGACATTATTTTAACCAATAGACCGCATCATTACAAAACTAGTGGTGTTTTTCCTCTCGACTTTAGCGACCACTGCCCAATAGCGTGTATTCGTGACACTAAATTAAAAGGTGCTAAAGCTCGTTTTACCGTCAAAAGAAATTTTAAGCATTTCTCTGAACAAGCATTTATGTTAGAGTTGTACCACAGTGATATTGGGTTAACCACGGCAATCCCTGATCCAAACCTGGCTTTGGATTATTTTGCGAAAACATTCAATTCTATTTTAGATAACCTCGCACCTTTTAAGAAATTCAGAGTAAAAAAAAGGAACAATCCCTGGTTTTGTTCCGAAATCGCTGAAATGCTACGTAACAGAGATGTTGCCTGGCGCAAAGCACGAGCATCTAAATCACCCTCTGATTGGCAATATTTTCGTCAACTTCGAAATAGGTGTCTTGCTACTATTCGAAATGCCAAATCGTCATTTTATGTTTCTGCATTGTCCGAAAGTCAAGGAAACCCAGCTAAATTTTGGAAAACGGTTAAATCATTATCGCACAGTCTAACCTCTAACTTTCCAAATGAAATTGTTCAAGGTGATACCACTATCTCAGACGGAAGGAAAATATGTGATGCATTTAATAAACATTTTATTTCATCAGGTTATTTATTTGAAAATGCCAGATATCCCTCCATAGTGTCTGACTCTAGCACACCATGGGAAAATAAATTAAGCACTCAGACCTTTTCTTTAAAACTGATTTCAAATACTGAGGTATTTAAAGCCCTTCGCTCAATCGATCCAAAAAAGTCCACCGGGGCGGATCAGTTAGAGCCTAGAATTTTATTATTAGCAGCTCCATTAATATATAATAGCATAACACACATTTTTAATCTGACTGTGGCATCAGATACAATCCCTGATCTCTGGAAGACAGCTTTCGTCCTTCCCTTACATAAAGGAGGTCATCTCAATGAGCTAAATAATTATCGACCAATCTCTAAACTTTCATGCCTAGCTAAAGTTTTAGAGAAACTGGTAAACGATCAGGTAAGAACATTTTTAGACCAATTCTCCATTTTAAACCCATATCAATCAGGATTTAGACCCGGTTATAGTACTGTGACAGCAACATCAAAAGTTCTGAATGATGTTGCTATTGCCTTAGATAAAAAACAGGATTGCCTTGCTATTTTTATCGATTTATCTAAGGCTTTCGACACTGTCGATCATCAAATTCTTTTGGAACGTTTGGATTCCATTGGATTTGATAAAAAATCGCTTAACTGGTTTACGAACTACCTAAATGGTAGAACGCAAGCTGTCATGGCTGATGGCTATCAATCCAGCTTTGAGAATATTAATAAAGGTGTGCCACAGGGTTCTATTTTAGGGCCAACTTTATTTGGTATTTACATAAATGAGCTAGGAAAATACCTCAGATACAGCTCAATTCATCTTTATGCGGACGACGCCATTCTATATACAATGGCGCCGTCTGCTGCCCAGGCGGTTCAAAACCTACAGTCTGACTTCTGTGCTATACAGAAAATTTTATTTGATCTTAAATTAGTTTTAAATTCGGATAAAACAAAATGCATGTTGTTTTCAAATAAAAAGAATAGCAGTTCCACAGAAGTGAATATTTCCACCCTTAATGGGACATTGGTTGAGAGAGTATCCAGCTATAAGTACCTTGGTTTTTGGTTGGATGACAAACTATGCTTCAAAATACACATTACTGAATTGTCGAAATCTTTAAAAGCAAAACTAGCATTCTTTTATAGAAATAAGTCATGTTTTACTCAATACTGCAAAAAACTAATTATACAGTCAACATTTTTATCTGTGATAGACTATGGTGATGTGATTTATATGAACTCTCCCACCTCCACTCTTAAACCTCTCGATGCAGTCTATCATTCCGCCCTCAGATTTATAACCGGGGATGTTTTTAGAACACATCATTGTATACTGTATGAGAAAGTTGGGTGGCAGTCCTTGGCAGTTAGGAGAAAACAACACTGTATTTTATTTATTTACAAAGCACTTCTTGGTGAACTGCCTGCATACCTCACATGTCTTTTTAATGTGAAATCATCGTCACACTGCACTAGGTCCCAAGATTTTTTGACTCTAGAAAATTGTCGTGTCCGCACGGAGATCGGGAAATTGGCTTTTATGTACTATGCTCCAAACAAATGGAATAATATACAAAAACACACAAAATTAGACAAGCTAATCCCTTTTAATCAATTTAAATCTCTATTGATTGACATAGAGCAGTGTGAATGTGTGTGTTTTCGCTAAACCATTGTTGCGCCTAAATAGTGCTTTTATGTTATTTATTAATATTTTAGTTTTTTATACTGTAATATTATATGCTGCTGTTCTGTTTTAATATTTTTTATACTGTTGTTATTTTTGTATTGTAAACAGGGCGTCCTTGTAAAAGAGAGCTTGCTCTCAATGGCCCTTCCCTGTTTAAATAAAGGTATGATGATGATGATGATGATATACCTGTCTCAGTGTGTAGGTATCTTTTTGTGTGTACGTGTCTCAGTGTGTGTACTTGTATAAATGCGTGTGTACCTGACTGTATAAAAGTGTATTACCCCATCCTGTATTTATGTGTAAAAATGTGCTCGTACTCTTCTGGTGCCTGTCCCAGGGGAGGCGGGGCTCCTGGTGGGTAGGATTAACCAGCAGGACCCCCTGCGACGTTTCGACGGGTACGCCAATCAGGATGACACCAGCAAGAAAATTGCTCACAACGTCTTCAGGAAGGGAGACTCGGTTTACCTCTCAGGTATGCCCTGTACCTTTGGATGTCCCTTTCCCTGCATATAAAAGCTGACCTGTTACCTGGGGTGGGGTTCGAACCCACGAGGATTTACATCCATTGGATCTTAAGTCCAACGCCTTAACCACTCGGCCACTCAGGTGACACACAACTTTTTCATACACACTCACAATTCACAGAACATACAATGACCCCCGCATACACACATCGTATACATATACTACTCAAAAAAAGTTAAGGGTCAAAAATATTTGTGCATATAAATATAAGCTAACGAGCTAAAATGGTGACGACTAATGACAAAATAATTATTTGATGGCTCAAGAAAAAACTTTTGATTAGACACTAGTTTATTACCCTGATGAAAAAATAATGCACCCCCCAAAATGATGATGTGATGATGAATGGAAAATGCTCATGAAAATTGGCATGCATGGAATGACACTCATGCAAAACACGTGCAAATGGTGCATGAGGTGTCACAATGGGTGTTTCGAGGCAGTTTGTCAGTTTAGTCTGACTAAGTTTGTGCTTCAAATCCATGAAAAGGAAATCTTTAAGTTTCTAAAGATAAGTGCAATGAATGCATGTCCCATAATAACGTGATGTCTATAGTCCAAATGACAACCCAAAGGGGGATATTCTAACCCCATCTGTCTTAAAAAGACATACTTTTTCATACAAATTTCCTTTGACCCTTAAATTTTTTTGAGTAGTATACAAAGTGTTCAAACTCTCTTTCTATCACTCTCTGTTCATACACTGTTTGCTCTCCCTCCCTATTCATTCTTCAGTCATTACGTTACATTTTGCCATTTATCAGATGCTCCCATCGAAAAATTTACATAGGCTACATTTTTACGTACAATTTGTTCATACAGCTGGATATAAACTGAAGCAGTTCAGCCCACATGCAAAAGGTCTGTAAAAATCCTATAAATATCACATATACCATATACAAAACCTATAAATAAATATGTAGTAGAGAACTACCATATACATTTCAAACTAAAATTAAATAGTTTTCTAACAAACATGGCACTCCCCATAAAAAAACAAAATAAGAATTGTATGTGTCAAATACAACAAGACTAGGTCAACCTAGTGCATGGAAGTCTTGCCCCGGAGATGCCTAGCGCAATAAGTAACGTTAGGCTATGTTCGAAAATTGCATTGATACGTTGTTTCCTAAAGATATTTTGGCAAAATAAACCAAACAATAGGCTACTCGAGTGCTGTCCTTATGTGGTTACAGAGTGGACAAATGACAGGCTACAACTGAACAACTGATCCTCGAATCCCCCGGTAAGAAACCATGTCCATGTCAACTAGCCTACATTATGATCCAGTGGTAAAATTGACTTGTTGTAGCCTATAACCTTAACTTTATACAGATATTAGTGTCAACTTGGCCTGTTTCCATTTATAGTTCTTAATTATCAAGCAAATGAACTGAATAACAAATATCAATTAATGTTTTTCTGTGCTAGCACTTTTTTTTTGTGTAGCACTGACTTATTAGCCTCTCTGTAGCCTATTGATAGCTGGTGTGCTGGTATAGGCTACAGCATTAGACTTGTTTCTGTTTACTTGGCTTGAGTAGCCTAGCTAATCAAACAATGAATTAGCTGAATAATCCAGACCAATATGTAGCCTAATGATTAAGAAATGCCAACGACAAAGATGACTAACGTACGATTGTTTAACAAGGATCAGGCAATAATCTGAATGCGTTAAAAATGTAACCTTATCCTAATTAGCCCTAATTTTAAGATGACACTCAAATTAGTCAAAGTGAGTTAAACATTAGAAAGCATATTTAAAGAGGGCAGCATATTTAAATTAGGCTATTCTCGAACCGAATAGCCTAATTAAGGCTTGAAAACAAATTTATAATCTACAAAACATTGAACATAGATTTCTAAACAGGACCGTGTGAGACTGATGCTGGCCTATCCATTCACTCGGCTCCTTCAGATTCATCCTAGAGAGTGAAACGTGAAATTGTATGGTAAGTGATTGCTACTAGCTAACTACACTTGCTACTACACTTGCTAAATTGAAAAAAAATATTACACATATTTACACCAAACTGCTGAGCTAGCTCAGTGTTGATGTAACTAAGATATTTAAAGTTAAACAAGTGTCCTTCATCATCCATTTCAGCTTCTGCACTTGCAAGTTGATGTTGATTTATTTTTAAATATGGAATATTCTGCCCCAGAATTGTGTGCACCTCTGTGATGTCACTGATCAGCTGTGCAGGATATGAAAAAAGTGGCGTCGGTTGTTAGGTAACCGTGCTTACACACAAACACCACAAGATCAGTGTACTACCACCATTTACTCTGCCTATTTACACCACTTCTCGTGTGACTTTCAACAAGGTAGACATCAGTCAGTCAGTCAGTCAGTCAGTCAGTCAGTTAGCTACTCTCGCTCATCTAGGCCGGTCAGGCGCCCAGAAAATATATAATATCCTACTAATCAACACATGGTTTTTATAAAACTTTGCAAGCGTGATCATATATGCTTTTTACAGACATTTTGCATATGGGAGGTTAGGTGGCTTACTCAAGGGTACAACTGCAGTGCCCCAAAAACCCACAACCTTTTAGTTATAAGTCTAGTCCCTCTCTCCTTTTCTCTCTCCCTCTCTCCTTCCCTTCTTCGCTCATTCTTTACTTCTTCTCTTTGTCACGCTTTCCCACTCTCCCTCACTTTCTTCTCTTCCTCCTTTCTCCATTTCTGTCCTCTATATGATTTCTGTCCTCTATTCCCCGTCTCTCAACCCCCCTAGATTAACCATTCCTTTGATATCTCCTTTGATATCTCCTTTGATATCTCCTCTCCCCTCTCCCTCCTTCCCTCTACTCTCCCCTGTCCCCAGGAGATGTCCTGGTAATGGACGAGTTGGGGTACATGTATTTTCGGGACCGCAGTGGGGACACGTTTCGCTGGAGGGGGGAGAACGTCTCCACTACAGAGGTAGAGGAGACACTCAGCAACCTGCTGGGACAGACCGACGTGGCCGTGTACGGAGTAGCTATACCAGGTAAGAAAGAGAGAGTAAGTACCTGTACCAGGTAAGAAAGAGAGAGAGAGAGAGAGTAAGTACCTGTACCAGATAAGAGAGAGAAAGAGAGTAAGTACCTGTACCAGGTAAGAGAGAGAGAGTAAGCACCTGTACCAGGTAAGAGAGAGAGAGTAAGCACCTGTACCAGGTAACAGAGAGTAAGTACCTGTACCAGGTAAGAGAAAAAGAGCGAGAGAGTAAGCACCTGTACCAGGTAAAAGAGAGAGAAAGTACCTGTACCAAGTAAAAGAGAGAGAGAGCGAGTGTAAGTACCTGTACCAGGTAAGAGAGAGAGTGGATTATACCTGTACCAGGTGAGAGAATGTTGCCTCCACATGGAGAAGACAAAAAATAAATATGAAGTAATGTGGTTCTCTCTATCTGTCCATCGATACACACATGCACACACACACACAGACACGCACACACACACACACACACACACACACACACACACAGGTGATAATGTGTGAGCCCTTTCTCCCTCTCTGTAATATATCTGTCCGTGTGTGTGTCCCCAGGTGTGGAGGGAAAGGCAGGTATGGCAGCCATAGCTGACGGGGCGGGGACATTTGAGTGTGACTCATTTTTGCAGGAAGTGCAGCAGGCCCTACCCTCCTACGCCCGGCCCATCTTTCTACGCATCAGTCCCGAGGTAGACACCACAGGTGAGATCTACAGCCTCCATCTTATCTTATCCTCCTTTTAGAGTCAGCGAATACTGCCTCCGCCTCCATATTATCCTCCTGTTTGAGTCAGTTAATACCTTCATATTATTCTCCCGTTAGAGTCAATTACAGTTTTTCACAATTGTTAACACACAAAAAGCGAAAATTCGGCACAATTTGCACAACCTTCACTTCATGTACCAATTGCTCGACCCAATTTGGCACTACTTCACACTCCCTTATCTGCATTAGACTCTGACTTTCCTTCTTTACACTCTGATGTCAATTATACATCACCTTGTTGTCAAAACACTACACACAATGTTCAGTTGCTGCACACACTACTCAAGTAAAATCTCAAAGCATCAACCTACAACACACAAATATTCAAATCTCTAAACATTCAGGTCTGTTGAGCAATTTGCTTCAGGACTGCAGCATAAAAGTGCCTTGAGCCTCTGTTTTGTTTGGTGAACAATGGAGAACTTTGAAGAGAGAGACAACCAGAGAAGGAGAGGGGTAAGAGTGAGAGGAGGAGGAGGAGGAAGAGGAGGAGGAGGACAAGGAGGAAGAGGACGAGGAGGAGGACAAGGAGGAGGAAGAGGAGGAGGAGGAAGAGGAGGACAAGGAGGACAAGGAGGAGGAAGAGGAGGAGGAGGAGGACAAGGAGGAGGAAGAGGACAAGGAGGAGGAGGACAAGGAGGAGGAGGAGGAGGAGGACAAGGAGGAGGAGGACAAGGAGAAGGAGGCGTAATGCCTAATTCATTTTTGTGGGGGGGGGGGGTTGAGCAGGCCGGTTTACAGTACTGTACTGTTCTCTGTGTGTACTGAAATAAAACTTGTTTTTGCTGCATATTTGTGTGCTGTTTTATGTTTGACTATGAAAAGAGTAGGCCTACACTGAGACATTTTACAAAAGAAGCCATTGTAATTTATATGGTGTGTTCCATTTCTATGATTGTGTTTTCAATTTTGCACTTCAGTGTGCTGTAAATGCTTGGTAGTGTGCAGCAAATGCTTAGTTGTGTGTACTCAATTAATGGTATGTGTGTGTCATTTGAAAATATGGCTGTGTGTACCAAATGAAAACACGAGTTCCATTTTGTGAACAGTTAAGAGATTTTATGGCAAAGAGTCATCTTGCAAAGGGAGTGTCAGGTTTAGCATTTTGTGTGTGAGGTTTTCAGTTTTGTGTGTGCAGTTTTGAGAAAGCCGTTATTGTTTTGAGAAACGTGTGTTAACAATTGTGAAAAACTGTAATACTGCCTCAGCCTCCATATTATCCTCCCGTTAGAGTCAGTGAATACTGCCGCCTTTGGTGTGTGAATGTGTGTGTGAACGGGTGAGTGAGAGGCCATTGTAAAGTGCTTTGGAAAAAGGCACTATATAAGTGTTGTCCATTTGCCATTTACCAAAACACTGCATGTACTGTTTTGTAAAAAGTGTGAGGCTGAGAATGTGCTTATAGATGTGCAGGTCTGGGCTGAGGTTTTGCTCCTTGAGTGTCAGGTTTCACTAACTGTGTGTTATTTTTAATTTTAGTGTGTAAGCAATCGAAAAAAACTGTAATACCTTTCATTTTGGCCTTTTTCATCTCTTTCTTGCTCTCTCTCTCTCTTTCTCTCTGTCTCGTGTCTCTCTCTCTCTTCCCTTCCCTTTGTTTTTATTTTCTTTTTTTACTATACATAGATTATATAGTGAAATTGTGCCTTGAGATGATTAAGTAATAAAATATAAGTCAAATGTGTCAAATATCTCTCTCCACCCCTCTTTGTTCATCATCCACTCCAGGCACCTTTAAGATCAAGAAAACCAGATTACAGAGGGAGGGGTTTGACCCGCGTCACTCCACTGACCGGATCTACTTCCTGAATGGCCGTGCCAAGCGTTACGAGGCCGTGGACGAGGAGCTATACAAGGCCATCGTGGAAGGAAGGATGTCTCTATGAGACGGACGGACAGACTGACTGGCGATGTGGGCAAAGGGAGGACGGATAGACAGTAATTGGGATATTGGGATATCCGGATATTTTCCCTGTGGAACAAGCATGGTGTCGAGTCACAGGAAAAAAGGGCTGTTATTCCATAGCGGAATTTTATAACTGGTGATGTCATTATTATGTCTTGGAGGAAAACTACCGCAGAGAGAAGAAGGAGGGATGAGGGCAGAGGAAGAAGAGATAGGAAGGGTAGAGAAAGAGGAAAAGAGGGAGATTGATAGGGTGGAGGAGGAGACAGCCCCTCTGTGCACCTGCAGCTAGTGATGTCATAAGTCCACATTTAGGGCCTGACTTTTAGCATGTGCAAAACCTTTTAGCACATGCAAAACTAATAACACAAGCAATGATTGGTGCAAAGCCAATACCATGACTAATCATTGGTCATGTTCTTGATTTCGTGTGTGCTAAAAGTTTTTGCACTTGCTAAAGTGGCGGCAGTGTAGTACAGTGGTTAAGGAACTGGGTTTGTAACTGAAAGGTTGCAGGTTCGAGTCCCACGTAGGACTCTGCCGTTGTACCCCTGAGCAACGTACTTCACCTGAATTGCTTCAGTATATATCCAGCTGTAACTGGATACTATGTATAAATGCAAAAATGCTGTGTAAGTCGCTCTGGATAAGAGCGTCTTCTAAATGCCTATAATGTAATGTAATGTAAAGTGTCTTAGCAAATCAGGCCCCTAGTCTCTTGTGAGGCCAATACCAGAAAATAGACTATTATAGCCGACATTGTAAGTAAGGTGTAGAAACAGCCCCGAAGTTCCAAGTACTGTATGGTCCTGTTACGTTTAGCACAGATGGAATAATTTGGGCCATTTTTCTAACATTACAACCTGTAGTTCCATTCTACAACAGCAGAGCACACACCACATTGGTTGAACAGAGGCTATGTGACAGTGGTGTAAAGGTAATTTCAAAGTTGTATGCTGTGTGTCAGGCAGCTATGTGTCACAGACTGGATCCGACGAGACTCCCCTTCATCTTCTTTGCCAATAATGAGCTAATATTACATCATCAACAGGTGAACACTATGCCAGGACGTTCCGGATGTTTCAACAAGGTTCTAAATTACACGTTTGCACTTTCATCTATGAGTGCTTCATTGACTAAGAAATGAGTTGCTAATTTATTAGCACGTATAAATGAGTTGCTAATTTATTAGCACGTATAAATGAGTTGCTAATTTATTAGCATGTATTGATATATTTTTTTCCTCACCACTGTTTGAGTGTGTTTGTCTTCCCACTGGGGAGTATCTTTATCTCGCTGGATTCTTTTCTTTTTTTTTTGGGGGGGGGGGGGGGGGTGTCTTGCCAAAACGTGTTCCTATTTCCTGTTTCTGTAAAGCATATTTGTGACAGTGTGGACTCGTTTTGACCATCTCAGGCTATCCCGCATCACGCGGCGAGTGAGGGAGGAGCTTGCTGCTGGAATTGAGTATAAACCAAAGGGTTTTTTGCACTTTTTGTGCAAAACGAGTGCAGAACACCCAATTAGTCATGGTCGGGAGGCCTCCCAGTATTTCTGTAAAACACTATACACATAAAATAACGAGTCCACACAGTGTCTCTGTAAAACAGACTATACACATAATATAACAAGTCCACCCAGTGTTTCTGTAAAACAGACTATCCACATAAAATAACGAGTCCACACAGTGTCTCTGTAAAACAGACTATACACATAAAATAACGAGTCCACACAGTGTCTCTGTAAAACAGACTATACACATAAAATAACGAGTCCACACAGTGTCTCTGTAAAACAGACTATACACATAAAATAACGAGTCCACACAGTGTCTCTGTAAAACAGACTATACACATAAAATTTGAATTTTAACTGAATTCTGGTCTTTTTTCTGTTGTTTTATTATTCTCGCTCCCTCACACCAGCGCTTGTGTAGTTCCCCCTCCAGCAGAGCTTGTATCTGTAACTGATTCTGCATCAGCAGCCTGGCTCTTATGGGGTTAATGATTTCCCAATTCTGCCATTGCCCAATCAATGGCCACCGTGCCCGCATTAGGAGACTTCCTGCTTATTTATGGGCGTCGGCTTAAAGCAGGCACTGCCACAGATCCACAGACCTTACGTCAGTCTTACCGTTGATGTTGGCTCTCAGCCTGTCCACATGATATGTTGTGTCTTTAGGTCGGGTGGGGGGCTTTGTGGGCCCCTGTCTCCTGAATGGTTGGTCATTCTGGTTAATCAATCCACATTCTAACACTCATATAGGTTAGCATGTATAAAAATGGGATCAAATCTGAAAGGGTGAGGTGAGAAAGGGATTGATTTCTGACAGAATGCCCCATATTTAAAAATATTTTACAAAATATAACCCTTTTAAACTTATGAGGGGTCCCCTGCATGCCTTTGAATCTTGGGGGGGGGGGGGGGGGGTGATACCTGGATCAGGAAAGGTTGAAAATGTCATGGATCATGCCTTTCTTTCCTTATCTCCGCGTTTTGCATTTCTTTTCTCATCTACCTGTAAATCTATCAGATTTTTCTGTGTTCCGCTATGGGTTTTGCGTTCACCTCTGTGATTAGTGAGTTCACCTGTACTGCATTTCCTTTCGCTATTTATACCCCGCTTCCTCCTGTTCTCGTTGCTTCCATGTTATTTCACGTAACATTCGAGCCAGTAAAAAAGGTATAGAAAGTTGTGCTGCTATCGACCGCTTTGCTTCTTAACGCGGGACTTGTTAGCAGTACAATTTAGAAAGAAAGCAAAGTTATCTTTTTGCTCTTATTTCAAAGCAGAGGGTTTTCGTTTCTTTGTTTTTCCACTCATACCTACGAGTGCTCTTACCCTAAGCATTAGGGGTTCTTTTGATTTTTTTCTTTTCTTTCTGTTGTTCGCTCCACAAACGGGAGTTAGATAAGCGTTACTGCTTATTTCTTTGTTTTGCTCGGATATCGAGTGCCTCGTTAGATAAGCGTTACTGCTTATTTCTTTGTTTTGCTCGGATATCGAGTTCCTCGTTAGATAAGCGTTACTGCTTATTTCTTTGTTTTGCTCGGATATCGAGTTCCTCGTTAGATAAGCGTTACTGCTTATTTCTTTGTTTTGCTCGGATATCGAGTTCCTCGTTAGATAAGCGTTACTGCTTATTTCTTTGTTTTGCTCGGATATCGAGTTCCTCGTTTCTTTCGCGAGGTTATTTGTGTTCCCCTTATTTTCCCCTTTTCCACGACGGATTATTGTCCGTTTCAGTGGTGTTCATAGGAACACTTTAAGATTCCCTATCTGTCGCACCTGGACCTCCAATATTTCCTCCGTGTCTCTGGCACAGAGAACCCCAACAGAAAACCCTAAAATTCATACATGTACGAAAAATATTTTATATATTTAGGAAACATTCAGTCATTCAGTAAATGTTTCAATGCGTAAATGCATTTACACATTAAATACACTTAGCAAATATTTAACACATTTCACACATTTTTCAATATTTAAATGTACATTTTCCAAATCGGGACTTGGCATGCTCTCAAAGTTTTGCATATTGAGTAAATGTGGGAAGTTCAATCTGACTGTGTGGCTTACATCACAGCCAGCTTAGGGGAGAGAGAGGGGGGGGGGGGGGGTGGTCTGAAGGGACTTCAGTCAGTTTTTCTACCTCCTATGCACACAGTGCTTTTCAATCACAGGATACCGCTGAAAAAAGGCTGCTACTTCATGCAAATAGTGCATACAAAGAATCTATGCCAAAGCAACTTGGCTTTAACAACAAAATATGAGTCCTTCAAGCTAATTGTTATGTTGTGATTTTCTGTAGATTTCCTAAAAAGCCATATGTATTTTTTAAATATCATTTACAAACCATACCCATAACTAAGTTATCAAATATACTTTCTGGGGTGCCTGCATATTTACTGAAGCTGTTCAGGTTAAGTACTGGGTACGGGTACGATGGCAGCGCCCCATCTGAGAATCGAACCTGCAATCTCTGAGTTATAAGCGAATGACTTCACTCGAGTTAATTGCTGTGGGACAGTGTGAGGTCTTGTCCAGTCGAGTCTTCATCCACCTGCACGGACACCTTCTCGGGTAAGATTCTGAGGGGCTGCTGGGTACAGATGCTCTCAAAGTAGGGGTACACCTGTTCAGTAAGGGTGCACGTAAAGGTGTAGAGAGGGGCGCCGTTGGCCTCCGTGGGGTCGGAGAAGGTGACCTGGCCCCCGTCCCAGTCCAGCTCCACCCTGATCCTCTGGAGCCTGTTGTGGACTGGGATGAGGGCACAGGGAGTGTCCATCGCCTGGTATTCCCCGTCCCGGAAGCTTACGGTCCACAGGCCCTCCTCAGGACACGCTGAAAACTCCTCCTTCCGCTGGACGGAGCCTGTGGCCACGCCCAGCATCCAGTTGCTGCTGTCTCCCACTTCTACCTCCCAGCTGTGCCTCCCCGAAACGAGCCCCCGGGACCCCAGGACGCAGGCGTAGCGGTTGAACCTCTCCGGGTTATCGGGGAGCTGCTGCCGCCCCGCCCAACCCTCACCCTCGCTACATCCCTGAGTCAGATCGTCAGAGAGGGCAAGGGAGGGGGCAGCTGTGTTGGGGTCCAGAGTGACTGGGGCTTTATATGGGTGGGGGTGGGAGGAGAGAGAGAGAACAAGAAGGGGAGAGAGAGGGAGCGAGAGAGAATGAGAGGGAGAAGAGGAGAGAGGGAGCGAGAGAGAATGAGGGAGAAGAGGAGAGAGGGAGCGCGAGAGAACGAGAGGGAGAAGAGGAGAGTAGAGGGAAGGAGGGAGAATGAGAGGGAGCGAGAGAGAATGAGAGGGAGAAGGGAAGAGGGAGCGAGAGAATGAGAGGGAGAAGAGGGAAGGAGGGAGAATGAGAGGGAGAAGAGGAGAGGGAGCGAGAGAATGAGAGGAAAAAGGGAAGCGAGAGAGAATGAGAGGGAGAAGGGGAGAGAGTAGAGAGGGAAGGAGGGAGAATGAGGGAGAAGAGGAGAGAGGGAGCGAGAGAATAAGAGAGAAGGGAAGAGGGAGAAGAGGAGAGAGGGAGCGAGAGAGAATGAGAGAGGGGAAGAGAGGGAGCGAGAGAGAGAATAAGAGAGAAGGGAAGAGCGAATGAGGGAAGGAGGGAGAAGAGGAGAGGGAGCGAGAGAGAATAAGGGAGAAGAGGAGAGAGGGAGCGAGAGAATGAGAGGGAAGGAGGAAGAATGAGAGGGAGAAGGGAAGAGAGGGAGCGAGAGGGAAAGGGGAGAGAGTAGAGAGGGAAGGTGGGAGAAAGAACGACAGAGATTTTTAACTTTTTTAACCATAGTTTCAGTCACTATAGTAACACATTACAAACAGAGATGGAGAAAAAGGAAAAATGAGGAAATTGACCAGTAAATACAGCTTTAATGGGGAGCTCCGTCCACCAATCATCATTCGGCACTGGGGGTCTGGGTCAATATCCATTTCCATTCGCTCATTTGAATTTTTATGGCCAGAACACTGCGGCCATCATTGAGTTAATTAATTGAATGTCAGTTCATTTCCTGACCCCATTCATGTTTAGTACATGGCAAAGAGATGAGGGAGAACCTGCCGTTTTCCGCTTTGACGCTTCACAGGAACATGAATAGTCACACAGCGTGCTGGTTTTTGTTTGTTTTTTCTTTTTTCCCCACCTTAAAATCAGCAACCAGTTCAGACCCAATAAACCAGGTGAGGTGAGTTACCTGTGTAATCAGCTGCTTTGATTGATCAGTTAAGTGCTGACTAACAACTAAAACAAGCAGATCTTGCAGCTCTATGGTGAGGGTATACAATGCACACATATACCCAGGAAGATTTTGGGTACACCACTTTAAATCATTTATACCACTGAAGCAGAGGTGGAAAGTCCAGGTTCAGAAAGTAAAAGTCCTCCCCAGTATTTTGTTCCGATCACCTGGATTTGCTATTCCTCAGCCAGGAGGTAACTAATTAGTGAAATCAGCTGGCTGAGTTTGTGGGTGGAAGAAAAACATGACAGGACTTTCTGACCCCTGTACTTTCCACCTCTGCACTGAAGAAGTGGTTCATGTTCAGAGCCTTTCTCAGTTGAATGACTGTAGGACCCCAAGCCTAGTGTAATACTCACTGTACTGAACAGTCCCCAGCATCTTCTCCCAGACTCTGTACTTCAGATTTCCCAGGTGTTTGCCCATGTCAATCAGGGCCCCCGGAACTTTCTCAGGGCTCTGAGGTGCTGCCCAAGTTCTGTGGTAAAGGGTCAGGGGTCAGGGGTGTTGTGTTTGGGCAGTCCATTCAGATGAGCAGGGGTGAGAGAGAGAAGAAAAGTGAAGACCACTTACCTTTTCATTGTGTCTTCATAAGCCTGGAAGACAAACATAACAGACAAGCAAACAACACACGTCAGCCTAAGATTTATGTGACTCAAGGTCAAGTCTCAATTTCCCTTCCCTACGGAAAGGAATGGTGAGCGCAATAAAATGAAAACTAAAGTTGTCAGTAAGTCACTGTCTGTGAGAAGACTGAAATCATTGGTCAAAGCGTGCTTTAAAAAAAATTGAAGCGGCTGCAGTTTTTATAGAAATTGCATCAAAATAAATACATATAACCACCACACTTAAACGGTAAATTGAGTTATCACTAGCATGTTGGGCTTGCTGATATCATGCACCACCTTTGCTAGCAATAAGCAATTTGGAATCACTTGTCTTATTGGGTATTGGCGTAATGAAAGCGATCATTTTTACGGAGAGAATCCACTGTAAAATGCTTCTCAAAACCAACAGTAGCTTTTGTCGACTTAACTGCTTTTTATGATGTTTTTAATTATTATTTATTGATTCTTTACCAGGAGGAAGGAGACGTCGTCAGTTTCCAGCTGGTCCTTCACAACTTTGATTGTGTCTGAAAGAGAGGATATCTCTCCTTTCATTTCCTCTATCTTCTCCTTCATCATCCGACTCTTCCGCTCCTCTTCCTCCCTCACTGCAGCAATCCTGGCCTCCTCTTCCTCGTACAGAAACCGATGGAGTTTCTGAAACTCATTTTTTATCTTTCTCTCTGTCTGCTGGGCCTGGCTCTGGAAAGGGTACGAATGACAGATTGCACTTGAATCGAGGAGAAAACACTGAGAACACTGTTTCATTTAATATTATTTTAAAAATATATATATTTTAAGGTTGAGTTCCGTTACTGTATGCGCTTTGGACTACTGACCATTATTATTATTATTTTATTTTATTTTTTTCATACCAGAGTGTGCTTGAGAACTTGATCACAACTGCGTGAGGCTACATGAAATGCCTGCAGTTTCTCTTCTAAAGGACGCAGTGCCGACATGGCTTCCCACTGGAATTAAACAACCTACAGACAGAAGCACAGACACACAGACACACAGACAGACAGACGCAGACGTAAATACAAAGTGTATATGCGGTGTTCATAATTGTATTTTTTTCCTAATTTGGCATGGCTGATTGTGTGATAAACAAATATACCCAAATGTTGGGGGAGTCATGAGATGTTAGGGCCCATCCATTATCTAACTTGCTTATTCCTGGTCAGGGTCACAGGGGGTGGGCTATCCCAGTATGCATTGGAAGAAAGGCAGGAATACTCCCTGGACAGGTTGCCAATCCATCACAGATCACACGCACACCATTCACTCACGCACTCATACCTACGGGCAATTTAGAGTCCCAAATTAGCCTAACCTGCATGTCTTTGGACTGCAGGAAGAAACCGGAGTACCCGGAGGAAACCCACACGGACACGGGGAGAACATGCAAACTCCACACAGAAAGGCCTGTGGCCTGGCTTGAGGTGACAGTGCTAACCATTGCACCATTCCTCCCTGGGATCTAACAATAGAAAATAAATTAACAGCCAACTGATCGTAATGTAATACCATAATACCATTAAAATTACAGTATCATGAACTGTTGTGGGTGGTTGTTCCAGATATGGTTTAAACTTAATTAAAATCATTGATGAAGCAATAATAATAAAAGTGATTATTATTATAAATAAAAATAATGTATAATGTATTAAATTAATAAATATTGGTGACTATAATGTAAATATATAGTAAATATAGGTGAATGTACTATATATAAACAATAATTAATATTTATTTATTCATAGTTATAATAACATGCAAAGTGATTTATACTGATAAGATAACACTCTTTTACAAATACTCCTTACAATAATTTGTGTAAAATTGATACTGACATGAGGAGTATGAGGTTTTATTTTTTTTTATTTGGAGCTGAAGCATATACCTGTTTATAAGTAACACCATGGCCTACAATCTCTTCTAATGTCATTTTTACCTTTTCCATGCAACAGTCTATCTATCCAATTAATGCAACAACAGTAAATAATATATTTCCTGTAAATACAGTAAATCCATTCACTTGCTGTAACTACAGTAAGCCTGTTAACTTCCTTCAGCTACAGTAAATCTATTCACTTCCTGTAACTACAGTAAGCCTGTTAACTTCTTTCAGCTACAGTAAATGTATTCACTTTCTGTAACTACAGTAAGCCTGTTAACTTCCTTCAGCTACTGTAAATCCAATCACTTCCTCTAACTACAGTAAGCCTGTTAACTTCCTTCAGCTACAGTAAAACCAATCACTTCCTCTAACTACAGTAAGCCTGTTAACCTCATTCAGCTACAGTAAATCCATTCACTAACTCTAACTACAGTAAGCCTGTTAACTTCCTTCAGCTACAGTAAAACCAATCACTTCCTCTAACTACAGTAAGCCTGTTAACCTCATTCAGCTACAGTAAAAAGTATCATATTTAATATTTGGTCGCATATCCTTTGCATGCTGTTACTTCCTGAAGTCTGTGACCAATCAACATCAAAAGACTCTCGATATCTTATTTTCAGGTACTGTTACAAGCGATACTATAACCTCTCTGCATTTGAACTGATCTCTATGAGAATTGGGGGGTAAGACTAGATTCAGCTGTAAATTACACTGGTACAGTATAGAACACATGACTGGCGAAATGGCTGTACGTCATCAAGGGTCTAAGGTATCAAACGAGCCCCAAACCATCACTCTGCGGCCAGATATGGAGTAGATGTGGATGGATCCCTTTAAGGGTTGTTTCTCCTGACTTTTTTCCCCATAGAGTTCTATAGGAAAATGAATCAGGAGAAATAACCCTTGCAGTGATCCATCCACATCTACTCCATATCTGGCAACAGAGTGATGGTTTGGGGCTCGTTCGATAGCTCAGACCCTTGATGACTTGCAGCCATTTAGCCAGCCATGTGTTCCATACTGTAGCAGTGTAATTTACAGCTGAATCTAGGCTCACCCCCAAATTCCCATAGAGATCAGTTCAAATGCAGAGAGGTTATGGTATCGCTTGTAACAGTACCTGAAAATAAGATATCGAGAGTCTTTTGATGTTGATTGGTCACAGACTTCAGGAAGTAACAGCATGCAAAGGATATGCAACCAAATATTAAATATGATACTTTAAAAATATGTTAAAGCAAAATATTCTAATTTTCTGAGACACTGAATATTGGGTTTCATTAGCTGTAAGCCATAATCATCAAAATTACAAGAAATAAAGGCTTGAAATATTTCACTCTATGTGTAATGAATCTATATAATATATGAGTTTCACTTTCTGAAATGAGTGACAAAAAATATTGAACTTTTTCATGATATTCTAATTTTTTGAGCTGCACCGTATATTTCGTTTTTTTCTATCCCAATACTTTCAGTTGTGTAAACAATGGGTAATCTCTAATGATTATATTTACATTAGATTTAGACTACTGGTACTGTATTAGACTGGGCTGAACACCTCTAATGATTATATTTACGTTAGATTTAGACTACTGGTACTGTATTAGACTGGGCTGAACACCTCTAATGATTATATTTACGTTAGATTTAGACTACTGGTACTCTATTAGACTGGGCTGAACACCTCTAATGATTATATTTACAATAGATTTAGACTACTGGTACTGTATTAGACTGGGCTGAACACCTCTAATGATTATATTTACATTAGATTTAGACTACTGGTACTGTATTAGACTGGGCTGAAGGGTGTGTGCTACAGAGATAGAGCTGTTGTGGGTCACTGGTATAACGTGAAACGAAGATTACCCTGGAGCCCGAAAGGTTGAACATTGATACACAGACACGCTCTAACACACATCCAAGGAATGCCATTAAGAGCCTAAACATACATAAAAAGCTTAGACACAGTGAAATAAATATTACATTGAGCACAGTTGGGCACAGTCAAATGCACAGATTACACATTATAGTGATCATAGTTGGACAAGATAAAACATTACAATGAACCTAATAGTTGGACTGATATGTGACTTAGACTGGATACAGTCACAAACTCAGATTTAAACTCAGAGAATAGCTCTGACGCAGGCAAACTCACAGATTGACAGATGAAAATTACAATAGCGTGGACGTAGCCAAACATGCTAATATGAGAATAACCTGGAGTCTCCCTAGTCACGCACACCACAGCCCAAAACCAAGAGATCTTACCTCACCTTTTCCCCCTCACCTCTGGGTCCTGAACAGAATGTTCTGAGGGGTGTAACACACCACCACCCGAAAGGTTTGAGCGATGTCAGACATGCCTGGCACACAGGAGGGGAGGGGGGGGCTGTTTGAACAACACATGGAGCAGGTTTCTGGTGTCTATAAGTGGCTGTGTAAAACTGCATGTTATGTATGTGTGGTTATAGGGCTGGAACACAGGATAGGATTACAGTAAACACAACCCCCTAGAAGCGCTTAGACACCCCAGAAATAACCACAGCCCTTTTATAGGACTCTCTCTCGAGACAAACTCTCACAATAAAGCTCTCATTAAATCGATATTCATGAGGAGATCATGAAGTAGTATTGCTGCCCAGTGTGTTAGTGTTAAATCAATGGTGACTGGATGAATTTTTACACTGATGGAGTGTATATTTATCTTTTGCAGACTCATGTAAATGCAATTAGTGTTCAATTAACCCTGAACAGTTTATTTAGTAAAGTTTATTTATAATAATAATTATTATTTTTTCTTCTTCTTCTTCTTCTTCTTCTTCTTCTTCTTCTTCTTCTTCTTCTACTTCTTCTTCTTCTTCTTCTTTCAATCAATTTGTGTATGTTGATGTATATTTATGATGGACATTTTTGGGAGTTTATAGAAAAGTTGCCTGTGGCAAGGTCGAGTGCCACCTCTCGGGAAAGAACTGACGACACAGTAAGTCTTTGAGTACCCCGTGGGTTTCTTTAATAATTTAATTAAGTTTTCGTCTCTCGGCTCTGGCTCTCCGGAACGCTTCCTTCTCCGTTCTCAGCCAGCCTCGATTGTCCGCCCTTCTCTCCCTTTTCAAGCCCCGGCTCACTGTCACAGCAATCAGAAACAATTAAACCATTATTCAATTACGTTCCCCGTGCTACTGATTAACTTATGACAGCTGTGGCTCCGGGTCCGAGAGCCGCTCAGCTCTCCCTCTCTCTGCAAGCAGAGGCTAACCACGCCCACCCTGCCACATTGCCATAATGTTTTGTGCGAGCTGAAATGATCCCTTAGTGCAGGGGTAGGCAACCCTGGACCTGGAGTGCCAGAGACAGTCCTAGTTTTTGCTCCATCCCAACCTATAACTATATAACTGGATTAATTTAAATTAATCAGGTTTAATGAATGCAGGTGACCATGTGCTGGAGGCTCTCAGCATTTCACCATTCAGAATCTTCAGGCTCAGACTTTTAATTATCCCTCAAACTCTTGTTATTAAGCTCAGATGGAACAAAAACCAGAAACGTCACCAGAACTCCACGACCAGGGTCACCTACCCCGCCTTAGTGTTTGCCAAAATACAGACATGTAGGCATTTGGCAGATGTTCTTATTAAGAGTAACCTAGGCAGATGACATTTACTGTATCTATTACATAAAAGGGGTACAGCAGCTGCACACCTTCTGGGAATGAAACCTGCAAACTTTCAAGCCCAGTTCCCTAACCATCATTTGTGTTTTTTCTTTTTTGTGCTTTTTTTTCAAAATGCTTAATGCTGAAGGGGTTTTGGCTGCCCTGTGACCCAAAGATAAATGTATGTGGTATACTGGGTTCAGTAAGCAGCTGAGGATGCAAGCTGAGCTATAATCTGCATGAGCGCTCTATCCATTTCTGCTCCGGTAGATTCCCCATTACCTTTTTATTACCATGTACCTTATCGTAAACTATTACACTGGGCGGGCCAGCAGAGGAGGGGCTCCCCTTCCATATCTGGGTTCCTCTGGAGTTTTTTTGGGAGTTTTTTTTTTATTTGCTACATGTATTGCTCTTTTTTTGGGGTTCAATCTCAGTCTTGCCTTGTTCCTGTTTCTGTAAAGTGTCTTTGTAGACAGTGCAACACAAATTCAATTGAAATGAACTGAAAATGGACTGAATCACTGACAGCAGTGGGTATTGATTGGTTTAATTTACAGCAGCAGTGGGTGTTGATTGGTTTAATTTACAGCAGCAGTGGGTGTTGATTGGTTTAATTTACAGCAGCAGTGGGTGTTGATTGGTTTAATTTACAGCAGCAGTGGGTGTTGATTGGTTTAATTTACAGCAGCAGTGGGTGTTGATTGGTTTAATTTACAGCAGTCGTTGTCAGGTACCATCAGCAGTCAAAATATGAGTTGGCTTTTCAATCCGCACTGGCTTTTCAATTTGCAGCTTACTGTGGTGAACACAATCTGCACTCTGCAGCTAATTGCGGCTCACAGTCTGCAACTAACTGCAGTTACATAATCTGCAGCTAACTGCGGCATGTGGATCTGCTATCTGTGGATAACTGCAGTTTACACAATCTACAGCTAACTGTGGTTTACACAGTCTGCAGCTAACTGTGGTTTACACAATCTGCAGCTAACTGTGGTTTACACAATCTGCAGCTAACTGTGGTTTACACAATCTACAGCTAACTGTACTTTACACAATTTGGAGCTAATAGCAGTTTACACAATCTGCAGCTAACTGCAGTTTACACAATCTACAGCTAACTGTGGTTTACACAATCTTTATAACTGTGGTTTACACAATCTACAGCTAACTGTACTTTACACAATTTGGAGCTAATTGCGGTTTACACAATCTGCAGCTAACTGTGGTTTACACAATCTGCAGCTAACTGTGGTTTACACAATCTGCAGCCAACTGCAGTTCACAGTCTGTAGCTAACTGCTGTGGCATACCCATTCTGCAGCTGCAGTTTACACAATAAGCAATTACACACCAGAACACACAAATACCTGTGATGTTTGCAGCTGACAGGACAGTGATGCTGGCTATAACACTATATACACCTGAGCAAGATAAACTGCTAAAGACAAGATACAGGTAAATACAGGTACATACAGGTAGGCTGCAGACCACATACATGCGGCCTTTAATGTGCAACTGTCAAAGAGACATTTGTGACGTGAGCTAAAATATGTCGTAAAGAAGAACACCGGAATCCATCATGTGGTATTCTCTCTGTGCTGAAGTGGTCTCGAGGTGAAGTGAACAGCCTTTATTTACTTTTATATGAAATGTGATGACACTGATTTGATTGTAGCTATATTAGCAGTAGCGGTGGTTTTATACAGCCATGTTAAATGCACCTTCTAGTCATGTTAAAGTCACAAATTCATGAATTGTAAATTATTAAGAAAAGATTCATGATGTGAACTGGAAAGCCCCTCCAGTCACCCCCCCCGCCCAAAAAAGCCCTAAACTTTGAGCACACTCTCATCTGACTGGTCCGCACTGACAAGCACCTGCTCAGGTAAAACTGTCAGGGGGTGGTACTGACAGGATGTACAGAAGTAGGGGTACATCCTCTCAGCAAAGGGGTGCTTAAAGGTGTATAGAGGGGTGCCGTCAGCCTCCGTGGGGTCGGAGAACGTGACCTCACCCCCGTCCCAGTCCAGGTCTACCCTAACCCTCCGGAGCTTGTCCCGGACCAGGAGGGGTACAGACGGGGACTCCAGCGCCCTGTATTGGCCTTTCCGTAAACAGATGCCCCAGATCCTGTTCTCGGGACAGGCGGAGATCAGGGCTTTCCTCTCTGCGGATTCTCCAGCCGCGCCGACGATCCAGCTGGTGTTGTCCCCGACCTCCACGTCCCAGCGGTGTCTCCCCGCGCTGAACCCCTGGGACCCCAACATTTCAGCGCAGCTGGTGAACCTTTCCGGGGTGTCGGGGAGGTCCCGCTCCACGTCCCCGTCTCTTACGCTGGTCAGGTCCTCAGAGAGAATCAGGAAGCGGTCGGCCGAATTTGGGTCCAGAACCACAGGAGCTGGACAGAGATGAGAAGAACAATTAAAAATATAGGTCATTAATTACAAATTTTATTGCTATTTAGATTTATATTGTAACATTTTTATGATCTATATTTAAGCAATAACTTACTCAAAGGTGTGCGATATCATGGATATCGGAACTTCTGTGATTCGGTTCGGCACGACGTGCAGCAGAGTGGCGATACGGATCACAGCATTTTCGATATTCATGATATAGCACGACCTTGAGTAAGTTATTGTTTTATACAACAGCACTACATCAGTCATTAAAAAATCTGGCGCCAATTTAACAGTTTTACATGAGCAGTTTGTATCTGTGCATTCAGAAAATAGTACTCTGATTGTTTACCGTTGCCAATGAATTCAAACTAATTTAGTTCGAAAGATGATACAATGTAACCATCGAATGTAAACAAACCACGGAGGGATATACCAGTTTGTATATCATGAGTATACGGATGGTTTGGAACATGCTCGACCAATCACGATGCTCGGTTGGAACTCACTACAAAAGAATTATATAACATATTTGCTGCACATTACTCACTGTACTGAACAGTCTCCAGCATCTTCTCCCAGGCTCTGTACTTCAGATTGCTCAGGTGTTTGGCCACGTTGATCGGTGACCCCAGAACTCTCTCAGGGTTTTGAGGAGCCCCCCAGGCTCTGTGGTCAAGGGTTCGTAAAATAAATAACACTGATGTCCCTTAACCCTTTAAGGTGTAAGATCACAAATATGTGATTAGAATGTTTTTAGCTGTACATTCTAATGCTGATGTCACAATCACTACAGGTAATTGAAAACAATGGAGTTCTAGATCACTGACGTAGAATTTTGAAAAAAACAAAACATTCCAAAAAACCTACTCTTCAAAGGGTTAAAAGATTCACTCATTCATAAAAATATGATTAAATGGTGTAGAAGATCTCCCTGGAACACAATGTTAAGTCAGATGCCAAAATGTCACATTTAAACACACATTTGAACAAATGAGTGCTCAACCTTTGGATACATTTATAATCACATGCCATTGAAGTGAATACCCCTTCCTAGTACTTGTCATGCATAAGCATGTTTAATCACTCATTATATTAAAGAAGCTAATAACCATGAGCAGCTATTCCACCATGGAACTATAGTCTTGGTTTGAGTTACAGCGTATATCATATGTCACTTTAGTCTTGGTTTGATTTACAGTGTATATCATATGTCAACATTAGTCTTGGTTTGATTTACAGTGTATATCATATGTCAACTTTAGTTTTGGTTTGATTTACAGTGTATATCATATGTCAACTTTAGTCTTGGTTTGATTTACAGTGTATATCATATGTCAACTTTAGTCTTGGTTTGATTTACCGTGTATATCGTATGTCAACTTTAGTCTTGGTTTGATTTACAGTGTATATCATATGTCAACTTTAGTTTTGGTTTGATTTACAGTGTATATCATATGTCAACTTTAGTCTTGGTTTGATTTACAGTGTATATCATATGTCAACTTTAGTCTTGGTTTGATTTACAGTGTATATCATATGTCAACTTTAGTCTTGGCTTGATTTACAGTGTATATTATAGGTCCGCTTTGTTTAGTCAGGTAGGACAACTGAAAAGGTATCTCAGACCTTAGTATTATTTGCAGTATTGGGCTGCAGTATTTGTATTTTCTGTGCTTGGTGTTCTGTTAAGTGCTATTCTCCCAGTGCTTCGGGAATCTCATGCCTGAGGCGTTGACTCTACCTGGTCATTGTTGTCTTGTATTCCTGGAAGTCAAAAGAAGCATAGATTATTCTCTGATATATACTGTATTTACACAAATGCATGTTGACATCTAAAAACAAATGAGTACAACATTATTCATAGAAAACAAAGAAAATAATAATAGAATAAAAATACTTTATAGCATGCTTTTTATTATGTTCAAAACATTTTTCAGAAAAACAATGAAATAAAAGCACAAATAAGTTACACAAATATGTATTAAACATTAAGTCATTAGCAAAAGCAACGCCATACAGTTAAGAAGAACATTATTATTATTTGTTTTGAGAATGAATAATCAGTATCATCGTGTGGTCAGATAGTAGTGACTCTTCGCTGTTGAAGCAGCTGTCTCTAGATGGGCTTTTAGCCAAATAAAGAAAGGAGAGACATAATGAGAAACGATAGGAAGAAGGGAATCATGGGTCATTTGTGGATTGTGTTCTTACTGGTGTGATATCTGACCTCTGACCTGCAGGAAAGAGATGTTGTTTGCTTTCAGCTGCTGTTCTATGGCTTTAACCGTTCCCGAAAGAGAGGATATCTCTCCTTTCATCTTCTCTATCTTCTCCTTCAGCATCCGACTCTTCCGCTCCTCTTCCTCCCTCACCGCTGCAATCCTGGCCTCCTCTTCTTCACGCAGAAACCGGTGGAGTTTCTTAAACTCTTCCTTTATCTTTCTCTCCGCCTGCCGGGCCTGGCTCTGGGACAGGCGAGAACATTTGAGGCAGATTGCATTTAAATCAAGGAGAAAAGATTATGAACACCATTTTATTTTAAATTATATTTTCACGTAGTGTTCAGTTAAATTAAGTTTAAATAAAGGATTATTATTATTATTATTATTATTATTATTATTATTATTATTATTATTATTATTATTATTATTATTATATCTATGTACATGTACACATACATACATACATACATACATTATGTACCTTCATAGCTTCTGTAAATAATACACAGACATTTGAATAAATGATTTATATGTACAGTGTAAAATATGAATACCATGTTATGTTTTGTTGATTGATTGCAGATTTGTTTGACGTCATTGGCAGAGTCTAACCGTTTATTCAGGGGGCGCACCGCAGCGCGTAACTCCTCCTGGAATCAATTACAGGACAGACAGGTGGACAGACAGACATAGAGAGGCCGTCATTTCATGGTGGAGCAATATGCCAGTGCCAAGCCTAGATTATCTAGGTCCTGATTGTCTGTGGCCATTACAAAGATGTTTTTTCTTTTTTTGGTAGAGTCAGGGGCTGTATCGGAATCAGCACCCTTCCATGCTATTGAGTAGGCTTGTTGAGTACACTGAGGCTGTGTCCGAAGCAGCACCCTTCCATGCTATTGAGTAGGCTTGTTGAGTACACTGAGGCTGTGTCCGAATCAGCACCCTTCCATGCTATTGAGTAGGCTTGCTGAGTAGACAGGATGAGAAAGTCATTTAGTAGGCAAACTTTTCTCTAAATATAGTATACTTATGACCCCACGTATGATACACGAAGTGCACGAACATTTGGTCACATAAATATGACGTGAGGCTTCATTTTTTTTAAATGAGGCACAGCTTCGCTGACATTTTTCTTCAATAACAACAAAAACAACATTACTACACTTCCACAGTATGCTTGGAAAATAGTATTGAGGATAGATTTTTGCGTACTGCAGGTCACGGCTAAACAGGGCACATTAAATAGCACACATCTGCCAGTACACTGTACACAGAGGGCAGGACGCAGTAGATAGGGCTCAGATTCTGAAGCAATGCAGGTTAAGTACCATCCTCAAGGGTACAAGCCAGTGTCCAACCAGTGAATCAATCCTGAAACCCTTCAGTTACACTACACTGTCCTCTGTAAAAAGAGGGACCGCTTACCTGGGGTGGGGTTCGAACCCACGAGGATTTACATCCATTGGATCTTAAGTCCAACGCCTTAACCACTCGGCCACCCAGGTGACAAACATGCTGTTCTTACACACACATACACAGAACATACATGTACATACTGTTCAAACTCATTCATTCTCTCTCTCTCGCTCTCTCGCTCTCTCTCTCTCTCTCTCTCTTTCTCTCTCTCTTTCTCACACACACACACACACACACACACAGCATACATATACTGTTCAAACTCTCTCTCTCACAGACACACACACATGCACATATACAACACATACCCACATCATTCATTCACACATGCACACACACACACACACAAACACACACACACACACTCCATGTCCATCAGCTAGCCATATCTTCTAAAAAGTAGAGGTGGGGATCGGGAGCTTTGCATCGTTTGCTGGGGTCGTTGTTGTCGCTTACTCCAGGGCTGTGTCCGAATATGACCCCTACACCCTTTTGAGGGCATATATTTGAGTCCACTTTGTCGAAAAGCTTTTAAGTGGGCGACTTTTTCTCACAAAGGAATTCAGGAGCTGATTGATATTCTCAATAAAATATAAATAAAAATAAATATTACAAACTGCTTCCTCACTAGTTTGGAAAGAGTTTTGCGGGATTTATTTCGCACATTGCTTGCAAAGTGACGGGACAGGGCATATAGTAGACAGGGGTCTGAGTGGACAGGGGACAGGGAACATGTGTAAAAACCAGGTTCAGAAAGTAAAAGTTCTCCCCAGTATATTGTTCCAATGACCTGGGTTTGCTAATTTGCACAATTCTTCAGCCAGGAGGTAGAACTAATTGGTGAAATCAGCTGGCTGAGTTCATGGGTGGAAGAAGCACATGGCAGGACTTTTACTTTCAAACCCCTGGATTTGCACCTCTGCCTTTTGGTAACGCAGTTTTTTAACCATTACACCACACTGGCAGCGTTAAAAACAGACCGCTTACCTGGGGTGGGGTTCGAACCCACGAGGATTTACATCCATTGGATTTTAAGTCCAACGCCTTAACCACTCGGCCACCCAGGTGATACAGAAACTCACAACACACAATTTAGTTTGTTTGGCAATTTTATCACTGTCTTCCAATGTTCCAAAAAAGTTTTGTTTTGTTTTAGATGAGTCAAATATTTGAATGCTCTTTTTTGAATGTTAATAATTAAAGAATAACGGCCTAATTCTGCCCTGCATGCATTGTTTGGTGTGTTTCAGTGGACCTGGAGTATGTTTTTGTAGAATTCAGCATGTAGGGTTTCCACTGGGTTTTTGTCCCATTGTAAATAGTCTTGATGGCTAAGTGGACCCCATACCTCACTTCCATATAGCACAATCGGCTGTAGAACACTGTTAACCAAATTCTAATAAATATTTGTGATGTTGTAAAACTTTTTTTTGATGGCATAAAATGCCTTTTTGGCTTTGTCTTTTAGTGCATTTACTGCTAAGTTAAAGCTCCCTGATGCATTGATTTTAAAACCTAGATATGTGCAATTTGTGGTGTGTTACAATATGGTGTTACAGAAGGTGAAACTGTATCTGCTTCTCAGAGACATGGCCTTTTTTTGGAAAATCATTATTCTGGTCTTTTTTTTTTTTAAATACAAAATTCTCTCTCTCTCTCTCTCTCTCTCTCTCACACACACACACACACACACACACACACACACACACACACACACACACTATGTCCATCCGCTGCATATGCTGTCACCAGGTGATAAATATGTTTGTAAATGTTGAAATATGACGAGGCCACAGCTCGTCTCATTGGTCAGTAAGAGGACACCTCAGACACACAGCTGTTCTCTCTGTTATGCCCCTTGTATGTATCCTATTATGTCATTTGTCATAAGCTGTTATAAATAGTACTGGATGCCCATGTCAAATATTATATAGCTCTGTGAAAGGGCACACTGGTGTTTTGTCAAATAAAGATGAAGCCGTATTAAACCATAAAGCAAAAGCATTAAATTAAATTTTGCGTCCCCATCCCCGGTCCTGGAGAGCGACAGGGTCTGCTGGGGTCCCCATCCCTGGTCCTGGAGAGCCACAGATTCTGTTATTTTCAGTTTTTTGTAAGCAAGGGGGCTGGCTGTGTACAATGTAAAGGTGTACACTTCACATTTTTAAATTATCATTATATAATTATTTTATAATTATTTTAAATGCATGAATGGGAAAATAGCATTTCATTTTGATGCAAAAGTAAGTCATTTCTTAATGCAAGAACTGGAGGCCTACCAATGTGTATGTCCATTCTGGATTGGAAGTTCAAGTTCAGTTCTGATTGGCAGCCCACTACAGGCTCACCTCTGATTGGTTAAGACACAAAACGCCATGGTGCTTATTTCTGCAACACGAGCTGTGTCCGATTCAGAGCCCTATGTACTGCGTCCTCTGTACTAGCATACTGTTTACTGCATACTGTTCAGTGACATCCAGTACGCAAAAAATATCCTCCATGCTATTATCAGTGAAAACCCGGAAATAGGTATATCATACAGCAATTTTAAGTACACTACATTTAGAGAACATTTTGTCTACTTAACAACGTTTTCATCCAGTGTACTCAACAAGCATTCTCAATAGTATTGAAGGGTGCTGATTCGGACACAGCCCTCGTCTCCAAAAGATAAATACCAAATCCACCTATAGTGGGCAGTATAAGAACGTTGTTGCCTTCAGGATAAAAACTCATTCAAAAATGTCAACTGATAACTGAACTGAACTGAACTGATTGGCTTAATATCATATTCTAAAATAATGTTTTATTTTGAAATTAAATACTACAACCATTAATAAAGATGATTTTGATTGAACAGGATCTTTTATGGTAAGACAGAATGACTGATTGCAATGGCGTAATTTAAAATTGAAGACCTGGATGTCTATAGTGTTAATTTTTTTGGTGCATGGAAAGCACCATAGAGATGAGTAAAACTAGACAAACACTGATTATCAGTAAAACTGATTCAAATATTCACAAGTACACTTACCTCACAGAGCTGTGGAACCCTGCCATTGGACCGTTGCCTTGACGACGTTCGACACGCCCAGCAGACAGGCAGCGAACCCCAAGCAGACCCACCGCAGCGCGAGCATCGCCGGGACCCCTCCTCTTCTCCGCAGGGGACCCCGAAATCTTTCCCGCACCCTCCAGCTGGGGGCAGGGAGAATGAGTCAGAGCCGGCCTCCATTCTGGCTCCTGACAGAGTCTTTTCCTCCCCACCTGCTTCCACTCCAAACCCCGCGCCTTTAAGCAGTCAGCTGACATGCGTGAGATTTGTGGGTCACACTTAGATATGATTACAGCAAGAACCCCCCCATCCCCTCCCTCCGCATACTGAGAAAGAGGATAAATTACAGGTTAATGTTTGTTCTTTCACGTGCTGCTGTCCATTTATTTTTGTCTCTAAGAATTGGGTTTTTCATTTATTTCTGTTATATTTTCACGTATGTATGTATCACCGTAAAATGTTAATTCAACTCTAAAAGTGTACATATGAGTCCAGTGAGGACTATATGTACTCTGCAAGAGCTGATTTAACACTGAACGTTTTACTGTGTGTGTGTGTGTGTGTGTGTGTGTGTGTGTGTGTGTGTGTGTGTGTAAATATACATACGGTGGATGGGGGGGATTGGCAGGGCTTGTAAAACGAAACACCCCCTAGCAAACCCCCCCCCATATGACAGTATGTCAAGTTTACATCTGTGGCACGTTCTGGTGTTTAGTTTCACCAGACTGCTGTAAAAGAAAACTGATGTCAGCGCTCTGCAGAGTCAGAAGGGAATAATATTATAATTCATATATCAATAGAATATTTCCCTTGAATTTCCCTTTATTTCAGAGACAATGTCTGTGTTGGAAATATATGTGTGTGAAACACAGTTATCACATGAGGGACAGGTAGTATACAGTATAATGTCAGTTATATTTAAACACATGAGTGACAGGTAGTATACAGCATAATGTCAGTTACATTTAAACTTTAGGTATTTAGCAGACACTGTTCTCCAGAGAAACAAAAACAGAGATTCAAAAACATTTTCTACAGAAACACAAGAACCATTTTTAGCTTTCAATTATGAGCTTATCTTTCAATACATCGATCAATACATTTTGCTAAAATATATTCAAAAACATGCATTATTGGAATAATAAATAATTCAGATAGGAAGGTGGAATGAAATTCTGCGTTTATTTTTATTCATGCATTTTCAGATACAGTATAATACATTTTATCAACCACTTGTAATTGTTTTTTTCCACACAATATACTATTTTTGTACAATTTTGTATTCATTTATAAAATTTGAATTTCTCTCATATATACAGTAGGTCTCCTTGACATATCCTCCTGCAGAGACCCGGCAGAAAAAAAACATTTATGTATTCAATTTTTTTTGACATAACACAAGTATCTTGGATGACAAGAACACGTTGCAGTGAAAATATTGTCTGAAATATTATTTATTTTATTTTTATTGAATGTCCCTCACAGTGTAGGTTTCAGCATAGGAGACTATATGGTTCTTGAGATTTAGACCAGAGATCTAATCTAACTAACCTAAAACCAAAAATCAAATCTAACGTACACTTCAGATTAAACAAGAAAATTACATTTTGCGCTGTGTTTTTTGTAGTCTTACAAAATTATTCAACTATTATAATAAAATTAGAAAAAAAGTAAGTGCTCATCTTTATCTTGTGATTTAAATGAATGCTTTAAAAGCACAAAACAAGGGGTGCCTCAGTGGCGGAGCCTGTCGAGCACAGTCCACAAACTCACTGCATGCTGCAACATTCGGAGGCTTAAATCTGGCCATGCAACCCTTGTGACGTTCCCCCTCTCTCTCTCTCGATCCGGTTTCCTCTGTCTCTCTACACTGTGCTGTCCAATAAAGCTGAAAAGCCCTAGAACATAACTTTAAAAGTGACGGCGCGAGGTCCAAAAATCCCGAGCCTCTGAATGTTTTATTTGTGTGGCTCCACCCTCACGGACACCTTCGCAGGAAGGACCCGCAGGCTGTGGTGCCGACACACCGTCAGGAAGTAGGGGTACACCCTCTCAGAAAAGAGGTGCGAGAAGGTGTAGAGGGTGGTGCCGTCGGCCGGGTTGGAGAAGGTGACCTGGCCCCCGTCCCAGTCCAGCTCTACCCTGACCCTCTGGAGGCTGTTCTGGACCGGGATGGGCGTGGCCGGGGAGGTGTAGGCCGTATAGCTGCCCAGGAACAAACCGATGCTCCACAGCCCCTCCTGCGGCCTCAGGCCGATGTCGTCCTTCCGTTTGACCGACTCGGAGGCGACACCCAGCCCCCAGTCCATGTTCTCGCCCACCTCCACCTCCCAGCTGTGCCTCCCCGAACCCAGCGCCCGGGACCCCAGGACGATCTCGTAGTTGGAGAAGCGCTCCGGGTTGTCGGGGAGCTGCTGGGACTTCTTGTACCTCACGCTGGTCAGGTCCTCTGATAGGATCAGCCAGGGGGCGGCGGAGTTAGGATCAAGGGTCACTGGAGCTTACAAAAAAAGCAGGGGGAGAAAACAGGCACGTTCAGAAAGAGGGGTAATCACATTTTAGACGAGATGAACCTCGGATTCTAAAAATGTAATAACCACTATAATCACGCCATTTAATATCTCGTACTCACTGTACTGAACAGTCCCCAACATCTTCTCCCAGACTCTGTACTTGAGATTTCCCAGGTGTTTGGCCACATCGATCAGCGCCCCTGTGATCAGCTCAGGATCCTCCGGTTGGCTGGAGATGCTGTGTAAATATTGAGAGGTGAGTCTTGTCAGGGTTTTCGGGCCCGAATAAGAAATTATAAAATGGAAGGCCATATAGATCTTTACCTTTTTACCGTATCTCTGTAGTTCTGGAAGAAATAAAAATGGGTAATGGGTTTTTTTTAAGTAGTGTAGCATGCCCTCAGCTTTACACAGAGGATCCATTCATACAGGAGGATAGGTACTGAATCAACTCAGGTTAAGTACAACAGCAGTGTTATCATCATTCATCAACCCGCTTATTCCTGTTCAGGGTCACGGGGGGTGCTGGAGCCTATCCCAGCATGCATTGGGCGAGAGGCAGCAATACACCCTGGACAGGCCGCCAATCCATCACAGAGCACTCACACCATTCACTCATTCATACCTATGGGCAATTTAGAGTCTCCAATTAGCCTAACCTGCATGTTTTCGGACTGTGGGAGGAAACCCACGCTGACACAGGGAGAACATGCAAACTCCACACAGAAAGGCCCTCAGCCGGGATTCGAACACGGTACCTTCTTGCTGTGAGGCGACAGTGCTAACCACTGCACCACCGTGCGCGTTCACAACAGCAGTGTCTTACCTGGGAATCAAACATGCAACCCTTTAGGTATGAGGCCAGTTCCTTAACAATTACACTGCCGCCTATAAATGAGGACCTTTTACCTGGGGTGGGGTTCGAACCCACGAGGATTTACATCCATTGGATCTTAAGTCCAACGCCTTAACCACTCGGCCACCCAGGTGATACAAACACCACTTACGCACAGACAGATACACAGAACATACATATACATACTGTTCAAACTCGCTCTCATATACACACAATGTTTGTATTCCCGCAGAAATATGGTACATATTTTACCATGCATACATACATGGTACATATAGTACATATTAAGGTAATCAGCAGTGTTTCATAATTGGATAATTATGTTGTGCACAGTTACTTTTGTCATTGTTGCCATTGGAAACCCTCACACACACACACACACACACACACACACACACAGTTCAGTGCTTACATCCAGTAAAGAGATGTCCTCAGCCTTCAGCTCCCGTTCTGTGGCCTTAACCATGGCAGAAAGAGAGGATATTTCTCTTTTCATCTTCTCTATCTTCTCCTTCATCACTTGGCTCTTCTGCTCCTCTTCCTCCCTCAGTGCAGTGATCCTGGCCTCCTCTTCCTCGCGCAGAAACTGATGGAGTTTCTCAAACTGCTCCAGGATCTGTCTCTCTGTGTGTTGGGTCTGTATCTAAGACATAAAATACACTAATCATGAAAATAAATACATGGGTACATATACACTCCCTGGCCTGGGACTGTTGTTGTGCCAGGTCTGTTTCTAGGACATAAAAGATTGAAATCATGAAAATAAATACATGGGTACATATACACTCCCTGGCCTGGGACTGTTGTTGTGCCAGGTCTGTTTCTAGGACATAAAAGATTGAAATCATGAACATAATTACATGGGTACATATACACTCATATATATATACATATAACCACTCTGCCACCCAGGTGACACAAACAGCCAGTTTTTGCACAAACACATACACAGAACATACATATACACACTGTCCAAACTGATTCTCTCTGTCACTCTCACACATATTCACTTATACACCAAACACACACAGACACACAATATAGTGCATGGTTTATTGAAACCTCTTCTGTTCAGACCAAACGGATCCCCGACACACTTCGTCTTCACACTGGATATGTTTGAAAACAGTGAGACTGTGATAAGTTTAGGATGTTATATCTTTATAACTCCGTATGTATATATGTACTATTTACATGCATTACTGTCATAAAGCATGTGGTCTCATCCATAGCGTATGTTATTTTAAACATAAAAAGGACACGTTTACATAGCTGGATGTAATCTGAAGCAATACCGGTTAAGCATCTTAATGGTACAGTAACAGAGTCCGACCAGAGAACTGCAGAGCCACGGGGTCTACTGGGGTCCCCAGCCTTGGGCCTGGAGAGCCACAGGGTCTACTGGGGTCCCCAGCCCTGGACCTGGAGAGCCACAGGGTCTACTGGGATCCCCAGCCCTGGCCTGCAGAGCCACAGGGTCTGCTGATGTTCATGGTTTATTGGAAGTTAACCAGTTGCTGGTTTTTAAGGTAAAATGAAAAAGCAGTAGAATTGTGGGGCTGACCAGGAAGACCGCCCTGTTCTGTTTTCAGGAACAATAAAATCATTAAAATGACATGATTGAGGGAGGGAGGGAGGGAGGGAGAGAGGGAGGGAGGGAGGGAGAAAGAGTTACCTTTATGTACTGAGCCGTTTTGACGCAGCTCATTTTCACGTCCCTGAAGGTGGTCAGTTTCTCTTTTAGGACTGTTTGGAGCGCCAGGAGTTCTGCCTGGAATAGAAGGTCAGAATTCCCTGACATCATACCAGTTTGTCTTTTTACAATCGATCCTGTGCATTGTGTTTTGTGAACTACTAATAATAATAATAACAATACCTTGCATTTATATAGCGCCTTTTTCAAACTCAAAGAGCTTCACAATGATGAGGGGAAACTCGCCTCTACCACCACCAATGTGTAGCACCCACCTGGGCAATGCAACGGCAGCCATTTTGCACCAGGATGGTCACCACACATCAGCTGAGGTGGAGAGGGTGTCCCCATCACTGCACTGAGGCATATTTGACCAGAGGGAAGATCGCCCCCTACAGGCCCACCAACACCACCTCCAGCGGCAGCTTAGTTTTCCCAGGAGCTCTCTCAGCCAGGTACTAAGCATGCCCACACCTGCTTAGCATCCACAATTACAGCAAGTAAATGCTCACCGTGATCATATGATGAAGTGTGCATGAGATGCACAGCAATTGCCTACAGTAATAAAAAAAGATCAAAGTCAAATTAAATGACTGTATTTGTGTCAATGACTGGACTGTGCCCCCTCTGACACTTCCGCTAATTTCCCTCGATTGCCGTAGCAGCGTAGGGATGGGCCTTCAAGGAGCCGGTGAGGGGAGAGGCCGGCACTTTCTCCCGCTGATAACTGGGCTGAGAAAAGAGTTGTTGTGCCCTTTGCCTATATTTCTCTCTCAGGTTTCTGAATGGTGGATTTGCGCTAAGCCGGTGGTCATGCTGACAGATTCATATAGTCAATGGTCCACATGAACCTGGCCCTTGCACAGCAGGAAGTGTCCTCTTCACACGCCCTTTTCCTACCCCCAGAGGTGTAATAATGTAGATTACACTCATTTCCTCATATCCCTTATATTAAAATTTTGATGACATTTTTTTCTTTTTGAGAGATCATTACTTTCCAGGAGCTTTGCTGCTGAGGTCTGTGCAGTTCAATCTACTGACTATTTTACACCCTGCAGCCCACTCAGTACTACAGGAGAGCCAGTGACTATTAGTTTTTTGCAATTGCTAAGACACAAAAACTGGTACTTCTGGCACAATTATTGAAACCATTAACTCATGTAGCCTATCTATTGACCAGGTATGCTAAACCATAAGCACATTGTCTGCTTTACACTAAGTTTGAAATTCTAAAACACACTTTTTGCAAATAACTACACACAGTTATCTACATTAGACACATCATTCAAATCTAAAAGCTTGTGTGTGTTGTTTGCTAAACACTGCCATTGAAATACCACACTCAATTATCAATTACCTGCACACAGAATGCACATGTGAAAACACCTGTAACCAAAGAGATCATTTAGAAATCAGAGCTTGAACACTATAAATAGGATTCAAATTTGCTCTTTGGTGTGCACAACAATGGAGGCCAATTTTGAAGAGAGAGCTAGCGGAAGAGGTGTTGGTGTAAGAGGAGGACGAGGACTAGGAAGAGAAGAAAGAGAAGTTAGACAAAAAAGAGGAGGAGGACGAGGAGAAGGAGTGAAACAACTGTGCTATGAATATGTACAAGTAAGTTACATTTTATATATTAACCTATTACAATATTGGTACTGTATTCCAGTTTACTGTATTACTGTGCTACACTATATGGACTGATATCTGTATCTTTTCTGTCATTCAATATGATTTTTCCTGACTGTTTCAGAGAGTCATGGAGCTAGATGCTGCTGAACACCAGCATGTTTATATATATATTGATGATATAAGGTTGGCTTCAATCTAGCCAAAACCAGACGCTGGGAAAGAAACCTCATCGGGCAGCGTGCCATTGTCCATGTTCCTGGGCAGCGTCGTGTAAACATCACAATGTGTGCTGCAATTGGTCAGAATGGTGTCTTTCACCATCATGCCACTATTGGCCCATATAACACAGCCCATATTATCGCATTCATTGACTCTCTGCATGACATCCTCATTCCCAATGACCAGAGGAATGTGCCAGGGTACTCCAGATATGTTGTCATATGGGACAACGTAAGTTTCCACCGGTCTGATGTGGTCCATAATTGGTTTGACAATCACCCACTATTTCAAGTTCTCCCCCTTCCACCTTACTCACCCTTACTTTCCTGAACCCTATTGAGGAATTATTTTCGGCGTGGCGTTGGAAGGTGTATGACCGCCGACCCTACCAACGCGCAACTCTCCTCCAGGCAATGGAAGAGGCCTGTGGCGACATTGATGTGGAGGCGTGCCAAGGCTGGATACACTACTCAAGACGATACTTCCCTCGATGTTTGGCAAGAGAGGACATCACTTGCGATGTTGATGAGGCGCTGTGGCCAGATGCACATCGAAGACAGGATGGACTATAATTTCAATATACTGTATTACTGTTTACAGTACAATGATCATGTAATCTTCAGTTAAAATAATTGTGTCTGATACTGTTATTGAGAATAAACAAATTTGTTTGTTTCCCAATTGCATTTGTGTCCATAGTCAATATTTACAGCATGCTACAAATGAAAATGCCAAAGACTCTAGATAATAATGTTTTATGCTTAGCACATCAGTGTGCGGTTGGCATGTGGAAAGAGCTATTTATTTGGTGATTGTGTGTAAAGTTGTGATGCAAAAATACCATTTTTGGCAGTGTTTATATAGTTTTGAATTAAGTGTTTGCTTTTGCAAGAGATGTAAGATATTTAGTATTTTGTGTATGAGTTTTTGGTTATGTGTAGAGTTTCGACAAAGAGGGCTCTAGTTTCAGAAATTGTGTTTTAGCAATAGTAAAAAACTGTATACACACTACAGCCCACACACAGTACTACAGGAGAGCCAGTGACTATATTACACTCTACAGCCCACTCAGTACTACAGGAGAGCCAGGGACTATATTACACCCTACAGGCCACACACAGTACTACAGGAGAGTCAGTGACTATATTACACCCTACAGGCCACACACAGTACTACAGGAGAGCCAGTGACTATATTACACCCTACAGGCCACACACAGTACTACAGGAGAGCCAGTGACTATATTACACCCTGCTGTCCACAATGATTGCCTGTGGGCCCCTGATATTTGGCCAAAAGCATCCCATTCCAAATTCTGAGACGACTGAAACTAAAGGTTAGTCAAGGCTACCCAGAAGACCCTCTGTTTTTTTTTGTTTTTTTTGTAAATGTCAAAATACAAGCCTCTTCTCCACAAGCCCATAGGGCAGGGATATCAAACTCTGAAATCTTTGTGAAAGATTAACAAAATACAGGCCCATATAATGGATCCAGTCACAACGCTGCTGAGTTCCTGTCAATCAATAGCAGACATGGAACTATCTATCTGTGAGAACAAACAGTGCGACCATTTTGACCTGAAAACAAAGAGCATTTTAATATTAGGTAACATTAGCATAAAGCTAGCTTGCTATCCAACCTGGTTGATACAGGGACTAGAAAAGCTAATTTCTTAATATGTGGTGTAGGATTTGGGATATTTGCTGGAATACTTAAGTAATATGCGATAGAATCTCAAATATTGAAAGGGATATTTTTACTACAATTAAGCTTTTTGTTGGTAAGACATTGTATAAGCAGGATAATGACCATGGGGTTGGGCATTACACAGTTTGAATGTCCTTTGTGAAGGAAAATTGATTACCTCTGTGTTGGGCATTCAAACTGCGTAATGCCCAGCCAAACTGAGTTTCTGTCTCTACTACAAGACCTGGCAAACTATTCCACACAGCAACTACTCTCTGTGGAAAGCAGTACTTCTTAATGTCTCTGCGGATTTTACCTTTTGCTCATTTCCATCTATGCCTCCTCGTTCTACTACTGGTTACCGTCGGAGGATGAAAGCCAAGTGATGCATCGCGCCCCCAGGACGAGGAGTACCGCTGCTTTCGGGGGGGGGGGGGGGTTGTTGTACCTTGCAGTGGGGCAGCACAGCCTCCAGGGGGCAGAAGCTGTGGTTCTGGTGCTGTTGGGTCAGGCAGTCGACGCAGATGAGCTGGCGATCCTGCAGGCAGAAGAGCTTGAGACTCTCTCCGTGGCTGGAGCAGGAACGGCCTGGTCCTCTCCGCTCCCTCTCCCTCAGGTATGACTGACAGGTGTTTCTGAGGGTCAGGTTGAGCACGGGTTCCTCCTCGGAGGCCCTCCTGCAGACGGGACAGTCCCGGAGCCCGCTGGAGAGCCAATGCTGGGTCAGGCACATCTTACAGAAGCTGTGGCTGCATTTGAGCACCACAGGGTCTTGGAAGATGTCCACACACACCGGGCAGGACAGCTCTTGCTCCAGGAGGGAGTGTGAGCTAAGCATTCTGCCTGCTACACACACACACACACACACACACACAGATACGAACACACAAGTGTGCTTAGATATACACACTCAAACACACACACTTGCAAGTGCTCTTCGATATACACACAAACACACACACACAAACTATCTCTCAAATACAAACATACACATTGTGGGAATTTTACATTTAATTCTATAACATATATGTTGTAATAGAGTGTATAAACTTGTCTGTGGTAGTTAAGTTTCGAATGGGTGACCTTGGGCCTGTGTTCTGAGAGTTTTGAGAGGGAGGGCCACAGCATTCTTCAGATAAAGGATTTGCCACAAAAAGCAGAGCCAGTTTATGCAAAAACAGGAAACGCCAAAACTCATAAGTTTCTATCTTCGTGGAAAAATACAAGACATGAGCTGAACACGAGTAATTCTAAGCGTTTGATTGGTTTTAATTATACGCCCAGTGATGTATGAAAATGGAAGGTAGAAGACATACCCCTTTTTAGCATACAGTATATAAGCACCACAGTAGCAGAGATGGGGGGTCCCACGAGCGAGAGCGTGCACGCGCGAGCGCGCTTCCAGCGCGCTTCCAGAGGACCACAGATGTATTAACCCATTGTGTTATTCTGTAAAGACCTGGAGCTGACACAATAAAGACAAAGTGTTTTAACCATTCGAATTGAATTGAAGAGTATCTTTGATCCACCTCCTTGACCACGAAAAGCAATATATTGATTGCTAACAAATGGTGACCTCGTCGTGGAGGAGGGAGATGATCTTGGATCAATAAAAAAAAAAAAAAAAAAAAAAAGACGGTGGCAGTTTAATCTCTTGGACATTCCGGGGCCCCTAAAAAGACAAGGTAAGCAGAACCTTTATAAGGAATGTCTGAGAGATATAACCAAACCATCTGAAAATTTGTTAAAAGAACTAATTTGCATAAATTTGTCAGAACGAATATAAATGTATTAAGGTGTATTCCATGACCCAACTTGACAAAGAATAAGGATAAAAAGTGCAGGGAAGACACAGAATAAAATATTCTTTGGTTGTGTGTAATTAAAAATTTGCGGGTCCATTATTTGTGGGACCTATGTATTGAGATACTAAGTGCGTAGTCTTTTGGAAACGAATTCAGCCTTAGGATTCTGAGCCAGTATCAAAAGTTACATAGTGATGCGACGCATATGCACCTCTGAAACGAAAATACGCAAATTACTGTGGTATACATTGATCTAGTGATATCAATGTAAGGTCCGTCGAACCAAATAGTCGACATTTAATGTATTGAGGTAACTCGAACCGGACAGTCGAGCTAGAATTGCGCTAAAGCCACGAGTGAAAACATACAAAAGGACTTGATTCATGGAATACAGTTTTGATTCATAAACAGGTCTTTGAGTTTTTTATTTTTTATTTTATCTGTTGTATATCTGCTGTATTAAAATGATAAAAGGGGATAAACAAAATTGTGGGTGTCATTGTAAGCCTTGATACTGATTCAGTGAAAATATTTTCTGATAATGCAGACGTGCATTGAGAAAATTAAAGGAGTAACTGAATGCAGCTGATCACAGCCAATGACTGCAATATAACTGATATTTGGTGAATAAATTAAGGGAAATAAGGTTGTGTTAATTTAATTAGAACTGTTAAATTGTGGATCCTAATCAAACAAGTAAAAAGTAGAAATTAAAACGAGTCAATATCTAAGTAATAAATAACGTTTACGGAATAAGGCAAAAATGACGACTACCGCGGATATATTGCGTAAACTATGGGACAATCTGAGCACAAAATTATGTGCTCAGGAATTGAAAAATCGTCGTGATAAATGGACTAAATATTTAGCCGAGTGGAATAAATTAGGATGGTTCCCCGAGCCAGACAAACCATTTTTGTCTGAGAAAAAGTGTGGGTTGTGTGAGTGCTGGCCAGAGAATGAATGTGTGTCGACACAAGTATGAGATTACAGCGCTGTAGTTGTGTATCAGCTGTGTTGTGTTTATGTTAAATCAGCTGAGTGGTTTAGAAGAAAATACCTGTAAATTGTTAAATCCAGAAGAATGTGATTTTAAAAGTGAATGGAAAGCCTAACTCATGGTATATTGTGATAAAGTGGGATTCTGATTGAACAAATTATAGTGTCCTGTTGATCGTGGACAGCCAATACCGATAGCGGAGAGACTGGAAGAACAGACAATCTAACGGTGCACGCATGAAGGCGTCCAAATACTTTTGGCTTGTTGAGTTGTAGCCTTCGTAATGAAGTGAGCAGTTATTACGTGGGTAGAAGGCACATTATTGGTGAATTTATAAAGGAAAACTAAAAATACTTGCAGTGCTTTGAACCCTTTACACCTTGAGTGAAATAAGCAGTTTATATTTTGTTAAAAGATCCCGTAGCTTCCGTTTTGCAGTGTGTGTAACCTGACCACCAGAATTACCGTAATGGCTCATGTAGGAGAGAACTTAAGAAAAAGAGTTAAAATATGTGCCCAATTATTTTCTGTGTCTCTGGAGCTATACTACAATGTATGATATATTTGCAATAGTTTGTGTTATAATCTCAGTGTACTATAAGATTTGTGAAATTTATGATCAGACGCATCGTAATGAAGACCCGCCTGGGAAAGTGTAAACAGTGTTGTGCAGAGAAGTGTGGAAGATCTTAATCAGAGTTTACGGTTGATTAAGTTTATGGTTAGTACAGATAGATAAGTGGAAGTTATATGCGAGGGAAACTTGCATAGGATTGTGACAGAAAGTGATAGAAGGACATAGAAGGAAGTGAAAGTGTAATTCAATTTGCGTTATTAGTTAATTTGTTATTACATTACATATATATTATATGATATTATACATATATGCAGTTTATTTTCATGGAAAATTCTGAGCGCACTGATTTGTAATTGGTACTGACTGGCTTGGAGTTATGTGCTACTCAGTTCTCTATTTTCAGGTAGTGATTCGATTTAGTTGCAGACGTATTGTGGGGCAAAACAGCCTGTTGCAGTTTTTTGTGCTCAAATAACATAGGCTACTGGCTACAGCGAATTCGCTGTGGAGAAGGTTTTAGCCTATGGTTATAAATAAATAAAAACTAAGATTGATCTCAGCATGATAACCGAACCGTATTTTTGTCCTTCAAAGTGTTTGAAAGAAATAAATTGAGTACAAGCTCAAGCGTCATTTTGTAACACAAGTTTGACGATCAGGTAACAATTTGTGGTAAAGATTTTAACTTTTAAATTCTGTAAATCTAGAGGATTTTGCATACAGAACGGGTATGGCAATACAGAAACCTACATATATATTAGCAGGCTTTAATTTAAGTGAAATATGAGATAATGCACCCTGAATCTAGTGAAGAAAAAGGTCTGATTTACCAAATAAATAAATAAGTAAGTAATGCAGGCCAATGTACTGATTTTAAACCTCTGGTTAATGCAGATAATACACGCAGTTATAGTTATAGTTATACAGTTATAGCTTCATGCTAGTGAAGTATAATAAATCGAATAATCCTTTCACCGTCCTGTCGGGAGGGGTCAGGACCATTGCATTACACGTAATTCAAACTTTCTTCCAAAATAGACACAACATTCTAGAATCTGGTATAACGTCATTTATTATAAAAGGTTTAGCACAAATATACATACCCAGGCTGATCGGCTAAAACATACATATGTTAAAAACACTCAATCACATAGTCCAGTCTGAACCCGCAAGACGTAAAAAAGTCCGTTAATGACAGAAGAAAAACATAACAGCGCACCATGAAGTTCACCCCACCCCCATTTTTTTTGGGTGTTTCCATGGTCTGCAGAGGTCTCTGCCTGTCCTAATTAAGCATGACATATAACCCTTATTTATATGGTAGTTTTGATGAAATGCTATGATTTAATCATATCAGAAACATCCTAGTCACGGTTTGACAATAGTAGTCCAATACATAGTTTTTACACCAATGTTTGTAAAGATAGAAGATAAATGTTTTAATTTGGATTTAATAAACTCTGTCAGTTCCTCGGACTGCACACACACATACATTTTCAAGGATGTTCTTTTCGACGGTCGGGCCCCGAGGAATTTGTAGGGAGTAGTTCATGCTTATCTCTTCAGACGGGCTAGGAACAGGCAGTTTCCCTGCGTGTGGGTGTGTGTGTGTGTCCTTGATTTGCAGGTGTCGAGATGAGCTCATATTGGGTGCCTAGCGTGGGACCATTGTTCATTGAGCACACTTCGATACAAATAATGAGCTGATTTTGTGCGTGGTTGTCTGCCCTTGGGTCTGAGGCCTTGTGCTGCAGTTGTGCACATATGGGCTTTTTTGTGCAAATTCATCCTACCACAGAAAAACATGTTCATGTTGACACTACATTTTGATATAGTTGGTCCTACAGTATGTTATATAATTGAATATAGGTAATGAATAATCTATAATTTGTCACAACAGCTGAACTCTAATACGGGGTTGTTGCACAATGAGGGTCACGGTGTGAGTTGCCATGATAACGTGATGGTAATTTATTTCTAGCAGGGAGGTCGGGCCGAGCACCGATTTCAACTACAAGGTGTTTATTACATTTTCCATCGTGAGATATCGGGATTCTTAGGTAGGAAAAAATAATAAATTGATAAACGTTGGCATTAACCACAAACATTTGCGGTTAAGTTCATTTTGAATATTTTTATGTTTTTAATGTATATTTATCACTAAAGGTGATAAAAGGAGGGAGAATTGTTAGAGAAAAATAAATATATGCATTACTCAATGATTAAAGCTATTAAATAGAGGTGTTTATTATCCAAAATGTATGATCACATGTTTACTGGAAGGTTTTGACACAATCAGACAAAACCTGTTAGTCATAAAGGGGGGGTCTGGTGAAAGGAGTTTGAAGGCTTGTGCATGTGAGGCTGGAGCAGGGCACATTCTGTAGATAAAGGAATGGAGGAGTATTGAGACATTATTCGCTTATGATTGGATGGTTTTTGCTGCATTAAGAAGAATATAACTACAGCAGCGATTGCACAAATAGCAAATTAATAATTCTAAAGTGTTACAAAAAAGAAAGCGCATCTGAATTTGATTTATCAAAGTAAAAATTAATGTTATTCATCAGTATGACTTCAGTGTTATTATTACACTGATACATCAGTGACCGGTGGGTGCTCAATCATGGAAAGTTGGTTGCTGACCGATACTGTTGCCAATAACATGCTAGCGAGGTTGATTCGATGTTTCCTTGCTGCCTGGAATGTGGTTAGTGTGCCTCAGAAGTGAAAGTAGATATTAGTGTTTAAGCAAAATGTTACAATTCGTTTTGAGTGCCATTCTCTGCATGTACGAGTAGATTTCATGCAGAGAGAGAGTCTGCATTGCCCGCTTTGAATTTAACTTTTCAGTCTTTCAGGGAAAGGGGACTTGTTTGGTGGCCAGAGAAGAGAATGGAATAGAACAGGATAGAATAACTTATTTTCCCATGAGGGAACTTTAGTTGTAGTTTCCAGCAGCCAAGACATAGAAAGTGTTTTAGTGTGATTTAACCGAGTATGTGTATATATTGTATAACAACAACACTGTCAGGAGCGACCAGGAACTCATTCTTTAACCAGTGTAGTGGGCATGCGCGAGCGTGTCTTAGTGATGTGCAGTACGTGAACGAACGAATCTTTTTGAACGAATCTTTAAAGTGAATTGAGTGTACCGTATCATCACTCAATGATTCGTTCATATGCTTGAGTGCGCATCAGCGGTCAGGAACTGTAGCGAACTGTACTGACCACAGACTACCCCTAGTTAATGAAAGTCTGCCCGTTATTAAACCATTTCAAATAATGATATTGATTAAATAAAGCACATTTTTGTTTTCTTTGGTATCGAAATAGCACAATAAATGTAGGCTATTTTAAGGAGGCCATGCTATAACCATGTTTTATATAGGCGACACAAATATAACCAATATGTGGCTATACTAGAGTTGCCAACTGTCACTGGTGTTAATTGCATGTGCATTCATTACTTCATTCTTGCTTTGAGTTGCGTAATGACTAGTCCAATAGCACACTCAGCTCTGGCTGTTTAATCGATTAAAATGTAAGTACGTTTTATATATCTTGAATACGGTTAATACTATTCTTGGAGAGATTTTTAATTCATTTAGTTTACGAATAAATTCATTTTCAGTACTATTTAGTTTTGTTTATTCCAGCCTTTTTGATAGAACATCGTTAAATTTATTTCAGTTTATTTGTTAAACACTAGTTTAACAAGCGTTTTTGTTTAGGAAATCCCCTCAGAACAACTATGCAACAAGGCAGGCTGAATGCCTTATCTCTATTATGTATAGAAGCAGATGTGCTATGTGAGATTGGTTATGAGGAGCTGATCAAAGAAAAAGTGGGAGAGAGTTGTTCAGCTATGGATAAGGTGGAAGCATTCAAAATGGATATTGTTTTCCTTCTTGCTGTGGGTTTTGTTTGATTTCGAATTTTCTGGGTTTTATTATTAATGGTCAAAAGAGCCGAAGAGCTCTGTTTTGACAGGCTAAAAATGTTCAAACACCCGCGCCTGCATCTGTATCAAGCTGTGCATGCGCTATAAAGGACCAAGTGAAAATAATTGAGCAACAGCGGAGTATTGAAACAATGTTTAAGCGAAGATAAGAAGTGGAAACTTTACAGTTTAAGCTGGGGGAAGTGGAGGGCAAGGCCACCTTCCCAATGTTTGTGTTTTTTGTTCGGTTGCAGATAAATAATTAGTTTAATTTACATCCTAAGTTGTGTGGTTTTGTTTTGTGTTTAATTGTTTGATTTTGTCTAAAAACCATCAAAGTGAAACCCGGCAATGCGATCTCTCCTAAGGGGTTGTCAGTTTAGATGCACAACCAAAACAAAGATAAATAAATAAACTGAACAGACAAATAAATCCTACGATGCCCCGTATGTGAAAATGTACCCTAAGTGAAGGGAAAAGACTAATAAAGAGTTCTTCTCTGTTTCCAGCAGGAACTGGGTGGCGGCTCTCAAGCAGCTCTACTGACAATGAGAGCTGAACTAGGCCCCACTAAATATTGCTAATTTCTCCCCTTTTTTGAATTTATGACAGGAACTCCAATGATAATTCCAGGGACGAATTATCACTGCTGTGAAGAATTACAGGGGATTGGAGATGAGATGACAAAGTACTGTGTGACTAACTGAAATTGTCAGGTTTCTCTGCAGATATTGGGCCCAAGAAGACAGAAGCACACAACCTCGAGCAACTAATAAACAGATAACACACACAGAGCAAAGTGTGATTAAGGATGCGCATGGGCAGGACCATTGTGCAAAGGGGGAAGTGTATGATTGTGGGGAAGTGGGGATGTATAATAATTTGGAAAGTATCAGTTTTTCCCCAATAGGGCACAATCGACCATAGGAGGGCCTATGCCGTTTGTATGAGGTCCGTACAATGGACCCCGCTTGAACAGTTCAAGAGGGAACTGGCGAGCTATGTGTAACACTTAACCAGAATGTGCAAGATTATTTTCCAACAGGGGATTGGGTGTATATTAAGGTAACACTAACACTGAATATACACACACACGAAGAAAGAATTACACAACCAGGAGCTATGTGCTCCCTCATCAATGGCAGATAGAGAGAATACACACACATAGATGCATTACATAATCTGCCAAAGAAAGACCGTGGCTGAGTGATGTGCTAGTAACCTCTCCTCTGTCCATTGGTCCGACGTTGAGGCTACTTGGACCAAAGAAGAAGAAGCCAACATAATTTTGCGGTAAAAGTATCGTATGTTAGTCGAGGTAACTATATTGTGATAAAATGTTTAGAAAAAGCTGCCAATGCACTGTTGCCAAAATGCTAGGATTTTCTTTCCTCTTGATAGAAGTGTAAAAAGTAAAATGTATTAAAAATGAAGGAGTATCGCTTAAGATGGATATCGGACAGAGACATGTCCTCACCAGCAGCAGACTCAGTCTAGAGTTCTGTGGTTTTGCCTATGAGGTTTTCCTGGTGATTAAGTAAGAGCTCTGACATCATTGCTTACCGCTGTGCTAGTATTATAAACCTGATAGTTAGAGTAAATAAAATTAAGAAAACTGGGTTTGCAATGTGTAACTGCTTCAGGTATTGAGTGAAGATATCACCCATACAAGCTTGAATTACCGCTGTATAGTGTTGATCCCAAGGAGGGATCAAAGGAGGGAATTGTGGGAATTTTACATTTAATTCTATAACATATATGTTGTAATAGAGTGTATAAACTTGTCTGTGGTAGTTAAGTTTCGAATGGGTGACCTTGGGCCTGTGTTCTGAGAGTTTTGAGAGGGAGGGCCACAGCATTCTTCAGATAAAGGATTTGCCACAAAAAGCAGAGCCAGTTTATGCAAAAACAGGAAACGCCAAAACTCATAAGTTTCTATCTTCGTGGAAAAATACAAGACATGAGCTGAACACGAGTAATTCTAAGCGTTTGATTGGTTTTAATTATACGCCCAGTGATGTATGAAAATGGAAGGTAGAAGACATACCCCTTTTTAGCATACAGTATATAAGCACCACAGTAGCAGAGATGGGGGGTCCCACGAGCGAGAGCGTGCACGCGCGAGCGCGCTTCCAGCGCGCTTCCAGAGGACCACAGATGTATTAACCCATTGTGTTATTCTGTAAAGACCTGGAGCTGACACAATAAAGACAAAGTGTTTTAACCATTCGAATTGAATTGAAGAGTATCTTTGATCCACCTCCTTGACCACGAAAAGCAATATATTGATTGCTAACAACATACACAATCTCTACTTACAAAATCCCTAACCTTTTATCTACAGCACTGACACACCTGAACATTCACCTACCACACTAATACACCTGAGCGTAAATCTACCTCCCAAACACACCTGAGCGAAAATCTACTGAACACACCTGAGCTTAAGTCTACCTGATTAACACACCTGAGCTTAAATCTACCTAACACACCTGAGCAGAAAACAGAATGAAAAAAAAGGCAGAATTAAGAAAGAAAGAAAAAACAAGTACAGTGTTTACAATGAAAGCAGAGATAATGATTGATAAAATCACCTGTTCCTACTTCCTCGTAGGTGAGTTATGTACCTCCCCAAACCTGATTACTCCGCCTCCTCTCCCCGCTCAGTGACAGGTGCCAAAACTTTAACAGGTGCCTTTTTTAACAGGTGTCAGCAGAGGGCGATGTTGCTCAAAGTAAAAAAAAAAAAAATGTACGTTTGGTCATTTAGCATGTGATTCTGTTTATTATTAAGGTACACTGTATTAACCCCGTAATATGTGCTCTGCATTAAGTACTTAGGAGCAGTGGGCAGCCACAGTGCGGTGCCTGGGGACCAACTCCAGTCCTCAGGCCAGTGCCTTGGTCAAGGCCAATAGCAGTAGTACAGCTACCTAGCCTAACATACATGTCTTTGGTGTGGGAGGAAACCCGCAAACATGGAGAGAACATGCACACGCAGAGAACCTCTTTCTTGTGAGGCAACAGTGCACCCATTTACTTTCAGTTTATTAAGTTTGTGAGCAACCCAGCTAGATTAGATTATATTTCACTTGGCAAACACTCCTATTCAGAGGAACTTGCAGTATAAGAGTACATACAGTACATGTGTATCCAGTGTACAATGTACATGTCCCAGACCGGGACAACAACAGTCACAGAAAGTGCAACATCATTAAGATTTGCCTGGCCAAAGAAACACAACATTTTCTAGCTTACATATGTGATATTGTGCCATATATTTTTCTGGAATATATCCAATTCATTCACTAACATACATAACCTCCTAAGACCCAGCAATTATCTTGTGTCCTCTGTGGTGTACATGAGTCTTAATCTCAAGAACCACATATTCTACTATACTGAAACCTACACTACAAGGGACATTCAATAACAATAAAATAAATAATATTTTTGAAAATATATTTTGCTGCAACATGCTTTTGTCATCCAAGACACATATGCCTTGTTCTTCAGGAATATTTCACACCATAAAAAAAATTGTGTCTAAGAACACAAAGCATAAATTCCTGAATTATTGCACACATTGTGGAGTGTGAAGACAGAGTATGTTTAACAGAAATATGTTTTAAAAACAGTGTGGAAACACTGGGGTTATCTGTGGTCCCACATTATTATGGAATTAGGGAATTAGGGAATTAGGGACAGCAACAGTGAACTGTTCTCCCCAGCAGCACTTATAACTTTTCTGTAAAAAAAAAAAAAATTCTGGATCCGTTGCCAACCAGTCAACCACACAATAAATTAAAATGGCATCCCCCCCCCCCCCTTTCAGAACAGGATATTAACAGCAAAATGAGGACTGCCTGGTTAAAATTTAAAGAAAGTATCAAGAAAAAGAAGGCCACACTCAGAATACAAGCTTTCATAAGTTTGTGTCACTTTATAATGCACAGAAGACACCAGGAGCCACATGTATAAAACACATTCACATTCAGGCAGAAATAATAAGGTGAGTGATACATTTAACTGTCTTAGAAGCACCATAAAATAAAATAAGATATCTAACATTTTCCCATTTTTAACAAGAAATGCAATATAAATTTGCTTTAAGTATGCCGTCACTAAGCAGGAGCACTGGAATTATGATTCGTCCATTCTGTTCATTCTGGTACAGCAAGTTCACCTCTGATTGGCTGTGCACTAAATTAACACATTGCTGATTGGTAAAAAAAAAACACATTTCCATGCTACTTATGCAAGAAATATTATCTCCAAAAGACATATACTACATCCGCCTGTAGTGGATGATAAAAGTACTGAGTCTTAGATTTTTTGCTTTTAATTTAGGTTTTTCTACCAATACCAATTAAACATTCCTGAAAAAATACTGCTTTCTTCTTGCTTTGGAGTTCCAACACCAATGCTGATCTTCTCTGGAGTGATGTGCAGTGGGTGTTCCTCACACAAGCTGGAGAAATACGGAAACACCAGCTCTGTAAATTCAAATTCGACAGTTATGATGTGGCGGTTATAGGTTGGGTCAGAGAAGGTCACTTCTCCCCTGACCGTGTCCAGCTCGACTCGCACCCTTTGCAGTTTCCCCTGTAGAGAGAGGCGTGTTGTTTTCACGTGGTATTTTCCATTAAGGAAACGCAGGGCTGAAATCCCCACCAATCGACCCAGGATGGTTCCATCCTTCCTCAAGACAGACGGTTTGGCCACGCCCACCGCCCAGTTGGTGTTGTCCCCCACCTCCACGTCCCAGTGGTGTCTCCCAGAGGTGAAGCTGAAGCCCTGGGACCCCAGCATTTCGGCTGCGATGGTGAACCTCTCCGGGTTGTCAGGGAGCTGTGGGTTGTCCGTACAGTACTGTACACGGGTCAGTCCCTCAGAGAGAGAGAGACAAGGAGGAGCAGTGTTGGGGTCCAGAGTCACAGGAACTGGAGAGAGAGGGTGGGACAGATACAAATGGCATGCTATGTCTTAAAATTGCAGTCATTTCTACACGGTGAAACCAAAATGTATAAAAATACCTTTTAATAAAAGCTGAGAATCTGCACATTAACCACATGTGAATTGTTTGATTACAACTCAAAAAGTGTGGAGTACAGAGTCAAATAAAAACAAATCTCTTTCTCCCTAACATTATGGAGGGCACTGTATGTTTTATGCATATGGGCATGTATGTGTATGTGCTGTTGCCCCCAAAACAAGGCACCTGACTCTGCTGAAGCAATACTGTCAGAAGTGGGCTCTGGCAGAAAACCAAAAAAAAGAATCACAAAGTGCCACAAATAATTAACAAGAATATAGCATGTAACATGCTATATATAATATAGCATGTAACATGTAATAACCTTCCCCCCTCTACTCAGCCTTTACTATCCAGCATGTCTCATGTTCTTCCAGTCTTCTCCCAGATATATTTCAGCATAAAAATAAATATCTAATCAAAATGAATACGAAATTACCTCCATAATCACACACATTAATATCTAATACTCACTGTACTGAACAGCCCCCATCATCTTCTCCCAGACTCTGTACTTGAGATTTCCCAGGTGTTTGGCCACATCGATCAGGGCCCCTGTGGTGAGCTCAGGTTCCCGATGTGGTTTGCACATCCTACAGAAATACTCAAGGGTCAATGCTGTCCTCAGTTTGTGTTTTAATCCAACAGAACCACAGCTTTCAACAGGGGGGTCAGTGAACCTCTGTGGGTCCTTGAAAGTACTTTAGGGGGTCCCTGTCCATACGTGATAATGCAATGACTATATATATTTGTGATTTTGAAATTTGGAAAAATATTTTAAAATGTAAAACCCTTTTTTAAAAATATACCCGTTTGAGCTTGGGTTGGGGTCCCTGAATCATTGAACATGAAAGACCCCCGCAATAGAACATTTTAAAATAGATGAAAAGACAGTCTTTACCTTTTCACTGTCTCAACATGGACCTAGAAAGCAAATAAAGTTACATTTTGTCCATGTTCATTTTTATAATCATATGTAACTTTAGTTTTAAGTCTAAGACTAGAATAAAATTAAATAAAATTAACATAGTAACTTTGCGGTGTATCTACAGCTGCCGATGTACTAACTGAAACCAGTTTATCTACAGCTGCCGATGTACTAACTGAAACCAGTTTATCTACAGCTGCCGATGTACTAACTGAAACCAGTTTATCTACAGCTGCCAATGTACTAACTGAAACCAGTTTATCTACAGCTGCCAATGTACTAACTAAAACCAGTTTATCTACAGCTGCCAATGTACTAACTAAAACCAGTTTATCTACAGCTGCCAATGTACTAACTAAAACCAGTTTATCTACAGCTGCCAATGTACTAACTAAAACCAGTTTATCTACAGCTGCCAATGTACTAACTAAAACCAGTTTATCTACAGCTGCCAATGTACTAACTAAAACCAGTTTATCTACAGCTGCCAATGTACTAACTAAAAAAGGGAGGTAATAGGTGTATTTCCTTACCTCGCCTGGTAATTTCATCAGGTCAGTTATTTGGGTCACAAAGTTGGACACGCCAGACTGACTTTGTGGATCCTGCAAGGAGCGCCACGTTCTGAAAGAATAAGGACACAGTCTGTGTTACTGTGATGTTTGGGTTATGTACAATATGAGAGGGATTTTTTAAAACTCTATTTTCTCCATATTGTAAATGCTCAACATCAGATTTTGAAATTATGTCTTTCCTTTTTGCTACTACTTGCATGACTTTAAGTTATTGTGTGTGTGTGTGTGTGTGTGTGTGTGTGTGTGTGTGTGTGTGTGTGTGTGTGTGTGTTAAAAAAGAGGAGATGGAGGGAAGAGATAAAGTAAACAGTAAGAGTGAAGGCAGGGAGCAAACAAAAAGAAAGAGAAGAGAAAAGAGAAAAAAGACATAGAGGGGGAGAAAGAAAAGAGAGGATGGGATGTAAATATACCTACTTGTCAATTGTGGTCCTGTAGTTCTGTGAAACAACAAGGTCATTTTAAAAATCGTAATTATATTTTTAGAAGTTACGTTAACTATTAATAATATTCATCCTCTCTATTTAGGTAAAGTGTCAGATTTGCACTGTAAATTGTTTAGGCTTGCCTGGAGGAAGGAGACGTCTTCAGCCTCTAGTTCCTGCTCTATGGTCCTGATTGTGTCTAAAACAGGGGACATGTCTTTATTTATCCTCTCAATCCTCTCCTTCAGCATCTGACTCTTTTGCTCCTCTTCCTCCTTCAGCACAGTGATCCTGGCCTCCTCTTCCTCCCGCAGAAACCGGTGGAGTTTCTCAAACTCGTCTTTTATCTCTCTCTCAGTCTCCCGGGCCTGGCTCTGGGACAGAAAATAGCAAATGCGTCTTTCAGGGGCATTTATCCACACGCGTGTCATGTGTTTTTGTACATCTGTCAATGACCAGGGGTGGGGAATCCCATTCCTGGAGGGCTGTAATCACGCCAACTTCTGTTTTTAGAAATGAACAATTCACCATTAGAAAATTATTTGTATACACCAAGGATGGTCCACACCATAAATTATACCACCTTTTTTAACAGGCACCTCCAGCGTTACCTCTTAACTCCTCAGGCCCACTGTGAAGACTAATTTTCTTCACCTTCCCTGATGCCACAAATCAATGGAGGGCCTAAGGGATTGAGGGGGTACAAGATGAGGCTTAAAGGAACACGCCAACATTTTGGGAAATTAGCTTATTTGCCATCTTCCCCAGAGTCAGACAAGAAGATGAATACCCTCCTGTGTGCGTGCAGTAAGAAGCATAGAGACCCGCACCGTTCGCCTAGCTTAGCCGCAATCACTGGAAGTGCGTTAGACCAGTTAGCCTAGCTCCCTCAAAAGTGACGAAATACACTTTCCAACAACTCCAAAACTTTCTTATTTACATGTTGTGACTTGTGTATTTACCACGTGTAGCAATAACAATGTAAAATGAGACATTGTAATTTTCGAAGCAGATACATTCCCGTAACTATTTACTTCTTGCCGAAGCACCGCTAGTTGATTTTGTTGACAGAAGTTACAACGGGGCTTTTGAGGTGTTGCATGCAATCACTGCGCCCAGTCTTGTCTGACCCTGAGGAACATGGCAAATAAGCCAATTTCCCAAAATATTGGCGTGTTCCTTTAAACTCATATTGCATTGGGTGTCGATACAATTGGGTGTCGCTCCTCAATGCCCGATAACAACACTGTAAGGATCCATCTAAGTGAATGCCAAATATTTCAATACAAATAGCTGACAAGCTCTTTATCGTCAGTTATTTTTTATACAAGGCAAAGTCTTATTCGAATAATAGAGTTGCACAAATTGAAAGGAAGGTGCTGATTCATATTTTACTTGTTCTGTGGTTTAGAAGTATGTGACTCTGATGTCAACAAGCAGCAATACTGCCCCGTGCTGTTTGAGAGGGCTGGGTTGCTGTGGATTGTGCTGCTTTGTGGGATGTTTGCAGTGGTTTCTGTGTAACCCTGAGGCCACCATCTCTTTCTTTTCATCAATGGGTAATTTTGAGGGTTTATTTGAGAAACTCACTATGACAACATTTTGAAATAACCCTTAGCCCCTAGGACGTGGCACTTCTGACTTCCAAACCTGGGCTTGAGAATTTAAAGGGAAATTTTGGAAAGCAGCCAAGAAAATTCTTTCACTGTCATTCAGGAGTTTATGAATGATTGCACTTAAAATGTCAGATCATAGAAATGGTTGGATGATAAATTAAGAGCACACGTTGGTATGAAATGCGGAAACAGACACGGCCCTCCAGGAATGCTCCCCGCCGCTGTCATAAGCTGTAAACTGTACCTTAACATGCTTGGCCATGTCAGAAAAAGCCCTGTGAGCTTTTTCATGTCCCTTTACTTTTGTCAGCAGGGTCTCCCGAGAAATTGTGAGGACGACCTAGAACGAGACAAGTCACAGGCAGTGGTGTTTTCAGGGACAGACTGGTAGAAGGACAGACAACAAGTACCACTGCTTCGCCTAGGTTGAAATTTAAACGTTCTTGTGCGTGCCTACCAATATTTTTATGGTCCTTCAGTTCCCCCTAGTGGTAAAATGTTGCTAATGCTGCTCATACGTTCGTATAAACTGCCATTCTATACTACACTACAGTTTTTGACTTTTTGTTTACATAGTATCCATTGATACAGCTGGATATGTACTTAAGCAATTCAAGTTTAGTCCCTTGCACAGTGATACAGTGGTAGTGCTCCCACACTTTTGGGTTACAGTTTCCTACCTAATACACCAAATAAGAGTCAAAGAAAGCAACAAATCAAAGCAAAAAAATAAATTATTCGAATTAATATCATATTATATATATATTAATGAATATAAAATATATGTATTAATTCATATAATAATATAATTAATATAATGACTACAGCTGTCATATTCGCTAATCGTGTTACTGGAGTACTGCACATTGATTAATTTTAAGGAACTATTTAACATTTATTGAAAAAATATTCCCAAAATTAAATCAATATAACAAATCAGTGCACAAAAAACACTGGTACAGGTTACAGTTAAAATTGATTTACAGGAAAGAAATTTAGGCTACTTGTAAATCTGTAACCACATTGGCTAATCACATACATTACAGAAACATTTACTTACAGTGAATAGCATTTTTTAAATGTATTTTTCATATATGGTAATATTATACACATACCGTGTAAGGAAGCATATAACTTCAGTTTTACTTAATTTTATATTTTATTCTTAAACATTGCTGCTTGTATTCACTAATCTTTATATTATGTGGATCAGCTGATGTACTGGACACCTGTATCAGGTGTGTGAGCCTCCAGTCCTGGAGGGCTGCTGGTTTTCGGTGTGTTTCAGCCCATAAGCGCTTAATTTAATCCACTGACTGCCTAAAGAGTCCACACACCCGGTTTCCAAATGGCTGCTGATTGAAAGGTGCTGCGGCCCTCCAGGACTTTAATTCGACACCCCTGACCCATAAAAATGAGGCGCATAACACCGAAATGTGGTACCTTGTGTTCTTGGGCGGCTTCCTGCACCGTCCAGAACCGAAATGTCTTGTGCCCAGAAGCCTCTTTACAGCCATCACAAGCCAGCTCTTCCTTCTCCACACAATACAGGCCCAAAGGAGCCTTGTGTTTCTTGCAGATCGGCTGAGGCGCTGTCATCTCCGGAGAGGCGGCCATTTTCTGTACATCCAGCTGGGTTTGAGAGCCAAGTCACTCTAAAGGACGTTCAAATGTGATACGAGACCTGACTGCTGGCGGAATCACTGCCCATTTATACAGTAAACAGGAAGCGGAGCCATTTAGGAGACAATTACAATACCTGTGCTTTCCCCCTGTGAGACTCACCCAGTCACAGCTAAGAAGCCTTACGAGTGCAACAGGTTGAACTGGTTATCCAATCTCTGCTTCTGGCATACCTTCACACAGAGAGAGAGAGAGAAAGAGAGAGAGGGAGAAAGAGAGAGAGAGAGAAAGAGAGAAAGAGAGAAAGAGAGAGAAAGAGAGAAAGAGAGAGAGAGAGAGAGAGCTCAGTCTGAACTTGTGTGGCCAGGATTAAACTCTGATCAGTTTCATGGTCTAAATGTGTCAAAGGTACATTCACTTCTCCATTCAGCGGTCCTATTGACTGAACAATCCTGGGGACAGAGAGAGAGAGAGAGAGAGGAGGAGGGGGGGGGGGGGTAGGCAGCCCTAAAATACATGAGGCCATCCTCAAAATGTTTAATTTAACACTTAATACTGGGTGTATAGAGAGATGAGTCATTCAGTCAGACTGAACCTGATTGGCCAGAGTTTTATTTAGATAAACTTTGATCCGATCTAAATGTGTCAAAGGTACATTATGCAAAACAGATCACTGCTCTGTTCTGTTCCTGTTGACTGAACAATACAAAATATAAATCCTGGAGAGAGAGATAACGGAGGTAAGCTTGATATTCTTTGATATGAAGGAAGCTCCAGCCCAGGAAGGCTTGTACACTGTAGTGTGCAGCTAATGGGGATCCTAATAATCAATAGACAAAATCAATAGACCGGTTTGGTGTAATTGACTTGGTATTATACTGTGATGATTAAGTATTCCCTTAATTTTTTTGAGCAGCGTATATGTGTGTGTTTCTCTGTCAGCGATTCCTGATGTTAATGCTGCTGTTGACACCATTGCTCACCAAAATCCTCTCACGTTGGCTTGAAAATAGTCAATATGACAGACTACTCGCCTGTCTGAACGCTTACACTTACCAAATTTCATAACACTTTCTACTGACAAATCTCTTCAGAAACACCTAGGGCCTGATTTACTTAGATGTTTAGCGTGTGCAAAACTTTTTAGGACACACAAAACCAATAACACGACAAACGAGTGGTCAGGGTATTTGTTTTGCACCAATCATTAGTTGTCTTATTGGTTTTGCGTGTGCTAAACATCTTAGTAAATCAGGCCCATTGTCTAAATCCTGGATTTCCTCAAGTTTCTGTTCTTGGCTCAATTTATTTAAATCTCATTATTATACATGATCCCCCCTGGTGGATACTATTGGCAAAAATAAAGTTAAACTTGAACCTGTATATTTCTGGGGTCAAATTGACATGATTCAGTGTTTTGACGTCTCTTAAAAACCAGTTAACCTTATTTATTTGACACTATATGACTTGGGATTAAATAGTAAACATGCAATAAACATATGTTTTCAAAAGTGCTGTACCAACGTTGTACGCGAAGGTGTAGTATGGGGTCATTTGTGGGGTAGTAGAAAATATACAACATCTTTGTGGGTAATTCTGGAGCCACTTTCTCATAAAGGTTTTAAACTTCATAAATTTTCACTTACCTCAAGGTTCTAAAATGAGATGTTTCATCAATTGGGAGACAAAAAAAAAGGTGACAGAGAAAGGGTAAAAATGTTTCTATTACAATAGCTTTTGAGTCAGCTCAAACTGTTGTTGTCAGTTTGACCCCAAACGTAAAAGGAGTCATGAAAATCTCAACATAATATGAGGGTCAATGTCTATTCTAGTGACATTCTGCTTTAAATTTAATTAAAACCTAATGACACTACACCAGTAATTGTCATATCGCAATCTAATCTTTTAGCAGTCGCTGATGAAACTCAAAGTATGCTTCTTGGTCACAGTCAGCTTTGTGATATTGTGACAGACCCTGTAATAAATGCTCATGAATACTCCTGTAGCCCAAACATATTAATAACACTTGTCATAAATCTTCATAAATCATCATAAGCACTTCTTCCATCTTAGAGACACTGCCAAATGAAAGAGTTTTCCAAGCATTCAACAATAAAGATATTTCAATAAAAATATACAAAACAGAGGGAAGTCCGCGCTCAAATTTGTATCTTTTATTCAGAATACCTGCATGCAGACATTTTGCCCTGAGCCATAAGCCGGGCGTCACTTTAAATTCACAGGAGACGTCTTGTACATGGAAGCTCAAATTTGTATCTTTTATTCAGAATACCTGCATGCAGACATTTTGTCCTGAGCCATAAGTCGGGCGTCACTTTAAATTCACAGGAGATGTCTTGTACATGGAAGCATCTGATTGTTAGTTGATTCATAAATTCCATCTTCAGCTCATACTAATTAAGTTGTACATTAAGGTTATTAATATTAAGATTAAGCAATCAAAAGCCACAGAATGCAGTTACAGAAAATAGTGAACCTTTTAAAATATTATACTATATTCTATATAATAATACATATACAAACAGTAGAGTATAAAAAATAATTAAAAACCCTGTTTATGGAATATGAAAGGTGAAAATTGTTTAAAGCCACTGTAGTTATAAAAGACCTGACACAGACATTTTTTTTTGCAATTCATAGTAATCATTAAGCCACACGACTACATTTATATGTACCTTTTCCAAATGTATGAACAGAAACATTTAAAAATGTTGTTTAAGTACAGTATGTCATTTCGAAAAATGACAGTTGAAGGTGTAATAAGGTGTGTTCTTTCTGGTAAGGATAACTGGTAGCACACTAAACAGGTGTACTGCTGACTGTTTAAAACATACGGTACATTTCCATGCTACTAATGTTGTCTCCAAAAGAGTTTTTCATTTTTTTAACTTTTAATTCAGATTTTTCTACCAATACAGAATAAGCGGTCTTGAAAAAAACTTTTTTTGTAAAAACTTATTTCTCCGCCTCATCCCCAGCACATGAATCCATCATCACTATCCATAGGAAATCCAGGAATTCTTCTGATCCCAACAAACTCTCCTTATCTGCGTTGCCAATCTATTGGCATATATAGTCTAAATGACACCCCCCTTTCCCCTCACTAAAAAAACCTACTCTCTGATCACACTGTCGGCACTGCCCTCCGTAATACCCTTTCGCCTTGTTAGACCCCAATTTCTTAGTTTCTCACATATCACAGCCAACCCGTCTTGCCAACCAAACACAGCAACTCAGGTCTGAACATCAGCACATTACAATACCTTTATCCTGCTAAACCCCCCAAGATGACCTCGCAAGATGGATCAAACTACCACTCTGTCATTGACTGATTCTTTTTCAAGTTCCCATTTTCCCTGATCACAAAATACAAAACATAAAATAAACGAAGTATAAGTAAAATTAAAATGAAAATAACAAAAGCAAAAGTAAAAAAAACTCTGTTTGGAGGTCCGACAGCAATGCTGATCTTCTCTGGAGTGATGTGCAGTGGGTGTTTCTTGCACAAGCTGTAGAAATACGGAAACACCGGCTTTGTAAATGGAAACTTTATGGTAGCGATGTTACAGGCTGGGTCAGAGAAGGTCACTTTCCTGCTACAACAGTCCAGCTCTACCCGCACTCTCCGCAGCTTATTTTGCAATGAGACAGGCCGCGTTTCGGTGGTGTAGCAACCGTTCATGAAGCGCAAGGCTAAAATACCCTCTGCTCTGCTCAGCTTGGTTCGCTTCTTCCTCAGGACGGATTGTGTGGCCACGCCCACCGCCCAGTTGGTGTTGTCCCCCACCTCCACGTCCCAGCGGTGTCTCCCGGAGGTGAAGCCCTGGGACCCCAGCATTTCGGCTGCAAAGGTGAACCTCTCCGGGTTGTCGGGGAGCTGAGGGTTGTCCGTACAGTACTGTACACGGGTCAGTCCCTCAGAGAGAGAGAGACAAGGAGGAGCAGTGTTGGGGTCCAGAGTCACAGGAGCTGGAGAGCGAGAAAAAGAGATAAATACTTTTTTGTAATTTTTTTTCCCCTAAACGTTTGAATGTGGGTGACTGACTGGCCGGCTGGCTGGCTGATCCCCCGATGTTGAAAGCGTATGCGTAAATTTTGAGTAATTACGGTAAAAGGTTTGCTGTCTAACTCCCCATCTACCTTTTACTAGTACCAGTTGTAGCACCTAAAAATCAAGAATGAACAACTGTGGATATGTTACAGGTAAATTGGATAATCTTTCTCGTAGTAGTTATCGCCCAGTCAATATTGTTTCACCAGTGGGAGGGGCACTTCATTGGTATTGAAATTTTACTCACAACTTTTTACTTCTGGGAAGTTAGGCCAGATAGCTACACTCTCCAGCGGAAGACATCACCCATGTTTTAAACTCAATCAATATCAGAGGAGCAACAATTAATGAAAAGTTAAAAGCAGATTATTTTTTGACTGTGGTCGTGCGGTTTTTCGACTCCCCTGCAGATCTCTCCCCCTTCACTATAAACGCGCTAGCTAAGCTACGCAATATGCTTTTATTCGACTTTAAATGAAAATGAAAATGGATTGTGGTACGAGCATAGCTATGAACCATGAATTGTAGATTGCTCTATTGATTGACATGGACCATAAGATAATTTCCAAAAGTCATGATGTTGAACACTACCTTTTTTCATTGTAAAAAGAGGTAAAAAGCAGGCAAGGGGCCTGATATTCAGGTGTCATGAAGCAACAGCATATTAACAGACATACAATTTTTAAGTGTCACTTGAAAGATATATATCCCACCCTCCGCCTACCGATGAAAAAAAAATGTGTTCAACATCGTTACTCTTTGCAATTATTTTATGATCGACCACAATCAATAGAACAATCTACAATGCATGGTTCATAGCTATATTCTTGTACCACAATGCATTATCATTTTTATTTTAACTGAAGAAATAAAGAGGGTGAGAGATGTGCAGAGGAGTCGAAAAACAGGACAACACCAGCAAATGTCGAGCGATGAATAAATAAACAAACAGCAATTCAAAGCATTTAGCCTCCTGTTTGTTGAATGGTATGTCGACAAGTTTTCTGCACAAATGTACAAACAATGACATACCGACATTCTTCACATTCTTCCTCTTGAAAAAAAAATCGAATATATGGTCAGCCTATACAGTAGGCTAAAAACGAAACTAGATGACATAATTAGTAACATAGTAACATAATTTGTATTATAGTACAACAATAAACAACTTGTAGGCACCGCACCGCACTTGTTACTAGTGATACATTTTGAGTAATTACGGTAAAAAGGCAGCAGCAAAATAATCGTTCATTACAAACAACCGATCAGACCTAAACCACCCACATAAAAGACAACGTATGTAGGCTATTTGCGGGTGTCATAAGATACTGTTGGAATAGATTTGTTCTGTCTGGATGCTGCGGTTCAGTAAAAATTCTGTTTTGGAGAGGAGTGCAGACAAGCAAACTCCAAGTAGATCAGAGGATATTGTTATTTGAGCAAGTAAAAAACTTGTGAGAATGCTGTCAATGTGTGCATTCTCTGTGTACAGAAAATGTCAGCAGTTCATTAAAACAACCTCGACTCTCCATATCGGCTAACAAAATGATTAGTACATTTATATTTTATGAACTAAACTAATGTGGTATCAAAACAAAAAAATGTGATGTCCATTTTTATCATTCACAAAACGAGAAAAGAGAAAAACGGCTGATAGGTCATCAAAACACATGTCATCAATTTGAATGTAAAATGTAATTGCTACCATTAATATCTAGTACTCACTGTACTGAACAGTCCCCAACATCTTCTCCCACACTCTGTACTTGAGATTGCTCAGGTGTTTGGCCACGTCGATAAGCGCCCCTGTGGGGAGTTCAGGTTCTTTAGGTGTGCTGTAGATCCTGCAGAAATATCCAGGGGGCAGTGTTGAGTAAGTGTGGAGTCAGTGATCAGTTTGGATTTGAGTCCAACTGAAAGAAATTAATGTGCTTACCTTATTAATGTGTCATTATGGATCTATAAAACAGGAAAAACATTGTTATGTATTACTTACCAGAGTAATTTAATGTGGTAATTTTCAGTCTGATTTTATTTCCCAGCAAATTATACACAACATTATAACGGCACTGAGAAAGATGCAGACACCCGCGTGAGTGTGCAAAGCACTGAACTCTATGATATTGAACGGACTGAACGCCTTGCTTCTATAGCCGAAGTTACAGCAGCTAGCAATCTGGCGTCCAGTGAGCCGCACCTCAATTTTCCCTTAGGCTATAATAGAGAAACTCCTGCATATTTCTACGAAACTAAGAGGTTTACAGTCATATTTTAAACCTAGTTGTGCCCACTATATACAGATGGGTGACAAATTAAAGAAAAAACCCGTTAGGGGGTCCGGTGGCACTATTGTGCTGTGGGGGGAATTTACCTGGCATGGTTTGGGTCCACTTGTCCCCTTAGAGGGAAGGGTCACTGCAAATCTATACAAAGTCATGCTGAGTGATCACCATTATCCTATGATGAAACATTTCTATCCTGATGGGAGTGGTCTCTTCCAGGATGACAATGCCCCCATCCACAGGGCACGAGGGGTCACTGAATGGTTTAATGAATATGAAAATGATGTCAATCATATGCTATGGCCTTCGCAATCACCAGATCTTAACCCAACCCAATTGAACACTTATGGGAGATTTTTGACCGACGTGTTAGACAGCGCTCTCCACCACCATCATCAAAACACCCAATGAGGGTGTTCCATCCCTCCAGTAGAGTTCCAGAGACTACAATCTATGCAAGACTAGAAGTAGAATCTATGCCAAGGCGTTTTACAGCCATCCTGGTGGCTATTGATGGCCCAACACCTTACTAAAACACTTTGTTGGTTTTTCCCTTAATTTGTCACCCATCAGTATATACATATATATATATATATATATATATATGACTTCAAGTGCCGCTGTAATGGCGACATGTTGTCCAGCTGTTTCTCGTGTTTGTGTTTTGTTGTGTCTGCCTTTTGTCTTTGTTTTTTTTTTCATGCGCTGTGTGTCTGTAGTGAGACGGGGAAGCGGGCTGGAGATTGTTCAGGGCACTCCTGCTGCTCGTTTTGATAATATTGACGAATTGTCTAGTCAATATAATTTTGTTTGTGGTCGTCACCATGGAGACGCATTCGCAACATATGCTCGGGAATGTCCGTTGGATCTGCAGCAACAAAGTTACCATCGCTCTTCACCGATGTCGGGACTGATCCGGGAGTGCAGGCAACCAGGGAAGGAAAGGAGAAGATAATGCGGGGGAGGAGTGAGGTTACGATTGGGAAGGTTGATGCAGTTCGGTGCTCTATTTCGACAGTGTACAGAGACCATAACACTGCGTGTATGGAGGAAAGTCGTGGAGGCGGAGTTTGTGTGTTGGACTGCTTGATGGCACTGGACATCTCGGGACAGCGGGGGCTGTTTTAATCATGGCTGTATTCCACATTAATTCACTTAATTAGTTTGATTAATGCAATGATTCTATTGAATGTCTTTATTTTATATGTTTGTTTGTGTGTTGTGGGTCTGCCCCACTGTCTATTTTTTTTATTTTTTTATAATAAATGAAATAAAATAAAACTATTGAACTGTAACATGAATGAATGAATAAATACATTATGGTATCATGGGGTCATCAGGTATCTCCCAATTTTCTCCTTTACTGAGGGTTTCCCAAATGACAAAATGTTCTCTAATTTGATTGTTTCTTTTTGCCATTATTGCTTCCTTCATGGAATAGTGTTTTATATATTGTCGAAACAGACTGAGTGTTAATTAATTTCTTGTTTGAGTTTTTAATATATATATCTTTCCAATTAGTATTATTTTGTTATTTACTATAGGGCATTTTTCATTCAAATCCCCCAATACAATATTAACCGCAGTTAAAATAGTTTAAATTTAAATATTCTAGTTCCTAGTACCTCTTCCAAGGTATAGGTGTATCAAACTCTTCCTCCCAGTATATGTAAAATGTATATGGAATAGCAGTTAATATATTAGATTTTAAAAAGAAAATTATTATTCCTTATTTATCTTGACTTTATTCAACCATTTATGAGATCTGATATAAGGTCTAAGAACCATGTGTTTAGTATTTATAGTTTTCAGATATTTTCTCCATTTTGGGGGTATCTTCTTCTATTATTTCCCTTGGTGATGTAAGTATTAAACAGTATAGTGTCCCCATCACTGCACTGGGGCATTGGGGTATATTCGACCAGAGGGAAGATTGCCCCCTACAGGCCCACCAACAACACTTCCAGCAGCAACTTAGTTTTCCCAGGAGTTCTCCCATCCAAGTACTAAACAAGCCCACACCTGCTTAACTTCAGTAATTCAGCAGGAGCAGAGTGCATGGTGGTGTGGTTGCTTAGCAGCAGTAATTCAGCAGGAGCAGAGTGCATGGTGGTATGGTTGCTTAGCAGACAGGGCACAGTAGAGAGGGCTCTGATTCGGACACAGCCTTTATACTAATTGAGAATGGCCGCAGGTCACAGCCTTGCACCTACAGGGGGCGATATTTTAACAGAAAAAGCAAGGTAATAGGTGATGTTCTATTTCATACCGGTCAACACACCACGGTATGGGTCATCCTCGCCGAGAGGGGGAGCTACTAGGAGATTGTTTATCAAATTAACCACCACTACGGGTGGAACCACGTCACGCCATAAATATGGCGCTTGTACAACGCTCGACCTCTTTTTGCCTCCTCGAGGTGAGCTGAGATTGTGTTTGTTGGTTCCTTTGGAATCTGCGATTTTTGCAAAACATTTTGTTTTCTACCTCTCCCAACTTACAAAGTAAGTTTCCGGGGCTTTCCCTCCCCCAGCAATGCGGAACTGCGGTTTGCTTGCTGTTTGTTTGCTGCTTTACACGGTAAGATATTACCTTGTTCTAGTCGGTTCACTGCCGGTTTTTCATTACAGAATTAGATCGGATTTACCCGATATCTTTCTGATTGCATTGCGTTGGTTCACTTGTTATATGCATAGCAACAATTACACGCATGATACAATAAAGTAAGCCTCCGCGTCCTCTCGCGGTCCTCCAGTGCTACTGTTGCGGACCCTTGACTGGCGCTGGACTCGCTTGAAAAACGTTGTTGTAGGCAGATTGCTGCCGTTCTTTACAGAAGTTTATATTATTGTTAACTAATATTATTCTGTCTTATATTAGGCGCTGGGCTTGGTGTTGTTAGTTGCGCAGTAGCAACAACAACAACAACAAGAACAACAAAAAGGCTGGAAGGAGCCCCTGTGTCCGTTAGGGAAGAAGCTTCCACACCCACCTCGGTCCTTCAGTACCACTGATTTGGGCCCTTGGCTTGGTGTCGGACATACTCTATTCCTGTAGGTTTGGGCAGCACGCTGCCATTCCAACAGAAGAAAAAAAATAAAATAAAATAAATAAGTCAGAAGGGGCCTCTCTGCTCGTGAGAGTAGAAGCTGCCGGAGGCTTCCACACCCCCTTGCGGTCCTTCAGTACCACTGATTTGGGCCCTTGGCTTAGTGTTGGACACACTTCTGGGCTAAGCATGTCGGAAGGCGTACAGAATCCGGGAGATATTGGGCCGTCGGGGAAGGACGTCCCACCTGGGCAATCAACTTTTGTGGAGCATGATATGGAGCCGTATGCTCAAGGGGCTGCGTCTAGCAAGCACGCTAGGAAGCGTAAGCATCAGGAACCGGAGTTCCATCAGCTTCAGCTACAGGTGCAGGCGATGCAGCAGACCCTTCTGGGGCTGGTAGCATCACAGCAGCAGTCACCCAGGCCTCGGGACCCTCAGGGCCCAGTGCCTGGATCGTCCTGCCATCACCCCGACGAGCTGTCTACGACGGCGTCGGATAGCCTATACTGTCGGACAGACCCCCAACAGTCTGGCACTGAAGGTGGGTCAGTGTCTGCCCAGGAAAATGACGATGCTTCTGAGCTCCCGCCCTTGGATCCCTCCGATCGGGCGGTGATTCTCAGGGCGGCTGAGCGCGCTTGCTTACCCCCCTTAGCGGTTCTTGCTCCCTCACTTTTCAGCCGTGACCTTCATCGGCCCATGACAGGGGGGTTACCACCCCTGCCTGATTTTTTGACAGAACTGCAGGCATCCTGGCAGTCTCCTGGGGCATATAGACTCCCCAGGGACCCGTTTTTTCCGCAGAGCACCCCCAGCTTAAGGTCCCACCCCCACTGGGGAGCACACAACCTTTCAGGGGCCTTCATCCGGCTCTCTGGAGCCAAGGCCCTCGCGTTTTTTGGGTGAGAGACGGGGCCACTGCGCGAGGTCTCTCCAACTAGATTCTGGTGTTGCTAGAGAAGGGAGTAATAACACCCCTGCCCCTGGTGGCAGTGGGACGAGGGTTTTGTTCAGTCTATTTTCTAGCCCCCAAGAAGGACGGGGGCTTTTGCCCCATCCTAGATCTAAGAAGGCTCAACCGCTTTTTGAAGCACCTGCCCTTTCAGATGCTCCGCCTCGCCAATCTCCTCCTTCAGGTGAGAGATGGCGACTGGTTCACCTCTGTGGATCTAAAGGATGCATACTTCCATATCCCCATACACCGGGATCACCGGAAGTACCTCCGCTTTTTCTTCAAGGGCACAGGGTACGAGTACTCGGTCCTCCCTTTTGGCCTAGCTCTGGCCCCACGCACTTTCACAAAGTGCATGGACGCCGCACTGATCCCACTCCGTCTTCAGGGTATCCGCATTGCGAATTACCTGGATGACTGGCTGATCTGTGCTCCATCAGAGGAGCAAGCGAGAAGGGACACAAGGTCGGTACTGGACCATTTAGCCAGCTAGGGCCTGACCCTGAACAGGGAGAAGAGCCACCTCATCCCTTCCAGAGAAAGGGTTTTCCTGGGTCTGGTTTTGGACTCGGGGTCCATGCGTGCCTCTCTAACCCCAGAGAGGTGACATATTTATATGGAGAGTCTGTCCCATTTTGCTGCAGCGCGGCAGGGGACGGTAAAACTTTGCCGGAGGATGCTCAGCCTGATGGCCTCAGCCGCCCAGGTGGTGCCACTTGGGCTGCTGCATATGCGCCTGTTACAGCATTGGGCGATGGCACAGGGAGTGAGCCCGCACGAAGACGGGCGGCGACTACTCCCCATTACCCAGAAATGCCTAAAAATGGTGGATTGGTGGCTCACCACCCCTGGCCTCAAGGAGGGCGTTCCCTTGGAGCCGGCAGGGGTGAGGGTGACAGTCACCACAGACACCTCCATGACTGGCTGGGGAGCGGTCAGAGGTGGCTAGTCCGTGCAGGGATCGTGGAGCCCCTCATGGGCAGGGAAACACATAAACCTGCTAGAAATGGAAGCAGTGCTTCGGGCATTGTACCACTTCCTCCCAGTGATCTGGCACAGACATGTTCTTGTCCGGACAGACAGCTCCACGGTAGTCTCCTACATCAACCGCCAGGGTGGGGTACGGTCCCCAATCCTGCATGCGAAAGCACGTCAAATCCTGCTATGGGCACATGCCCAATGCATGTCTCTGAAGGCAGTGCACGTGCCGGGTATAACTAATGTGGCAGCCGATATGCTGTCCAGGGGTGGCCCGAGACCAGGGGAATGGCGCCTGCACCCAGAGATTGTGCAGTCCATTTGGTCCCGCTTCGGGGAAGCACAGGTGGACCTCTTCGCATCCAGGGAGAATGCTCACTGCCCCCTGTGGTACTCTATGATGGACACGACGGGGACATTGGGTGTGGACGCACTGGCACACCAGTAGCCTCCAGCCCTGATCTATGCTTTTCCCCCCATGCCTCTCCTGCCCACAGTTCTGGTGAGGATCAGGAACTCAGGGGCACAGGTTCTGCTGATTGCCCCCAACTGGCCTCAGCAGAGATGGATGGCGGACCTAAGGGAATCCCTACGGGGCACCCCCTGGCGCCTCCCAACCAGGGCGGATATGCTGTCGCAGGCCCAAGGCCTGCTGTGGCATCCGAACCCAGAAATGAACAACCTGCATGTTTGGCCCGTGGGCAGAGTTGCCGGCAGGGCCTATAAGCAGCAGTGCTGGAGACACTTCAGGCGTCCAAGGCCCCCTCCACAAGGGCGCTGTACGCCGGGAAGTGGGGCAGGTTCGGCCGCTGGTGCAAAACGAACGGGTCTAGCCTGACCCAGTGTGACGTATCAGTCGTTTTGGCATTCCTCCAGTCCCTTCTGGAAGAAGGTCTGGCGGAATCTACACTAAGGGGATATTTCGCGGCCATATCGGACTACCATGACCTTATTGAAGGCCGGACGGTGGGAGCTCACCCTCTCGCCAGTCAATTCCTCCGAGGAGCCAGGCGGCTTCGGCCGCCTAGTTCGAACGCAGTCCCTTCTTGGGACTTGCAGCTGGTCTTAAACGCTCTCACTGAAACGCCGTTCGAGCCCCTGACTGGGCTCAGCCTAAAGCTCCTCTCTTGGAAGATGGTCTTCCTGCTTGGTATCGCCTCCGCGAGGCACGTAAGCGAGCTGCATGCACTGTCGATACACCCTGCCTGTATACGGCTGGGGGACAGTAGCTCATCTGTCTCTTTGCGTCCCAACCCCGCGTTTCGGCCTAAGGTCCTTTCGCGGTCATACGTCTCGCGGCCTATCGTGTTGGAGGCGTTTCATCCTCCTCCCCATGAGACCCCTGAAGAGGCCAGACTGCACTCACTGTGCCCTGTCCGGGCCCTGCGGTCTTACATTTCCCGCACAAGTACGGTTAGGAAGACTAATAACCTGTTTGTGGGTTATGGAGGGGCTACACAGGGGCTTGCCCTCTCTAAACAGCGCTTAGCCCACTGGATCGTAGATATGATTCCAAGGCTTACAGCAGCTCTAACGCGCCCCCTCCCACAGGCGAGGTAGCTCACTCCACTCGGTCCTGGTTACCCCACTACATCCCCCGCCTGACTTATTTGATATACAGTAACCCATACCGTGGCGTGTTGACCGGTATGAAATAGAACGTATGGGTTACGGATGTAACCCCGGTTCTATGAATACGGTCAACACGCCACGCGGTGTTGTCAGGCGGGGAACCTTGCGCCCGCAGGACGGCAAGTGCCCTCAAGTCAGCAAAAGAGGTCGAGCGGTGTACAAGCGCCATATTTATGGCGTGACGTGGTTCCGCCCGTAGTGGTGGTTAATTTGATAAACAATCTCCTAGTAGCTCCCCCTCTCGGCGAGGATGACCCATACTGTGGCGTGTTGACCGTATTCATAGAACCGGGGTTACATCCGTAACCCGTACGTTTTACCTGGACTGGTGCAGAGAAGGAGGACTTCATCCAATTAATTAACTGGGTCACAGAGCTGGAAAACATTCCCGAAGAAGGACTCTGTGGCTCCTGCAGGGAATCCCAGATTCTGAAGGAATAACCACAAAATCTGTGCTGCTGGGTGTTCTTTTTTCTTTATATTTGGTTCATTATGAGAGATTTATTTTTGAAAGCTTATCACCTTTGATAAAAGAGCACCTTTGGATCCAAATTGTGAATGCTTAACATCACATCTTCTACTCTTCTAATGATATTTTTCACGAGTTAAAACTGTGCTACTATGAGCAGAACTTCATTGTTTTTTATATATGAGTGTGTGTGTGTGTGTGTGTGTGAGGGTGCGTGTGTGCACGCATGTGCGTGTATGTGTGTGCGCATTTGTGTGTGTGTGTCTGTGTGTGTGTGCGTGCATGATTGTGTGTGTTTAGAGGGAAAGAATGTGGGCGGGACGTATAAAGAACAGGAGGAGGGAAATAGAGACAGGAAGTGAGGGAGAAGAACAGGAAGAGGGAAATAGAGACAGGAAGTGAGGGAGAAGAACAGGAGAAGAAGAAGCAGGAAGAGAAAAGGAGTGAAAAGACAGAGCAGAGAAGTAAAAGCACATACAGTACCTTCTCATTGTGTTTGAATATGTCTGGAAAACAAAAAAGTAATTAAACCTTAATCAAATTATATTTTTATGTTAATACTCATAATGCATAATGCAATAAATACTCTAGCCTTACCTGCAGGAAGGAGATGTCGTCCTCTTCCAGTGCCTGCTCTATGGTCCTCATTGCGTCTAAAACAGAGTGAATCTCTTTAGTTTTCCTCTTAATCTTCTCAATCCTCTCCTTCAGCATCTGACTCTTCTGCTCCTCTTCCTCTATCAGCACAGTGATCCTGGCCTCCTCTTCCTCGCGCAGAAACCGGTGGAGTTTCTCAAACTCGTCTTTTATCTCTCTCTCCGTCTGCCGGGCCTGGCTCTGGGACAGAAGACAGCAAACGTGTTTTTCAGGGGTATTTATCCACATGCGTGTCATATGTTTTTGTAGAAGGTAAGTTGTACCTTAACGTGCTGGGTCATCTCATTTAAGGCCACATGCACTTTTTTATGGCCTTTAAACTTTGTCGCCAGGGTGTTCAGAGAATATCTGAGGAAAATCTGGAAAGACACAAATTAGAGGCTCTGGCGTCCTTATAGATCGAAAGATACAGACAGACGGACGACAAGCACACCCACTTAACACGGTTAAATGCGCAGAAATCGCTGTTTTAATTGGCTGTGTCTAATGTGTGTGTGTGTGTGTGTGTGCGTGCGTGCGTGCGTGCGTGTGCGTGTGCGCGTGCGTGTGCGCATGTGTGTGCGTGTGCGTGCGTGTGTGTGTGTGTGTGTGTGCGTGTGTGTGCGTGTGTGGCAGTTTTAAAAATCTATTATGCACAGATGCACATCACTCAGATTTTAACACCGGCTTTTATACAAAACAATCATTCTAAATAAAGCTAAATATCTGACATTAAGTACATTTTTTTAAATTCAAGTTCCATAAGTTTAAAATATTTATGTGTTCCTAGTCTGGGCGTACGGTTATAACTAACATAATAGGCTTACAATTAATCTACAAACTGGATGGGTGAGGCTGATAATCGGCGTAACTGTAACGCCTATTTTAATCATTTCTGGGGAAACGAAACTACATTAATACTACATTTCCTAGACTTACCACTGGGGCAACTTTTGAAATGTGAACTTATGTAAACCACGAGATTCCACATTTATTAATTATATTTTTTTAGTAGCCCATAGTGTGAAGAATACATTTTAGGTATCATTTGACTTATTAAAAAAATACAAATATCTAATTAATAATAAATTGTCATACAAAACAAAATAAAAGGGGATTTTATAGTAAAGTAATAATAGCACCCGTTATCCCCCATACATTACAAATATATTTGGTATGGGAAAGTGGCTTTCCAAAATGATATAGCCTAACATTTAACAGACATGAGGCTTCAAGTTTTAAATGTTATCAATCTTAATGTGAATGTGAATCAAATGATGAACTGGACTGTAAACAGCCGAGAAATATTACATGATCTACAAACAAGCCAATAGCACCTAGGTAGCGTACCTTGCGTTCTTGCGCGGCTCGCTCCACTGACCAGAACTCGTGCCCGTTGTGTTCGAAAAACAGTTCACAGTGTGGACAAACCAGCTTCCCATCATCCACGCAGTACAAACTGAAGGGATAACAGTGTCGACCGCAGAACCGATTCGGTGGCACTGTGTCCTGCGAGAACGGTCTTCTTTTAATAGTCACATTTGGACGAGGCTCATCAGAAAATATTGTCCAACACAGCGGGCAGTCCTGGGCATTCTTCTGTTCCCAGTATCGCGTCAGGCAGTCTTTGCAAGTTCGGTGACCGCAAGACAGGGCCACCAAATCGCACGCGACGTCTTCGCACACGGGGCAGAGCGTGTTTTCCTCCATGGCGTCGTCAAAGTTCTTACTTCCTGTCAGAATATTAAAGTACTCGCCACTTTCCGAGTTAGAAATGTTTGGAATCCTAGTCGTTTTAAAATTAAAGGTATCTCACTGTGGATGAACGAACAGACTATAAGTCCTCGTTAGAAACCACACCCAGTATGACGTTCACCCAGCAGGCAATCTCTTTAATCTACTGTAGGGAGCCTTACAAAGCACAACATGTTAAACTTGTTACCATGCCGCCAGATCTGGCATGAAAACAAACATATACAGTAAATGACACATCTCATAGTTGTAAGGGTGGAGTCGGGGCGAAAGACCAGACGCGACTGAGAGGAAATCTAAAAGTTATTCCTGTGAAGAAAATAACCACAAATAATTGTGGAGACTAATCCACGGGGAAGGTAAGACAATAAAGATGGGACAAAACTCCTGGCGAATGCCAAAGAAAATCAACCCTAGATATGTTACGATCCAGACACAGAGACCCGATAGCAGACAAGGAAGTAGCAAGAGCGAGGTTTATTTCAAAGTCCGAGGTCAAAAAGCCAGGATATCAGATTTGGAGACAGTACAAAAACAGTAGGCAAATAGAGTAGTCAGGGGTCAAAAAAGTCGAAGAACCGGGGAATCACAGGCAGAAGTACAAAAACGGCAGGCAAAGGCAAAGTCGAAAAACAATCAATAGTTGAAACCAAACAGCAAAGGCAAACAAACAAAATCGCTAGGCTAACTCGGGTCGTACGGAAAGGGTGTCTCAGGTAATCAATAAATCGCTGGCTTTCTAAATCTGAGGCTGAGGAAATAAAGGGTACGTTCTGACAGGGAACAAACAGATTTGTGGGTCTTATATACGTATAGGAAAGGGAGGGGAACAAACTACGTGAGGTTAGTGCACAGACTCGGACAACCCACGAACAGAGGGGAATGCAATGATGATAATAATACACACAGACATACATAATTACAGAACATAACAAGATAAGCGTGCAAATAAACTCGAAACACGAGTGAAAACAAAGGAAACAGGAAAGAAAATAGTTACTTCTCACTCTCATCTAGAGAGAGCGAAAAATAAGCAACTAAAACAACTAGGAATACTACATCCACCTATAGTGCACAGTATGAGTATACTACATCCACCTATAGTGCACAGTATGAGTATACTACATCCACCTATAGTCAGTACTCGAGTTGTAAAAAAAAATCAGGGGGGATGGTAGATTTTAATGTTTAGGAACAGATAATTTGTGCTGTGGACAGCGCATAAGGTGAGAGACCAACAGTGTACCCTTATTACTCTAAAACAGGGGTCACCAACCTTTTTGACACTGAGAGCAACTTCAAGGGTACTGACTAGTACGGAGGGCGCTACTTGTTGGATTGAAATGGTTTACGGGGGTGCTATCGAAATATTTCGCGGATCTCGGTTGCGTGCCTAATTTCACAGTAAATCGGCGATAACGAGCCACGTAGATAAATCGCGTTATATTGCTATTTAACTGTATTAGTATCGCCTCTGTCCGGACTGAGAGTCCACCTTTGGTGACATATAAAAAGTATTCCTGATTCTTGACTTACCTCCAGTGTTGCTTTTTGCCCTCTTAAAAAAGTCCCTCAGATCTAGCTGTCCTTTGCGCTTAGCCATCATCACCTGTGCAGTGCAGCGCCACTGACTGACGTGACGTCAATTTAAAAAAAAAAAAACTGTCGCGTCATTGAATGTGCGCGCGTGCACCTTGCCCACAGTATTTTACTCAATATACGCAAAAACCTAAACGCTGAAATAGTGATAATATTTCCACATTCATTGATAAAATAACACAGGGGATGGGAAGGGGGGATGGCCGTTTCAGAAGGGGGATGATTTTGACCATCTTTATTTCAGGGGGGATGCCATCCCCCCTCATCCCCCCTCAACTCGAGCACTGCCTATAGTGCACAGTATGAGTATACTACATCCACCTATAGTGCACAGTATGAGTATACTACATCCACCTATAGTGCACAGTATGAGTATACTACATCCACCTATAGTGCACAGTATGAGTATACTACATCCACCTATAGTGCACAGTATGAGTATACTACATCCACCTGTAGTGCACAGTATGAGTATACTACATCCACCTGTAGTGCTGAGTCTTTCATTTTTGTATTTTAATTCAGATTTTTCTACCAGAACCAATTAGAGCTGCCAGAAACAGAACGGCTTTCTTCTTGCTTTGGAGTTCCAACACTGATGCTGACCTTCTCTGGATTGATGTGCAGTGGGTGTTCCTCACACAAGCTGTAGAAATATGGAAACACCGGCTCTGTAAATTTAAGCTTGAAAGTACCGATGGGGTTACTACGGTTTGGGTCAGAGAAAGTCACCGTTGCTACAGTCCAGCTCTACCTGTACCCTTTGTGGCTTAATTAACACTGAGACAGGCCACATTTCGGTGGTGTAGTGACCGTCCTTGAAGGGGAGAGCTAACATACCCTCCGTTCTGCTCACCACCCCTTGACTCAGCTTGGTTTGGTCCTTCTTCAAGATGTATTGTGTGGCCACCTCCACGTCCCAGTGGTGTCTCCCGGAGGTGAAGCCCTGAGACCCCAGCATTTCGGCTTCGATGGTGAACCTCTCCGGGTTGCCGGGGAGCTGAGGGTTGTTCGTACAGTACTGCACACGGGTCAGTCCCTCAGAGAGAGAAAGACCAGGAGGAGCAGTGTTGGGGTCCAGAGTCACAGGAGCTGGAGAGAGAAAAGAGAGAGAGAGAAAGATAAAAAAGGGGAGGCTATGTATTAAAAGTGCAGTCATTTCTACATGGTGAAACCAAAATGTATGCAAATACCCTTTAACCCCTTTGTGCAGTGACCCTAGTGGCGTAGACCATGGGGTCTACATCACAAACATCCTACTATACCACGTCATAAAGCCAGGTACCATGGAAACCTGTATATTGTCTTAATCAGCGCAAGTCGGGCTATTATCGGGCAAAATATGAAGTTCATACGTGCCTCTGTTTTTCCGTATTTCATAAAAGTATATCGACCAGTGTGATCTACAGGAGAGCGAATCAGGTTGAAGATAATGCACATTTAGGAGTTGGTTACAGTTCTTTTTTAACCACAAATTTTTTTTATACTATCATAGACACATAAGATCCTGGATATAGGTAAATTATACCTACAGACGTGCTCAAATTGTACTTAATTGAATTAGTTTAATCTCATAGTATGAGAAAAAATAATCCCTCATCAAGAAATAATTATTTTTTGCAAAACCACGATGGCCACAATTATTGGCACACCTGCATTTATATATAGAATAGAGTATTCATTTTTCATATTTGGTCGCATATCCTTTGCATACCATGACTTCCTGATGTCTGTGACCCAACAACATCAAAAAACTCTTGATATCTTATTTTACAAGCGATATTAAATGTCTCTGCATTTGAATGGATCTCTATGGGAATTGAGGGGTGGGACTACATTTAGCTGTAAATGACACTGGAACAGTATGGAACACATGGTTGGCTAAATGTCTCTAAGTTAACAAAGGTCTGACATATCAAACAAGCCTTTGTTTCTCCCTTCTCTTGGTTGTTTCTCCTGACAAACGTTCCGATTGAAATAAGTCAGGAAAAGAAACCATTCATAACCATGGACATCCACCTGTAGTGCACAGAGTACTGAGTCTTTCATTTTTTTTCATCCATGGTCTTTCAGAAACCATGGATAAACATCCATCAACAGCATCATAATGCTGCCACCGCCATGCTTCACTGCAGGGATGGTATTAGCCAGGTGATGAGTGGTGCCTGGTTTCCTCCAGATGTGACGTTTGGTATTCAGGCCAAAAAGTTAAATTTTGGTTTCATCAGACCAGAGAATCTTGATTTTCATGGTTTGAGAGTCCTCTAGGTGCCTTTTGGCAAACTCCAAGCGGGCTGTGATGTGATGTGATTTGAGTCACAAAGTTGGACACGCCAGACTGACTTTGTGGATCCTGCAAGGAGCGCCACGTTCTGAAAGAATAAGGACACAGTCTGTGTTACTGTGATGTTTGGGTTATGTACAATATGAGAGGGATTTTTAAAAACTCTATTTTCTCCATATTGTAAATGCACAACATCTGATTTTGAAATTATATCATGATATCTTTTGTTTTTGCTATTACTTGCACGTGACTTTAAGTTATTATAGGTGTGTGCGTGCGCATGAGTGTGCATGTTTGTGTGTGCGTGTGTTTAGATTGAGGGATTGTAGGAGGACGGACACATAAACAGGAGATGGAGGGATGAGAAAGGAGGAGCAAATGAAAAGAAAGAAGAAAAAGAAACAGCGGAGGAAGAAAAGAGAGAATCAGGGATGTCAATTGTGTTCTTGTAGTTCTGTGAAACAATGAGGTAATTTATAAAATCATAAATTATATTGTTTTAAATTAATACTCATAATATGCATCCTCTTTATTTATGCAAAATGAGTGAAACATTACTGTCACTTTTAATAATTTAGCCTTGCCTGGAGGAAGGAGATGTCTTCAGCCTCTAGTTCCTGCTCTATGGTCCTGATTGTGTCTAAAACAGAGTTCATCTCTTTAGTCATCTTCAAAATCCTCTTCTGCTCCTCTTCCTCCTTCAGCACAGTGATCCTGGCCTCCTCTTCCTCCCACAGAAACCGGTGGAGTTTCTCAAACTCGTTTTTTATCTCTCTCCGTCTACCAGGCCTGGCTCTGGGACAGACAAAAGCATGTGTGCTTTTCAGGGGCGTTCATCCCCATGCGCATCATGTGATTTTGTATATCTGTCGATTATGTAGACCAGGGGTGGGAAATGCTATCCTTGGAGGGCTGTATCAACTTCTGTCGTCAAATTAACAAATCTCCATTCGAAAATTATTTTTATACACCAAGGATTGTCCACAGATTAAATCACTTAGTTACAAGGTTTAGAAGTATGCAACTCAGAATGTCAGTAAGCAGCAATACTGCCCTCTGCTGTTTGGAAGGGCTGGGTGGCTGGTGCTGCTTTGTGGGATGTTTGCAGTGGTTTCTGGGTAACCCTGAAGCCACCATATTTTTTTCTTTCATCAATGGGTAATTTTAAGGGCTGGGCTGCGGTCCAATCCGTTAAATGTTCTGCCCTCCTGCACTTCCCCTCACCACAATCCCTTTAGAAATTGGAAGTTGGGCGTTGCCAAGGGCGAGTGTGGTCAAATCCGTTAGAAATGCAAGTGAAGGACGTCAAATTAGTCCCTCGACCTTCGATTTAGCTTGAGGGAACGAGTCCACAAGACTGCAGACTTCGGACAGTGAAATTGCCCAGAATGCTTTACTGTAAACCCATGCTTCCTGTTTCGGAAGTTTAAATTTAATGCCTTTACATATCTCCTGGGGAAAATCTTAAAAATAAAGAAAGCGGCACTCAAGTATTAGCGATTAAGCGATATTTTAAAAGTTTTGTTATTGCACGACTGAAATGTTGAATTAGGAAATAACATTGATTTAGTGGTTTGATAAAATCGCTTTAAATCTCCATCTCCAGTGAGGATTCAGTATTAGAATGATTATTTCAGGCCAGGGAATGATAACTAGCTACATAATTAGCTCGTTGCCGTTCAGCGAGTATCCAGCAAATGAGCCAATGCAAGTTTATGGGCAATAGCCTATTAAAAATACATTTTGCTTGGATTTCATATTCAATACGGGTCGCTCACCTCTTTTATGTTTTATACTTCTGTGCTACCTCCAAAGCAATCTAGGCTATGCATCCACAATTTTTTTATATATTTGATTCTGAGGTATTTTGTAACATACAAGTGTAGCTATTATTCCCCATTATGATAAATTTTAAAGTGCTGTCTATCAATAAATTGATTGATAAACCCTGTGAGACTCACCCAGTCACAGCTAAGAAGCCTAACGAGTACAACAGAGAGAGAGCGTCCCAACAGTCGAAAAATGCAACCTTTCCTCTTCCACTACCACTCCCCTACTCCGTGCCCCGGAAACAAATCTTTGTGTTTTAATCTAATGTTGCTGATTACATCTTAATTACGTATTAATGGTTACATATTAATTAATGTCTCGATGCAAACCACAATGTCAGGTACATTGTATACTGAACATGCAAATAATTGTTCTCGAAACAAAAGGCAGTTTTACATACTTCCGGGTAGGAGAGGAGTGGTAGTGGGGGAGTGGAGGAAAGGAGGTGGGGAGTGAAGAACATTGAGATGCACCCAGAGAGAGAGAGAGAGAGAGATAGAGAGAGAGAGAGAGAGAGAGAGAGAGAGAGAGAGAGAGAGAGAGAGACCTGTGATACTCCTTTATTTTAGCCACACAGAGCATGAAAATGCCAACTAAAATATATACTCACACAATCAGAGCATTAGCTATTTTACAGATAAATAAACTGCAGCAATACCCTGGAGCATAAAACAACACAACACACAAAACCAAATAACAAAACCAAAAAAGAAAGAAAACAAAAAATCTCTACAATACAATACCTACCCCGTTAAACGAATGAATGATTTTTACCCCACAGCACATAAACAAACTCAAGTCAGGTGTAAAACAACTCTCTCCTTTGCAATACTTTCAGACTTGCCCCACACACTAAACTGCTTGAAACCCACCAAGATAATTTTGAAGCTGGGCTGGGGCATACTCCCCTGAACTCTATTTCGCCTTGTCACCCACACTGCCAGCTTGACCCGACTAAATCAAAATATTAATTAGGCAACATTTGTATCTGTGCGCAAAACTGTACACTCTCCCAAAAACGAATAAGGACAGATGGAACTGAGCCCCCAGCCTCTCACGCAATTCCCTTATTTGTACAAGCAAGTCTCGCAATCTGTGGCAATCTGTGAAAATGTGAGCAACCGTCTCCAAAAAAACACAAGGGGCACCCCGTATTTTTTGCCGGATCTAAATGAGCTGCCTGCACATTGGAAGCAATGGACCAGCCTGCACGGGACACCCCCCAGACCTCTTTTGGTCAGGGTTGTGTGGTGAAACAGACTTACCACCAGGCAGCAATGAGTTTATCAGAGTTGAGTTTATTCAGCTGAAGAGAGTACATCCAGAAAACACTCAAAGTGGTGCTATAGGATGACTCTGCCCTATAGTTGGGTAGCATAAGCTTGTGTACATACTCAAAGGCACTAACAGTACATACTGCATTGGTACATGGTTGACTCTGCCCTATAGTTGGGTAGCACAAGCTTGTATACATACTCAAAGGCACTAACAGTACATACTGCATTGGTACATGGTTGACTCTGCCCTATAGTTGGGTAGCACAAGCTTGTATACATACTCAAAGGCACTAACAGTACATACTGCATTGGTACATGGTTGACTCTGCCCTATAGTTGGGTAGCACAAGCTTGTATACATACTCAAAGGCACAAACAGTACATACTGCATTGGTACATGGTTGACTCTGCCCTATAGTTGGGTAGCACAAGCTCGTATACATACTCAAAGGCACAAACAGTACATACTGCATTAGTACATGGTTGACTCTGCCCTATAGTTGGGTAGCACAAGCTCGTATACATACTCAAAGGCACAAACAGTACATACTGCATTGGTACATGGTAGACTCTGCCCTATAGTTGGGTAGCACAAGCTTGTGTACATACTCAAAGGCACTAACAGTACATACTGCATTGGTACATGGTAGACTCTGCCCTATAGTTGGGTAGCACAAGCTTGTATACATACTCAAAGGCACAAACAGTACATACTGCATTGGTACATGGTTGACTCTGCCCTATAGTTGGGTAGCACAAGCTCGTATACATACTCAAAGGCACAAACAGTACATACTGCATTGATACATGGTAGACTCTGCCCTATAGTTGGGTAGCACAAGCTCGTATACATACTCAAAGGCACTAACAGTACATACTGCATTGGTACATGGTTGACTCTGCCCTATAGTTGGGTAGCACAAGCTTGTATACATACTCAAAGGCACTAACAGTACATACTGCATTGGTACATGGTTGACTCTGCCCTACAGTTGGGTAGCACAAGCTTGTATACATACTCAAAGGCACTAACAGTACATACTGCATTGGTACATGGTTGACTCTGCCCTATAGTTGGGTAGCACAAGCTTGTGTACATACTCAAAGGCACAAACAGTACATACTGCATTGGTACATGGTTGACTCTGCCCTATAGTTGGGTAGCACAAGCTTGTGTACATACTCAAAGGCACTAACAGTACATACTGCATTGGTACATGGTTGACTCTGCCCTATAGTTGGGTAGCACAAGCTTGTGTACATACTCAAAGGCACTAACAGTACATACTGCATTGGTACATGGTTGACTCTGCCCTATAGTTGGGTAGCACAAGCTTGTATACATACTCAAAGGCACTAACAGTACATACTGCATTGGTACATGGTTGACTCTGCCCTACAGTTGGGTAGCACAAGCTTGTATACATACTCAAAGGCACTAACAGTACATACTGCATTGGTACATGGTTGACTCTGCCCTATAGTTGGGTAGCACAAGCTTGTGTACATACTCAAAGGCACAAACAGTACATACTGCATTGGTACATGGTTGACTCTGCCCTATAGTTGGGTAGCACACGCTTATATACATACTGAAAGGCACAAACAGTACATACTGCATTGGTACACGGTTGACACTTCCCTATAGTTGGGTAGCACAAGCTTGTGTACATACTCAAAGGCGCTAACAGTACATACTGCATTGGTACACGGTTGACTCTGCCCTATAGTTGGGTAGCACAAGCTTGTATACATACTCAAAGGCACTAACAGTACATACTGCATTGTTACATGGTCTTCAGTGGTTTCACATTTCTGAGAAAAAGATTAATTGTTCACACCCCAGCTGGGTCGGTTATTCTTAGAATTTTTCCTTACTGCTCTCTCATTTTTTGGCGGGAAGGTTAGGCAGGTTGCTTTAAACACATATTAATACACAGCGTAAGAAAATATACACGTATAAATTATTCTCCCACAGTTGGTTCTAAAAACCCCTCCATCCACCTGCTGACATACATACGGTGAACGCCCCCTGCTGCTTAACCTGCCGGACATCAGTCAAGTTCCGTCAAGTGGCGCGAACCTTCACTCAAACAGAATGGGATGGGATGTCTGCTTGCTCACCTCCTCAAAAATGGCCTCTCTATGAAAGGAGACGCCCTCCTGCCACCCACCCACTGCAGCTCAGGGAAGATCAGATCAGTTCACACGTTGTCCAGCTGCTCCTGTACTGAGATCAGCAACTCAACCCAACTACACTTTCCATCAGCCTTTGCACAGTACGCACTGGTTGAAACCCCAACTCCACCCTCTCCCCTCTGACCTCAGACCCAACTGTGTCAGTTTGCAGATTCATACCTCTATAAAGGATTTATGCAAAGCACTGGTGGACAACCCCCCCCCCCCGCCTGCAATGCCATCAAAGGGTTCCTATAAAAAGAGCGATAGAGAGAGTTTGAGAAGTATGTGTATTTGTATGTATCCTGTGTGTGTGTGTGTGTGTGTGTGTGTGTGTGTGTGTGTGTGTGTGTGTGTGTGAGAGATAGAGAGACATGAATATTAAGCAATCAACAGCCACAGAATGCCATAACAGAAAATAAAGAGCTTCGGATTTTCCAAAGAAATGAAAAGTATTATATTATATTCTATGTCATATATAGGGACAGTAGAGTGTGGTTAGATATAGAAAACCTGATAATAAAATAAAGATGAAAACTGTTTAAAGCCACTGTAGTTATTACAGACCTACACAGACACATTTTTATTGCATGAATAGTAATCAGAAAGCCACAAGATTAAAATGTCCCTGTAGCTTTTACAAATTTATGAACAGAAAAATTGAAGCATGTTTCCGTGAAGCATGTTATTTCTAAACATGACAGTTGAAGGCCTAATAAGGTGTGTTCTTTTCTGGAACTCGCAGCGCAGTAAACAGGTGCAGTACTGATTGGTTAACGCATACATTTCCATGCTACTAATGTAAGTAAAATATAAGATTTTCTGGATAACTGGATATGTAATAAAACTGTTGCTTTAAGTAGGCCATTTCTACTGGAGTTCTGATTCGTCCATTGTGTTCATGCTGCTACAGCAAGTACACTTCTGATTGGCTCTGCACAAAATGAACACATTGTTGATTGGTTTAAAAAATATATATTTCCATGCTACTTATGTGACTGTTATCTCCAAAAGATCAGTACTACATCCACCTGTAGTGCACAGTATGAGTATACTACATCCACCTGTATGAGTACTGAGTCTTTCATTTTTTACTTTTAATTCAGATTTTTCTACCAGAACCAATTAGAGCTGCCAGAAACAGAACGGCTTTCTTCTTGCTTTGGAGTTCCAACACTGATGCTGACCTTCTCTGGATTGATGTGCAGTGGGTGTTCCTCACACAAGCTGTAGAAATATGGAAACACCGGCTCTGTAAATTTAAGCTTGAAAGTACTGATGGGGTTACTACGGTTTGGGTCAGAGAAAGTCACCGTTCCGCTGCCACAGTCCAGCTCTACCTGCACCCTTCGTGGCTTAATTAGCACTGAGACGGGCCACATTTCGGTGGTGTAGCGACCGTTCTTGAAGCGCAGGGCTAACATACCCTCCGTTCTGCTCACCACCCCTCGACTCAGCTTGGATTGGTCCTTCTTCAGGATGGATTGTGTGGCCACGCCCACCGCCCAGTTGGTGTTGTCCCCCACCTCCACGTCCCAGCGGTGTCTCCCGGAGGTGAAGCCCTGGGACCCCAGCATTTCGGCTTCGATGGTGAACCTCTCCGGGTTGTCAGGGAGCTGAAGGTTGTCCGTACAGTACTGCACACGGGTCAGTCCCTCAGAGAGAGAGAGACAAGGAGGAGCAGTGTTGGGGTCCAGAGTCACAGGAGCTGGAGAGAGAGAGAGAGTGAGAGAAAGAGAGAGAGAGAGAGATTACTTGATATGGAAGCAATAAGGAAGAAATTACGTTTTTACACACAGCATCTGCATGTTGGCCTATTTTTGGAGGCCTGTTAATGACACAGTAAAATCTGTTGTTATTTGTTACAGGAGGTTAGAGTTAGATCCACTGTTAGCACTTGGTGAGGACTGTGAGTGGTAGTTATTTCCTAATAAGTAAAGCCATAGAGGCCGTACCCTCTGTTTCACATCACTGTAAATGTAGCTTCGCATATGTTTTGTGTATATGACAATGTAGGTGTGTGTTGTTGACCGCAAATCAATGAACCTGACTCTGCTGAAGCAGTAATGGGCTCTGGCATAAAGAAAATACACCACAATGTTGTGGTTTCCAGTAGCGGATAATCAAACGCGAGGGTAGGGGGAACAGAACAAGTCACTCAAGCAAGTGAGGACCAATAAGGGAGTAAAAACTATAAATCCCAAGAAAGAAAAGGCAGAAAAACAATTCCTTGTAGCTAAACAGCCAAAGGAAAATCAACCCAAGAAAATAGGGTGAACTCCAATACACGAGTGATAAACACAAACTAAGTCTCCCGAGCTCAATACTGGAGCCAAACCATGAAACTTAAAAAAGAAAAGAACACCTTCGGCACATAAGAGAAGACGGCCAGAGAAGGTAAAACAAAAACGAAACCAACAAAAAAAAAACTGTCTCAGTGAGAACAGCAAAGGACAAAATAAATAGCGCAGAAAACGCTAACGCTAATAGCAAGTCCCTCGTGAACATAAACAAAGTTTAATATCACAAGGTCTCTAGTACCTGGCTCAATGTACTATTGAATTACAAAGAAGCACCGGGGAAGTGGAAGTGAGGCACTTAAATATCCCGCAGGTAGAAGCACAGGTGAAAAGAATAACGAGTGAGAAAAAGCAAAACCCCGAAACGGAACGTGGAAAAAATCCGATAGATTCTCAATCGGAAAACCAGGACAAGAACCGCAACAGAAAAGTAAACAATAACCCATGAACCATGACACACAAAGTGCCAAGAATTTGTGACATGTAATCACCCCTTCACCATGAAGCAAAATATTGAATCAATATGATTTAAAAATTTAATTAAATAACCCCCATAATCGCACCGTTTAATATCTAGCAGGAACTCACTGTACTGCACAGTCCCCAGTATCTTCTTCCACACTTCGTACTTCAGATTTCCCAGGTGTTCGGCCACGTCAATCAGGGCCCCTGTGGTCAGCTCAGGTTCCTGTGGTGGTTTGCACATCCTACAGAAATACTCAAGGGTCAATGCTGTCCGGAGTTTGTGTTTTAATCCATTGAAGAAACATTTAAACATTTAAAAATGGAAGCAAGGACAATCTTTACCTGTCCACTATCTCATCATGGACCTAGAAAAGCAAATAAAGTCACATTTTGTCCATCTTCATTTTGAACTTAGAATTAATAAAATTAGAATGGTAACTTTACCGTGTATCTACAGTTGCCGATGTACTAACTGAAAAAGCAAAGCAAAGTAGGTGTCCTTTTTTACCTGGCCAGGTAAAGGTGATTTCATAAATTTGGTCAAAAGGTTGAACACGCCAGGCTGACTTTGTGGATCCTGCAAGGAGCGCCGCATTCTGAAATAATAAGGACACAGTCTGCGTTACTGTGATGTTTGGGTTATGTACAATATGAAATACATTTTTTAAAACTCTATTTTATCCAGATTTAGAATTTTCAACATCAAATTTTGAAATTAAACTTTTGCTACTACTTTACTTTGCTTTAAGTTATTTTAGGCATGTGTGTGTGTTGTAGGAGGAGGAAAACATAATGAGATGGAGGGAAGAGAAAAGAGGAGAGAAAGTGTGAAACAGTAAGAGAGAGGAGGAGAGAAAGTGTGAAACAGTAAGAGAGAAGGAGAGAAAGTGTGAAACAGTAAGAGAGAGGAGGAAAGTGTGAAACAGTAAGAGAGAGGAGAGAAAGTGTGAAACAGTAAGAGAGAGGAGGAGAGAAAGTGTGAAACAGTAAGAGAGAGGAGGAGAGAAAGTGTGAAACAGTAAGAGAGAGGAGGAGAGAAAGTGTGAAACAGTAAGAGAGAGGAGGAAAGTGTGAAACAGTAAGAGAGAGGAGGAGAGAAAGTGTGAAACAGTAAGAGAGAGGAGGAGAGAAAGTGTGAAACAGTAAGGCAGGGAGCAAAAAAAAAGAGGGAATTCGGGAAAGAAAATGCACATACTTGTCAAGTGTGATCTTGTAGTTCTGCAAAACAACAAACTCATTAAAAATATAATCTAAGTATATATTTAAAAGATAATACTCATAATATTCATTCTCTTTTTTTAGGTAAAATGAGTGAAACCCTACTGTCAGATTTGCACTGTTAATAATTTAGCCTTGCCTGGAGGAAGGAGATATCTTCTGCCTCTAGTTCCTGCTCTATGGTGCTGATTGTGTCTAAATCTGAGGACTTCTCTCTTTTTATCCTCTCAATCCTTTCCTTCAGCATCGAACTCTTCTGCTCCTCTTCCTCTTTCAGTGCAGTGATCCTGGCCTCCGCTTCCTCCCGCAGAAACCGGTGGAGTTTCTCAAACTCATCTTTTATCTCTCTCTCCGTCTGCTGGGCCTGGCTCTGGGACAGAAAACAGCAAACGTGTTTTTCAGGGGCGTTTGTTCACACGCTTGTCATATGTTTTTGTCCATCTGTCAATGAAATAGACCGGGGGTGGGGGATTCCATTCTTGGCAGGCTGTATCATTCCAACTAGTGTTTCTACAAATGAACAATTCTCCATTAGAAAAATATTTGTATTTGTGAGGTTATGAATGATTACACCTAAAATGTCTGATTACAGAAATGGTTGGATGATACATTAAGAGCGCACATTGGTATGAAATGCGGAAACAGATACGGCCCTCCAGGAGCGTTCTCCACCGCTGGCGTGAGCTGTAAACTGTACCTTAACGTGCTTGGCCATGTCAGAAAAGACCCCGTGAGCTTTTTTATGTCCCTTTACTTTTTCCAACAGGTTCTCCCGAGAAATCCCGAGGGTGGCCTAGAATGAGACAACAGGTACCACTGCTTGACAAAAGTTGAAAATCAAATGTGTTCATGCGTTCATGCCAATGTTTTATTGGTCCTTCAGTTCCCCCTAGTGGTAGAATATTGCTACTGCTACTCACTACATTAGTTTAAATGTAGTCATGCTGTACTACATGCTATGCACTATTTTTACTTTTTGTTTATGTACTATCCATTTATACAGCTGGATATGTACTAAAGCAATTCAGTAAGTAAGTGCCTTGGCAGCGCCCCCACTGGGGAATTGAACCAGCAATTTTTTGGGGTTAAAAGCCCTGTTCTCTAACCAGCAAAATAAGGCTGAAATACAGAAAAAAATCAAAGCAAAATTATTTTTATGTCTTCAGAGTTTTTGCAAGTGTGTATCACCAATGAAGAAGCTTTTATATTAATGTGTAACATTGACTAAGGTTATACTAATGAAGAAGCCCTGAATAAGCTTTTATATTAATGTGTGACATTGACTAAGTTTATACTAATGAAGAAGCCCTGAATAAACTTTTATATTAATGTGTGACATTGACTAAGTTTATACTCATGAAGAAGCCCTGAATAAACTTTTATATTAATGTGTGACATTGACTAAGTTTATACTCATGAAGAAGCCCTGAATAAACTTTTATATTAATGTGTGACATTGACTAAGTTTATACTCATGAAGAAGCCCTGAATAAACTTTTATATTAATGTGTGACATTGACTAAGTTTATACTAATGACACAATGAATTATGCGTGATATGAATATAATGATAAGATTATTATTATTATTATTATTATTATTATTATTATTATTATTATTATTATTATTATTATTATTATTATTAGTGGTGGTAGTAGTGTTGTTGTTATTATTATTTTTCATACAACTTGTATGTTTTACTTCTTGTCTTTCAACACTGAATCATATTAAAATTAATATTTATATGTTTATATATAATTTTATTCTGCCATCCATTTTGAATCATTATTTCCAAGTTAGGCATTTATTTTCAATGTTTCTTTATTTCAGTTGCTGAAGGTCACACACAAGTAGACTGTAACATTATGTTGTGGTAGTGGTAGTGGATGTGCTTGTGATACTACTATTAGGTCAATGAAATAAAACCCAAATTTTTCATTCCCATATAATTGACATATTTCTGTGTGCAAAACTCACGGCTCATGTACAAGCTGAAAGGCAGCGAGGACAAGGCTGATAATTGGCATGAGTTGTGCTTCCGGTATGATTCTCACTTGCAGAGAAACGAAACTCAGCGGGCAGGTTTCCATTCATTTGATCTGCCTACTTATCTTCTGGAAATATAACTGTGGCAATCTGTGGCATTGAAGTTAATGCACCCCACGGCTGTTAGAGTTTGTGATAATGTTACTAGAATACTGCACATGGGGTAACTTTTAGGAACTATTATACATTTATTTGAAAAATAGTCCAAAAATTCAGTCAATCAATATAACAAATTAAAAAACACTGATGTTAAAGTTTAAATAGATTTACTTGTAAAACTGGAAGATCATGGGCTAATCCCATACATAACAGAGACATTTAGTCAGAGAAAGAGCATGGGCTAATCCCATACATAGAGACATTTACTCAGAGAAAGAGCATGGGCTAATCCCATACATAACAGAGACATTTACTCAGAGAAAGAGCATGGGCTAATCCCATACATAACAGAGACATTTAGTCAGAGAAAGAGCATGGGCTAATCCCATACATAACAGAGACATTTACTCAGAGAAAGAGCATGGGCTAATCCCATACATAACAGAGACATTTAGTCAGAGAAAGAGCATGGGCTAATCCCATACATAACAGAGACATTTAGTCAGAGAAAGAGCATGGGCTAATCCCATACATAACAGAGACATTTACTCAGAGAAAGAGCATGGGCTAATCCCATACATAACAGAGACATTTAGTCAGAGAAAGAGCATGGGCTAATCCCATACATAACAGAGACATTTACTCAGAGGAAGAGCCTGGGCTAATCCCATACATAACAGAGACATTTAGTCAGAGAAAGAGCATGGGCTAATCCCATACATAACAGAGACATTTACTCAGAGAAAGAGCATGGGCTAATCCCATACATAACAGAGACATTTACTCAGAGAAAGAGCATGGGCTAATCCCATACATAACAGAGACATTTACTCAGAGAAAGAGCATGGGCTAATCCCATACATAACAGAGACATTTACTCAGAGAAAGAGCATGGGCTAATCCCATACATAACAGAGACATTTACTCAGAGGAAGAGCCTGGGCTAATCCCATACATAACAGAGACATTTAGTCAGAGAAAGAGCATGGGCTAATCCCATACATAACAGAGACATTTACTCAGAGAAAGAGCATGGGCTAATCCCATACATAACAGAGACATTTACTCAGAGAAAGAGCATGGGCTAATCCCATACATAACAGAGACATTTACTCAGAGAAAGAGCCTGGGCTAATCCCATACATAGAGACATTTAGTCAGAGAAAGAGCCTGGGCTAATCCCATACATAACAGAGACATTTAGTCAGAGAAAGAGCATGGGCTAATCCCATACATAACAGAGACATTTACTCAGAGAAAGAGCCTGGGCTAATCCCATACATAGAGACATTTAGTCAGAGAAAGAGCCTGGGCTAATCCCATACATAACAGAGACATTTAGTCAGAGAAAGAGCATGGGCTAATCCCATACATAACAGAGACATTTACTCAGAGAAAGAGCATGGGCTAATCCCATACATAACAGAGACATTTACTCAGAGGAAGAGCCTGGGCTAATCCCATACATAACAGAGACATTTACTCAGAGGAAGAGCCTGGGCTAATCCCATACATAACAGAGACATTTACTCAGAGAAAGAGCCTGGGCTAATCTCATACATAACAGAGACATTTACTCAGAGAAAGAGCATGGGCTAATCTCATACATAACAGAGACATTTACTGCTGCTGCTGCTGATTGAAAGGAAACCACAAAACCCTACAGATGCTGCAGCCCTCCAGTACTTGAATTTGACACCTCTGAGTCATAAAAAAACATGTGTTACCTTGCGTAGTTTGGCAGCTTCCTGCACTGTCCAGAACCGATATTCTGTGCATCCTGTTTCTTTACAGCCTTCACAGGCCAGTTCTTCTTTCTCCACACAATACAGGTCCAAGGGAGCCTTGTGTTTCCTGCAGATCGACTGAGGTGCTGTCATCTCCTGCAGGGCGGCCATCTTCTGTACATCCAGGGTGGGTTACAGTAAACAGAAAGCGGAAACATTTAGGGAAATACCGGTACTTTTTTTCAGAAAGCGAGAGAGGGAGGAAGAGAGAGAGAGAGAGCGAGAGAGAGAGTCACAGTCCTAATCACTAAAATCATGCTGGTGTTAAAGATCTGTCTCAGCTTGACACAATGATTAATCCAAGAAGAATTTATTTCATTGCTTCATAACACTGGCTTTGTCCAAAATAGATAAAGTACCGCCAAAACTGTACCCTTGATTTACTGTAGAAAACATGCATGGGCTTGATGTCGAAAATATTTTCATTGCTCTTACAACTCAACCGTGAGGGGGCAGCTCTCCCTAGAGGCAAAATGCTGAGGGCCTCAGCCGCTTGGAGGCAAAAACATACATTTTAAATTAAATAAAAATCAAAAATGAATTTGTGTCAACCGTGTGGGCATAACAGAACAGCCTATATTTTAAACATGGGGAAATATTTTTATCTTTTGGCATTTATCATACTTGGATCTACGGGCTATTGACCTTGGACTGGAAATAAACGTTCCCTTTCTGGTACATCCTGGTCTGCGTATTTTCTGCCATTTCGACTTGGCAACTGGATAATATGAGCTCCGAGGAGCACTTGAAGAACAGAGAGGTAATAGGTCAGTGGTGAAACTTCACAACACGTGAACTTGGGTAGAAAAATGATCTCCGACTTTCCCACTTGTAATTAGGCTACGACTTGGAAGTTTGTTCAAGTGCAACTTGAAAATGTCGGAAACTGACTAGTATTTCCGATAATTCCAACAGCACTTGAATTCAGCATATGTCTCTGGCTCGCCGACATAGTCATAAAAGTTTTTTTAGAAACATATATATATTAGGGCAATTCACAAATTGAATATTTCAAAAATAATAATGCAGTGACAAAGTCACGGTTATGAAACCAATATTTAAAAACAATGACCTAAAACCTTTTTTTTTAAAAATATGAACCAGTTTAAAAATAAATTCTTTCATTAAATTGAAGATTTTAAATTATTTTATATTTTCCAAGAAATTTCAATGTTTCTAATGGCACTTCCTGAGAAAAATGGCTCTAATCATAACATGAATGATATAGATACACATAGTGCTCAATGAAGTACTTCTCTGTTGGCGGTTCCTGATGTTAATGCTGCTTTGACCCCATTGCTCACCAAATCATCTCATGTTGGCTTGAAAATAATCAATATGACAGTGACTTTACCCGCCTGTTTGAACGCTTACACTTACCAAATTCATATCACTTTCTACTGACAAATCTCTTCAGAAACACCTGCTGAAAGTTCCTCAAGGTTCTGTTCTTGGCTCATTTTATTTAAAACAAATTATTATATATGACCCCCCCCCCCCCCCCCCGGTGGATAGTACTAGCAAAATAAAGGTAACCTTTAGCAGTCTGATAAAACTGAGGCTCTAGTGTGACAGACCCTGTATTAAATATTCATGAATACTCCTATAGCCCAAACATTTAAATAACAAATCTCTTCGTGACACTTTCCAAAAATCATGTTAAGCATGATTAGAAACCATTTTAGAAACACTGCCAAATTAATGGGGTTTCCAAGCATTTGACAATAAAGACTTTTAAATAAAAATATACAAAAAAAAAGGGAAGGCGATGCCCAATTTTGTATATTTTATTCAGAATACTTTCATGCAGACATTTTATCTAGAGCCTTCATCCATGTAGGTCACTTTAACTTCACAGAAGACATCTTGTACAAGGAAGGATCTCATGAATGAATTCCAAAATTCCACATTCAACTCATACTAATGAACTAAGTCATACATTAAGCCAATTAATATTAAGTAATCAACAGCCAGAGAATTCAGTTACAGAAAAGTTTTTGTCATAAAATCGTAGAAGTATAATTCTATATTCTATATAACGTTATTACATTACAGTATAACAACAATATTTAGAACAGTAGAGTGCGTTAGATATAGAAACCCTGTATATGGAATATCAAAGGTGAAAATAGTTTAAAGCCAATGTAGTTATTAAAGTCCTTACACTGACATTTGTTTTTGCATTCATAATTTTGCAAACATTAAAAGATTCAAATGTATACAGTATGTTCCTTTCACAAGATTAAAATGCATATGTACCTTTTTTATTTTATGAACAGAAACAAAAACAAACCTTCTGTTGAATAACAGTTCTACTGCTGACTGGTTAAAACATACATGTCCATGCTACTAATGTAAGGAATGCTGTCCCCAAAGCACCAATACTTCATCCACCTGTAGTGCACAGTATGAGTATACTACATCCACCTGTAGTGCACAGTATGAGTATACTACATCCACCTGTAGTGCACAGTATGAGTATACTACATCCACCTGTAGTGCACAGTATGAGTATACTACATCCACCTGTAGTGCACAGTATGAGTATACTACATCCACCTGTAGTGCACAGTATGAGTATACTACATCCACCTGTAGTGCACAGTGTGAGTATACTACATCCACCTGTAGTGCACAGTTTGAGTGCTGAGTCTTTAATTTTTTACTTTTAATTCAGATTTTTCTACCAAAACATTTATTTTTATTCTGTTACATTTATTCTATTTATTCTGGTTGATTAATTACATTCATTTTGCAGTTCCCTTTGCACAAAAAATACAAAAGCAAAAAAAAATGAAAATTAAAAAAATGAAAATACAATTTAAAATAAAAAAAACTGTTCTCTCTGGAGGTCCGACAGCAATGCTAACCTCCTCTGGAGTGATGTGCAGTGGGTGTTTCTTGCACAAGCTACGAAAATATGGAAACACCCGCTCTGTAAATGGAAACTCTATGGTAGTGATGTGGCAGTTACAGGCTGGGTCAGTGAAGGTCACTTTCCTTCTCCAACAGTCCAGCTCTATCCGCACCCTCTGCAGCTTATTTTGCACCGATATGGGCCCCATGCAAGTGGCGTATCGACCGTTCGCGAAGTGCAGGGCTGCAATACCCTCTGCTCTGCTCAGCGTGGTACGATCCTTCCTCAGGACAGACTGTTTGGCCACGCCCACTGCCCAGTTGGTGTTGTCCCCCACATCTACATCCCAGTGGTGTCTCCCAGAGATGAAGCTGAAGCCCTGGGACCCCAGCATTTCGGCTGCGATGGTGAACCTCTCCGGGTTGTCGGGGAGCTGAAGGTTGTCCGTACAGTACTGTACATGGGTCAGTCCCTCAGAGAGAGAGAGACAAGGAGAAGCAGTGTTGGGGTCCAGAGTCACAGGAGCTGGAGAGAGAGAGAGATGCTTGATATTGAAGCAATAACGGTGAAATTACTTCTTTAAACATGGTGTCTGCATGCTCGCTTATTTTTGGAGGCATATTAATAACATCAGTGAAATTTGTTGTTATTTGTTACATGAGGTTAGATTATTCGACTGTTAGCACTTCATGAGGACTTGATGAGGGTTAGTTATGCTCTAATAAGTAAAACCATAGATTTCTTTTACTCTCTTTTTTACATGACTGTATATGAAGCTTCAAATATGCATATGAGAAAGTAGGTGTATGTGTTGTTGCTCGCAAATCAATTAACCTGACCCTGCTGAAGCAATACTTTCAGAACTGGGCTCTGGCATAAAATAAATGCACCACAAAGTTCCAAAACTTATTAACAAGTGTAATGACATGTACCCCCCCCCCCCCCCCCCCTACACGCCTCCCTCCACCGAGCCTTTACTATCTAGCGTGTCTCATATTCTCCCAATCTTATCCCAGATATATTTCAGCATGAAGAAAGATATGTCATCAATATGAATAAACAATAAAATAACCAAGAGTTCTGTTGTTGGAGTGCAGTCTCTCGTTATATGACAATAAAATCTAAATCCTGCATGTACATGACCAGGACACTTATATATTTATTCTTTGAGAGGGAAAGAAAAACTCAGAAAAGAAAGAAAAGCCTGATACGTCATCAAAACATACGTGACCCCTTCATTTTTCCATGCTCGGAATAATTCAACTTCACATATAATCAATTTGAATGTAAAATGTAATTGCTGCCATTAATATCTAGTACTCACTGTACTGAACAGTCCCCAGCATCTTCTCCCAGACTCTGTACTTGAGATTTCCCAGGTGTTTGGCCACATCGATCAGGGCCCCTGTGGTCAGCTCAGGGTCCTGTGGTAAGCTGTAGATCCTGCAGAAATATCCAGGGGGCAGTGTTGAGTAAGTGTTGAGTCAGTGTTGCATTTGGGTTTTAGTCCAATGGAAAGAAAAGAAGGATCTTACCATTTTAATGTTTCATTGTGTATCTAGAAAACATAAAAAACAATTGTAGTTATTTCTGATCAATGTTTGTATTGTGTATGATACTGTTCCCACCTTTCATTTTGTGCTAAAATGTGATGCGGAATTTGATTCTCAGAGTAATTTAACGTGCTAACTTGCAGTTTTCTTTAATTTCCCAGTTGTACATATGAATTATACACAGCATAATCAAGATTTAATAAAGGAATTTATGCATGGCTGCACACACACAAATGACCAAGGGGCCAAAACCGGGCTTTCGTTTTGAAGCTCACTTCCTGGTTGGGCTGGGAGCGGCCATAGTGCGGTTGCTCACTAGCGCCACTGCGGTTGGCTCCAGTATATGTCTTTCACCATGTAATCAATGGCAGCAATGTTGTCAAAATATTAAGTGAATAAATTTTTTCCACAAGAAAATGTAGTTGCAATAGGTGCTTTTCCTTCGTCTACTGCCTCTCCATGTGCCGATTTCTTTTAATTATTGTGTCGTTTGGACAGGGTACTATCATTTGTTCAGGACCAATCAGAGGGACAGGTTGAGTCACTTGGGTCACTGCCATAGATAGGCTCTATAGAGTTATCACTGCACTCACTCGGAGGGGCGGGATCAGAAGGGTAGATAAGTTATTTGGTTGTTTAGGCCTATATACGGTCTATGGAATGAGCGAAACCTAACTGGACATTTCTACACCTGGATCATTTTTTTTCAGTCCCAAGAATTAAGAAAATGTGCAGGGAATAGAGCATATCTAGTCAGTGTTAGCGGTATGTTTGTACTGACGGGGATGTTTAAAATAAAACCAATAATTTATCGGAAAAGAATACGGAGTGTGCGTTTGTAAATGTTTGCAATGTTTGTGATTAGGTTACAAGATGCAGATGAAAGTTAATGTCAACTACGACGTAATGTAGGCTACTATGCTTTAGTTAGCGTGTGAACCCACGAACCTACAATGCCGACTTTATCTGGAACAGTTTTCTTAACGGGGGTTAAAATGCTGCAGAAAACCATAACAGAATGCTCTGTCACAGTCGAGTTAATTAGCGCTTAGCCAAAAAGACGGTGGTGGTTTGTTCATTTAAGACGATGGGGACAGCTTGCTACCTTTCTAGCTGCGCACGGGACATTTATAATAAAAGTAGTCTTGTCAAAATAACGTATGTGATTGACCGTCAATATAGTTCATGGCAATAGCGTTACCCTATGTTCGTCCGTGTGTGGCGTGATGTATGTCAAGTTTGGCTACCGAGCTCAGCTGGTATGCTATCTAGCTAATCAAATTAGCTGATGTAAGTTGAATATAAATTGAAGATAATTGAATGAACGTTAATTATGTGACGAATACCACACATTCAATGTGAATAAATGACACAATAAAATCGAGGATGAAAATGTAATGTTATATTATAAAACATTAGCAACGTAAGGAAGTTTACCGTGAGTTTGTTTTGCAAAATGGTGGGTTTGGTCAGTTCATGGGCTTCTCCACCCCAAAATGTCAATCATAGGGTGGATTGAGGTTCGCCATCTTTAAGGGCATTCCAAACAGCTAAATGCTTCTTGGAGGAGTGAGGAGTGGGGAACGAGGAGGCTCCCGGAGGGTGCTTCAGTGAGGAAACGCAAATGTAGCCTTTGCGGAAGTCTTTTCTCGGAAACGCGTGACGTGTATAAATTATCCACTACTCTTCACATCTGCCACATCGCAGGCACACCTCTCCAACAATGCAATTTTACCGTTCCTTTCCATTTATTAGAAAGCGCTAATCCATAATGACACTCATTCTTTATAACTAACAAAAGCACAGTTTATTCATGAAAAAATAAGCTAAAAAGCATTATAGTTAAGCACGTGAGCATAATATGAAGCTGACGCTTGATTGAGCAAGAACGATTTGCCTAATGCATGTTGCCTCGTTTCCTCCATCCAAGTATCTGATCCTTGCATCCTTTCCTCGCGTCCTCCGTTGGGCGGAGCTAAGGAGCGAGGTAAGGATACAAGGAGTAAAAATAAGCGATTGGAATGAACCCTATGTGTATGACCAGCCAGTTCATTTTCTAGCTTTATACTAATTGAGAGCAGGTCGCAACCTTGCACCCAGAGGGGGAGATATTTTCACAGAAAAAGCAAGATAATAGCTGATGTTTTACCTGGTCTGGTGCAGAGAAGAAGGACTTCATCTGATCAATTATCATCTGATCAATTGCTGGGGACACAAAGCTGGAGAATAATCCAGAAGAGGGACTCTGCGAATGCTGCAGGGAAAGCCCGGTTCTGAAGGAATAACCACAGAATCTGCTGCTTGGTGTTCTGTTTTTCTGTTTATTTGGTTCATTATGAGATTTTTTTAAAGCTCTTTATTTTATCACCTTTGGATCCAAATTGTGAATGCTTAATCTTCTACTCTTCTAAAGATATTTTTCCTTTTTTTTCATCAGTTAAAACTGTGCTACGATGAGCAGAACTTTGGTGTGTTCATTGTTTTTTTATATGAGCGTGTGTGTGTGTGTGTGTGTGTGTGCGTGTATGTGTGCGTTGTGCGCATGTGCGTGGATGTGTGTGTGTGTGTGTGTGTGTGTGTGTGTGTGTGCGTGTGTGTGTGTGTGTGTGCGCGCATGTGCGTGGATGTGAGTGTGTGCGCATGTGAGTGTGTGTACGCATGAGCGTGTATGATGCGCGCACACACACACACACACACACATAAACGCACATGCGCACACACATACACACAGAGCAGAAGAAGTAAAAGCACATACAGTACCTTCTCATTGTGTTTGAATATGTCTGGAAAACAAAAAAGGAATTCAACTTTTCATTATATTTGTATGTTAATACTTATAATGCATAATGCAATAAATACTCTAGCCTTGCCTGCAGGAAGGAGAAGTCTTCAGCTTCCAGTGCCTGCTCTATGGTCCTCATTGCGTCTAAAACAGAGTTCATCTCTTTAGTTTTCCTCCTAATCCTCTCAATCCTCTCCTTCAGCATGCAACTCTTCTGCTCCTCTTCCTCCTTCAGCGCAGTGATTCTGGCCTCCTCTTCCTCCCACAGAAACTGGTGGAGTTTCTCAAACTCGTCTTTTATCTCTCTCTCCGTCTGCCAGGCCTGGCTCTGGGACAGAAAACAGCACATCTGTTTTTCAGGGGCATTTATCCACACACATGTCATATGTTTTTGGAGAAGGTTAACTGTACCTTAATGTGCTGGGTCATCTCATTAAAGGTCACACACACTTTGGTATGGCCTTTAAGCTTTGTCAAGAGGCTGTTCAGAGCCATTCTGAAGTCAACGTGGAAAGACACAAATCAGAGGCTCTGGCGTCTTGATGGATGGAAACACAGATGAATAGACAGACAGATGATGAGCATACCCACTGAACAAGAGCAGAGTCGCAGAAATTGCTATTTTAATTGGCTGCATCTAATAGGTGTGTGTGCGTGCGTGCGTGCATGCATATGTGTGTATGCACGTGTATGTTTTTATTAAATCTAGTATGTAAAAATGCACAACATTAACAGATTCATATTATGAACACATCCGGCTTAAAACACAATCATTCTAAATAACGAGAAATATCGGACAATTAAATAATTTTTTTTAAATTAAAGTTCCAAAACTTTTAAATATTTCTGTGTGCCTAGTGTGGGCGTATGGTTATAACAATGTTTACAATTAATCTACAAATTGGATAGACTGTATGAGTGAGGCCGATCACAGCCATAACCGTCAGGCCTATGTTAATCATTTAGTTTTGATTGCTCCTAATATTTTACTGTAGCCTAATGCCATTTCCTAGAATTATCACTGGGTCAGCTTATGTAAACCACGAGATTCCAAGTTTATTAATTATATTATTTGAGTATAGTGTGCAGAATAAAATGTAAATACTTATAAATTTGACCTTTGATTCTCGCGTACCGTGGAGCTTTTCCACCCAAGCTCCCCAGTGGTGGAACGAACTCCCCATTCCCCATTTCTGCTCAAACACTGCCTGCTTTCCGCTGTAGCCTGAAGACACACCTCTTCAAACCACCTTGACTGACCCACCAATCTAGGACCATTTTTATACGACTTTTTTCATAGTAGGCCTACTACTTTTTCTTTTGTTTGTTTACCGTAACTCTTGTTTGATTTTATGGTTTAGAAGATATAGCTGGCTTACCCATAGCTTACTGTGTGTGCTATACTCAATCTTTATTTCTAGGGATAGCTGCTACATTATGAGAAGGATGTGCTTTGTCTGATCTGTTTTGTAGTTGCTTCAATTACCTTCGGTATGCACTTATCGTGTGTTGCTTTGGATAAAAGCGTCTACCAAATGATTGTAATGTAATGTAATTTAAAAATACAAATATTAAATAAATAATAAATTGTAATGCAAAACATAGGCTACGAGAAAGGGGATTTTCTACTAAGAAAGTAATAATAACAGCAACAAAAACATCTGTTACCCCCCATACAGGAAATATATATTGAGTATTCTAAATATATAAGGGGAAGTGGCTTTCCCAAAAAATGTATTTCCAAAACATGATAAATTATTTTACAGACATGGGGTTTCAACTTTTGCCTACTTTAAATATTTTATCAACGCCGCTCTTAATGTGAATATGAATCAGCTGATGCACCTACTCCACTGTGAACAGCCAAGATTACGGAAATATTAAATGTCCTACAAACAAGCCCATAGAAGCTAGGTGTGGTAGCCTACCTTGCGATCCTTCGCAGCTAGCTTCAGTGACCACAACCTGTGCCCGTTGTGTTCGTGACCCAGTTGACATGACGGACACAACAGCCTCTCGTCGTCGACGCAGTACAAATTTAAAGGAAAACCGTGTCGAATGCAGAGCCGATTCGGCGGCGATGTGTCCTGCGATAACGGTCTTTTCTTAATCACATTTGGACGAGGCTCACTGGACAATATTTTCCAACACAGCGGACACGCCGCGCAGTCCTTGGCTTTCTTCTGTTCCCAGTATCGCGTCAGGCAGTCTTTGCACGGGCTGTGACCGCAAGACAGGGCCACCAAAACGCATGCGACGTCTTCGCACACGGGGCAGAGCGTGTCTTCCTCCATGGCGTCGCCAAAGTCCTTACTTCTTATCAAAGATTCAGAATATTAAAGTAATGGCCACTTTCAAAAGTTTGTGATCCTAGTCACTTTAGATTAACGGTATCTCACTGTGGATGAACACACAGACTATAATAATTGTGAAGTCCTTGCTAGAAACCACACCCAGTATGACGTTCACCCAGCACACTCTGGGAGCCTCACAAAGCACAACAGGTCTGGCATGAAAACAAACATAGAAATGACACATCTCATAGCGACACTAGCCAAACATTAAGCACTTATTCCATCTTAGAAACAAACTGCCAAATTAAAAGGTTTCCCCAGCATTCAACAAGAAAGATCATTAAATAAAATATACAAAAGCAAACAAGGAAGTCATGCTCAAATTTGTATCTTTTATTCAGAATACCTGCATGCAGACATTTTATCCAGAGCCTTAATCCGCGCAGTTTATAGTAACTTTAAATTTGCATAAGACATTTTGTACAAGGAAGGATCTGATGAATGAATTCCAAAATTCCACATTCAACTCATACTAATTAACTAAGTCATTCATGAAGCCAATTAATATTAAGTAATCAACAGCCAGAGAATACACACAGAATATAGTGAGCCTCAGATTTTTAATAAAATCGAAAAGTATAGTACTATATTTTATATAACATTATTACATTACAGTATAACAACAATATTTAGAACAGTAGAGTGTGGTTAGATATAGAAACTCTGTTTATAGAATATGAAAGCTGAAAATTGTTTAAAGCCAATGTAGTTATTAAAGTACTTACACGGACATTCGTTTTTGCATTCATAATTTTGCAAACATTAAAAGATTAAAATGCATACAGTATGTTCTTTTCACAAGATTAAAATGCATATGTACCCTTTTCAATTTTATGAACATAAACAAAAATAAAAATTATGTTTAAAAAAGTATGTTCTGTTAATCCTGTTAGTAAATCATTAGTATATAATTTCTAAACATGACACTTGAAGGCTTAATAAGTTGTAATAAGGTGCGTTCTTTCTGGTAAGAATAACTGGCAGCACAGAACGCTTCTACTGCTGACTGGTTAAAACATACATTTCCATGCTACTAATGTAAGGAATGCTGTCCCCAAAACACCAATACTACATCCACCTGTAGTGCACAGTATGAGTATACTACATCCACCTGTAGTGCACAGTATGAGTATACTACATCCACCTGTAGTGCACAGTATGAGTATACTACATCCACCTGTAGGGCACAGTATGAGTATACTACATCCACCTGTAGTGCACAGTATGAGTATACTACATCCACCTGTAGTGCACAGTATGAGTATACTACATCCACCTGTAGTGCACAGTATGAGTATACTACATCCACCTGTAGTGCACAGTATGAGTATACTACATCCACCTGTAGTGCACAGTATGAGTATACTACATCCACCTGTAGTGCACTGTATGAGTATACTACATCCACCTGTAGTGCACAGTATGAGTATACTACATCCACCTGTAGTGCACAGTATGAGTATACTACATCCATCTGTAGTGCACAGTATGAGTATACTACATCCATCTGTAGTGCACAGTATGAGTATACTACATCCACCTGTAGTGCACAGTATGAGTATACTACATCCATCTGTAGTGCACAGTATGAGTATACTACATCCACCTATAGTGCACAGTATGAGTATACTACATCCACCTGTCATGCACAGTATGAGTATACTACATCCACCTATAGTGCACAGTATGAGTATACTACATCCACCTGTAGTGCACAGTATGAGTATACTACATCCACCTGTAGTGCACAGTATGAGTATACTACATCCACCTGTAGTGCACAGTATGAGTATACTACATCCACCTGTAGTGCACAGTATGAGTATACTACATCCACCTGTAGTGCACAGTATGAGTATACTACATCCACCTATAGTGCACAGTATGTGTATACTACATCCACCTATAGTGCACAGTATGAGTATACTACATCCACCTATAGTGCACAGTATGAGTATACTACATCCACCTGTAGTGCACAGTATGAGTATACTACATCCACCTATAGTGCACAGTATGAGTATACTACATCCACCTGTAGTGCACAGTATGAGTATACTACATCCACCTGTAGTGCACAGTATGAGTATACTACATCCACCTGTAGTGCACAGTATGAGTATACTACATCCACCTGTAGTGCACAGTATGAGTATACTACATCCACCTGTAGTGCACAGTATGAGTATACTACATCCACCTGTAGTGCACAGTATGAGTATACTACATCCACCTGTAGTGCACAGTATGAGTATACTACATCCACCTGTAGTGCACAGTATGAGTATACTACATCCACCTGTAGTGCACAGTATGAGTATACTACATCCACCTGTAGTGCACAGTATGAGTATACTACATCCACCTGTAGTGCACAGTATGAGTATACTACATCCACCTGTAGTGCACAGTATGAGTATACTACATCCACCTGTCATGCACAGTATGAGTATACTACATCCACCTGTAGTGCACAGTATGAGTATACTACATCCACCTGTAGTGCACAGTATGAGTATACTACATCCACCTGTAGTGCACAGTATGAGTATACTACATCCACCTGTCATGCACAGTATGAGTATACTACATCCACCTGTAGTGCACAGTATGAGTATACTACATCCACCTGTCATGCACAGTATGAGTATACTACATCCACCTGTAGTGCACAGTATGAGTATACTACATCCACCTGTCATGCACTGTATGAGTATACTACATCCACCTGTAGTGCACAGTATGAGTATACTACATCCACCTGTAGTGCACAGTATGAGTATACTACATCCACCTGTAGTGCACAGTATGAGTATACTACATCCACCTGTAGTGCACAGTATGAGTATACTACATACACCTGTAGTGCACAGTATGAGTATACTACATCCACCTGTAGTGCACAGTATGAGTATACTACATCCACCTGTCATGCACTGTATGAGTATACTACATCCACCTGTAGTGCACAGTATGAGTATACTACATCCACCTGTAGTGCACAGTATGAGTATACTACATCCACCTGTAGTGCACAGTATGAGTATACTACATCCACCTGTAGTGCACAGTATGAGTATACTACATCCATCTGTAGAGCACAGTATGATTATACTACATCCATACAAAGAGTGCTGAGTCTTTAATGTTTTACTTTTAATTCAGATTTTTCTACCAAAACAGATTAACCAGTCTAGAAACAAACTCTGCTTTAAAAAAAAAACATATTTCTCCACCTCACCCAGTAAATCCTGGTCCATAATCGCTATCCATAGAAGTGGATCCAGGAGTTCATCTGATCTCCAATCTATTGCCATAAGTAGTCTACATGCCTACACCCTGATCACATCTGCAGCACTGACCCCTTCCATTAATACCTGCTATCTTATTTTCTCACATACTACAGCCAACCCACCTTACCAACCAAACACAGATTAATTTTGTCCATTTTGCAGTTGGCTTTGGCAGTTGTTGTCCGAAATAAGCAACAAAATACACAAGCAAATTAAAGCGAAAATTATAATTAAAAAAGTGAAAATAACTCTTCCCTCTGGAGTTCCAACACTGATGCTGACCTGCTCTGGAGTGATGTGCAGTGGGTGTTTCTCAGACAAGCTGCGGAAATACGGAAACACCGGCTCTGTATATTGACAATCTATGCTAGCGATGTACTGGGTCAGTTTACCGGCTGGGTCAGTGAAGGTCACTTTCCTGCTCCAACAGTCCAGCTCTACCCGCACTCTTCGCAGCTCATTTCGCACCGATATGGGCCCCATGCAAGTGGAGTATCGACCGTTCACGAAGTTAAGAGCTGCAATACCGCTCAGCTTGGTTCGCTTCTTCCTCCGGACAGATTGTGTGGTCACGCCCACCGCCCAGTTGGTGTTGTCCCCCACCTCCACGTCCCAGTGGTGTCTCCCGGAGGTGAAGCCCTGGGACCCCAGCATTTCGGCTGCGATGGTGAACCTCTCCGGGTTTTCAGGGAGCTGAGGGTTGTCCGTACAGTACTGTACACGGGTCAGTCTCTCAGAGAGAGAGAGACAAGGAGGAGCAGTGTTGGGGTCTAGAGTCACAGGGGCTGGAGAGCGAAAGAGAGAGAGAGAAAGAGAGAGAGAGAGAGAGAGAGAGAGAGAGAGAGAGAGAGAGTTTTGTTTTTACTTTTAAACTTCCCTTTATTCACAAAAAAGGGAGAAAATCATGAATGACCAACATTGACATACAACATAAAAAACAAAACCCGAGAAAAATAAATAGGTAAAATAAGAAAAAAAATATGGAAAAAAGGAAAAGAAAATTACTTGTGAAAGAATTTTAAAAAAAAAGAAAAGATAAAATAAACTAGAAACAAATACCTTAAAAACTATTTTCAGTACAACATCAGTTCTCTACACCACCTCAAAGCTTTAAAGCTTCAATTCAAAACCCTCACCTTCATCACGTTTGCAAATGCACCCATCCACGCCCCAAATTGCAAAGAATTTGTCAACATCCCCAATTAAAGCATAATACGAATGCTCCAACACCAGTCTTCCCTTTACCAACCCTCTCACCATTTTATCTGGATCTAGTCCCCCACTGCCTTCAATCTTATGTCGGCGTGTCAACCATATAGACATTTGTCTTCTGTATTTCCTCAACCAGATTCACTGGAGGGTTCAGAACAGTGAATCTGTGCCATAATGTAGCAGCGACCAGATTATTAATGATCAGGACTCTTCTCCTGTACGATAGCTGAGTGATCAGATTATTAATGATCAGGGCTCTTCCCCTGTACGATAGTTGAGTGATCAGATTATTAATGATCAGGACTCTTCCCCTGTACGATAGCTGAGTGATCAGATTATTAATGATCAGGGCTCTTCCCCTGTACGATAGCTGAGTGATCAGATTATTAATGATCAGGGCTCTTCCCCTGTACGATAGCTGAGTGACCATATTATTAATGATCAGGGCTCTTCCCCTGTACTATAGCTGAGTGACCAGATTATTAATGATCAGGGCTCTTCCCCTATATGATAGCTGAGTTACCAGATTATTAATGATCAGGGCTCTTCCCCTGTACGATAGTTGAGTGACCAGATTATTAATGATCAGGGCTCTTCCCCTGTACTATAGCTGAGTGACCAGATTATTAATGATCAGAACTCTTCCCCTGTACTATAGTTGAGTGACCAGATTATTAATGATCAGAACTCTTCCCCTGTACGATAGCTGAGTGACCAGATTATTAATGATCAGGGCTCTTCCCCTGTACTATAGCTGAGTGACCAGATTATTAATGATCAGGGTTCTTCCCCTATACGATAGCTGAGTGACCAGATTATTAATGATCAGGGCTCTTCCCCTGTACGATAGCTGAGTGACCAGATTATTAATGATCAGGGCTCTTCCCCTGTACTATAGCTGAGTGACCAGATTATTAATGATCAGAACTCTTCCCCTGTACTATAGCTGAGGGACCAGATTATTAATGATCAGGGCTCTTCCCCTATATGATATCTGAGTGACCAGATTATTAATGATCAGGGCTCTTCCCCTATATGATAGCTGAGTGACCAGATTATTAATGATCAGGGCTCTTCCCCTATACGATAGCTGAGTGACCAGATTATTCATGATCAGGGCTCTTCCCCTGTACTATAGCTGAGTGACCAGATTATTAATGATCAGAACTCTTCCCCTGTACTATAGCTGAGTGACCAGATTATTAATGATCAGGACTCTTCCCCTATATGATAGCTGAGTGACCAGATTATTCATGATCAGGGCTCTTCCCCTATATGATAGCTGAGTGACCAGATAATTAATGATCAGGGCTCTTCCCCTATATGATAGCTGAGTGACCAGATAATTAATGATCAGGGCTCTTCCCCTATATGATAGCTGAGTGACCAGATTATTAATGATCAGGACTCTTCTCCTATATGATAGCTGAGTGACCAGATTATTAATGATCAGAACTCTTCCCCTGTACGATAGCTGAGTGACCAGATTATTAATGATCAGGGCTCTTCCCCTGTACTATAGCTGAGTGACCAGATTATTAATGATCAGGGCTCTTCCCCTATACGATAGCTGAGTGACCAGATTATTAATGATCAGGGCTCTTCCCCTGTACGATAGCTGAGTGATCAGATTATTAATGATCAGGACTCTTCCCCTGTACGATAGCTGAGTGATCAGATTATTAATGATCAGGGCTCTTCCCCTGTACGACAGCTGAGTGATCAGATTATTAATGATCAGGGCTCTTCCCCTGTACGATAGCTGAGTGACCATATTATTAATGATCAGGGCTCTTCCCCTGTACTATAGCTGAGTGACCAGATTATTAATGATCAGGACTCTTCCCCTATATGATAGCTGAGTTACCAGATTATTAATGATCAGGGCTCTTCCCCTGTACGATAGTTGAGTGACCAGATTATTAATGATCAGGGCTCTTCCCCTGTACTATAGCTGAGTGACCAGATTATTAATGATCAGGGTTCTTCCCCTATACGATAGCTGAGTGACCAGATTATTAATGATCAGGGCTCTTCCCCTGTACGATAGCTGAGTGACCAGATTATTAATGATCAGGGCTCTTCCCCTGTACTATAGCTGAGTGACCAGATTATTAATGATCAGAACTCTTCCCCTGTACTATAGCTGAGTGACCAGATTATTAATGATCAGGGCTCTTCCCCTGTATGATAGCTGAGTGACCAGATTATTCATGATCAGGGCGCTTCCCCTATATGATAGCTGAGTGACCAGATTATTAATGATCAGGGCTCTTCCCCTATACGATAGCTGAGTGACCAGCTTATTCATGATCAGGGCTCTTCCCCTGTACTATAGCTGAGTGACCAGATTATTAATGATCAGGGCCCTTCCCCTGTACTATAGCTGAGTGACCAGATTATTAATGATCAGGACTCTTCCCCTATATGATAGCTGAGTTACCAGATTATTAATTAACAGGACTCTTCTCCTATATGATAGCTGAGTGACCAGATTATTAATGATCAGGGCTCTTCCCCTATATGATAGCTGAGTTACCAGATTATTAATGATCAGGACTCTTCTCCTGTACTATAGCTGAGTGACCAGATTATTAATGATCAGGGCTCTTCCCCTATATGATAGCTGAGTGACCAGATTATTAATGATCAGGGCTCTTCCCCTATACGATAGCTGAGTGACCAGATTATTAATGATCAGGACTCTTCCCCTATATGATAGCTGAGTGACCAGATTATTCATGATCAGGGCTCTTCCCCTATATGATAGCTGAGTGACCAGATTATTAATGATCAGGGCTCTTCCCCTATATGATAGCTGAGTGACCAGATTATTCATGATCAGGGCTCTTCCCCTATATGATAGCTGAGTGACCAGATTATTAATGATCAGGGCTCTTCCCCTATACGATAGCTGAGTGACCAGATTATTCATGATCTGGGCTCTTCCCCTGTACTATAGCTGAGTGACCAGATTATTAATGATCAGGGCTCTTCCCCTGTACTATAGCTGAGATACCAGATTATTAATGATCAGGACTCTTCCCCTATATGATAGCTGAGTTACCAGATTATTAATTATCAGGACTCTTCTCCTATATGATAGCTGAGTGACCAGATTATTAATGATCAGGGCTCTTCCCCTATATGATAGCTGAGTTACCAGATTATTAATGATCAGGACTCTTCTCCTGTACTATAGCTGAGTGACCAGATTATTAATGATCAGGGCTCTTCCCCTATATGATAGCTGAGTGACCAGATTATTAATGATCAGGGCTCTTCCCCTGTACGATAGTTGAGTGACCAGATTATTAATGATCAGGGCTCTTCCCCTGTACTATAGCTGAGTGACCAGATTATTAATGATCAGAACTCTTCCCCTGTACTATAGTTGAGTGACCAGATTATTAATGATCAGAACACTTCCCCTGTACGATAGCTGAGTGACCAGATTAATAATGATCAGGGCTCTTCCCCTGTACTATAGCTGAGTGACCAGATTATTAATGATCAGGGTTCTTCCCCTATACGATAGCTGAGTGACCAGATTATTAATGATCAGGGCTCTTCCCCTGTACGATAGCTGAGTGACCAGATTATTAATGATAAGGGCTCTTCCCCTGTACTATAGCTGAGTGACCAGATTATTAATGATCAGAACTCTTCCCCTGTACTATAGCTGAGTGACCAGATTATTAATGATCAGGGCTCTTCCCCTATATGATAGCTGAGTGACCAGATTATTCATGATCAGGGCTCTTCCCCTATATGATAGCTGAGTGACCAGATTATTAATGATCAGGGCTCTTCCCCTATACGATAGCTGAGTGACCAGATTATTCATGATCAGGGCTCTTCCCCTGTACTATAGCTGAGTGACCAGATTATTAATGATCAGGACTCTTCTCCTGTACTATAGCTGAGTGACCAGATTATTAATGATCAGGGCTCTTCCCCTATATGATAGCTGAGTGACCAGATTATTAATGATCAGGGCTCTTCTCCTATATGATAGCTGAGTGACCAGATTAATCATGATCAGGGCTCTTCCCCTATACGATAGCTGAGTGACCAGATTATTAATGATCAGGACTCTTCCCCTATATGATAGCTGAGTTACCAGATTATTAATGATCAGGGCTCTTCTCCTATATGATAGCTGAGTGACCAGATTATTAATGATCAGGGCTCTTCCCCTATATGATAGCTGAGTTACCAGATTATTAATGATCAGGACTCTTCTCCTGTACTATAGCTGAGTGACCAGATTATTAATGATCAGGGCTCTTCCCCTATATGATAGCTGAGTGACCAGATTATTAATGATCAGGGCTCTTCTCCTATATGATAGCTGAGTGACCAGATTATTCATGATCAGGGCTCTTCTTCTATACGATAGCTGAGTGACCAGATTATTAATGATCAGGACTCTTCCCCTATATGATAGCTGAGTGACCAGATTATTCATGATCAGGGCTCTTCCCCTATATGATAGCTGAGTGACCAGATAATTAATGATCAGGGCTCTTCCCCTATATGATAGCTGAGTGACCAGATAATTAATGATCAGGGCTCTTCCCCTATATGATAGCTGAGTGACCAGATTATTAATGATCAGGACTCTTCTCCTATATGATAGCTGAGTGACCAGATTATTAATGATCAGAACTCTTCCCCTGTACGATAGCTGAGTGACCAGATTATTAATGATCAGGGCTCTTCCCCTGTACTATAGCTGAGTGACCAGATTATTAATGATCAGGGCTCTTCCCCTATACGATAGCTGAGTGACCATATTATTAATGATCAGGGCTCTTCCCCTGTACTATAGCTGAGTGACCAGATTATTAATGATCAGGGCTCTTCCCCTATATGATAGCTGAGTTACCAGATTATTAATGATCAGGGCTCTTCCCCTGTACGATAGTTGAGTGACCAGATTATTAATGATCAGGGCTCTTCCCCTGTACTATAGCTGAGTGACCAGATTATTAATGATCAGAACTCTTCCCCTGTACTATAGCTGAGTGACCAGATTATTAATGATCAGAACTCTTCCCCTGTACGATAGCTGAGTGACCAGATTATTAATGATCAGGGCTCTTCCCCTGTACTATAGCTGAGTGACCAGATTATTAATGATCAGGGTTCTTCCCCTATACAATAGCTGAGTGACCAGATTATTAATGATCAGGGCTCTTCCCCTGTACGATAGCTGAGTGACCATATTATTAATGATCAGGGCTCTTCCCCTGTACTGTAGCTGAGTGACCAGATTATTAATGATCAGAACTCTTCCCCTGTACTATAGCTGAGTGACCAGATTATTAATGATCAGGGCTCTTCCCCTATATGATAGCTGAGTGACCAGATTATTCATGATCAGGGCTCTTCCCCTATATGATAGCTGAGTGACCAGATTATTAATGATCAGGGCTCTTCCCCTATACGATAGCTGAGTGACCAGATTATTCATGATCAGGGCTCTTCCCCTGTACTATAGCTGAGTGACCAGATTATTAATGATCAGGGCTCTTCCCCTGTACTATAGCTGAGTGACCAGATTATTAATGATCAGGACTCTTCCCCTATATGATAGCTGAGTTACCAGATTATTAATTATCAGGACTCTTCTCCTATATGATAGCTGAGTGACCAGATTATTAATGATCAGGGCTCTTCCCCTATATGATAGCTGAGTTACCAGATTATTAATGATCAGGACTCTTCTCCTGTACTATAGCTGAGTGACCAGATTATTAATTATCAGGGCTCTTCCCCTATATGATAGCTGAGTGACCAGATTATTAATGATCAGGGCTCTTCCCCTATATGATAGCTGAGTGACCAGATTATTCATGATCAGGGCTCTTCCCCTATATGATAGCTGAGTGACCAGATTATTAATGATCAGGGCTCTTCCCCTATATGATAGCTGAGTGACCAGATTATTCATGATCAGGGCTCTTCCCCTATATGATAGCTGAGTGACCAGATTATTAATGATCAGGGCGCTTCCCCTATACGATAGCTGAGTGACCAGATTATTCATGATCAGGGCTCTTCCCCTGTACTATAGCTGAGTGACCAGATTATTAATGATCAGGGCTCTTCCCCTGTACTATAGCTGAGTGACCAGATTATTAATGATCAGGACTCTTCCCCTATATGATAGCTGAGTTACCAAATTATTAATTATCAGGACTCTTCTCCTATATGATAGCTGAGTGACCAGATTATTAATGATCAGGGCTCTTCCCCTATATGATAGCTGAGTTACCAGATTATTAATGATCAGGACTCTTCTCCTGTACTATAGCTGAGTGACCAGATTATTAATGATCAGGGCTCTTCCCCTATATGATAGCTGAGTGACCAGATTATTAATGATCAGGGCTCTTCCCCTATACGATAGCTGAGTGACCAGATTATTAATGATCAGGACACTTCCCCTATATGATAGCTGAGTGACCAGATTATTCATGATCAGGGCTCTTCCCCTATATGATAGCTGAGTGACCAGATAATTAATGATCAGGGCTCTTCCCCTATATGATAGCTGAGTGACCAGATAATTAATGATCAGGGCTCTTCCCCTATATGATAGCTGAGTTACCAGATTATTAATGATCAGGACTCTTCCCCTATATGATAGCTGAGTGACCAGCTTATTCATGATCAGGGCTCTTCCCCTATATGATAGCTGAGTGACCAGATTATTAATGATCAGGGCTCTTCCCCTATACGATAGCTGAGTGACCAGATTATTCATGATCAGGGCTCTTCCCCTGTACTATAGCTGAGTGACCAGATTATTAATGATCAGGGCTCTTCCCCTGTACTATAGCTGAGTGACCAGATTATTAATGATCAGGACTCTTCCCCTATATGATAGCTGAGTTACCAGATTATTAATGATCAGGACTCTTCTCCTATATGATAGCTGAGTGACCAGATTATTAATGATCAGGACTCTTCCCCTATATGATAGCTGAGTTACCAGATTATTAATGATCAGGACTCTTCCCCTGTACTATAGCTGAGTGACCAGATTATTAATGATCAGGGCTCTTCCCCTATATGATAGCTGAGTGACCAGATTATTAATGATCAGGGCTCTTCTCCTATATGATAGCTGAGTGACCAGATTATTCATGATCAGGGCTCTTCCCCTATACGATAGTTGAGTGACCAGATTATTAATGATCAGGACTCTTCCCCTATATGATAGCTGAGTGACCAGATTATTAATGATCAGGGCTCTTCCCCTCTATGATAGCTGAGTGACCAGATAATTAATGATCAGGGCTCTTCCCCTATTTGATAGCTGAGTGACTAGATAATTAATGATCAGGGCTCTTCCCCTATATGATAGCTGAGTGACCAGATTATTCATGATCAGGGCTCTTCCCCTATACGATAGCTGAGTGACCAGATTATTAATGATCAGGACTCTTCCTCTATATGATAGCTGAGTGACCAGATAATTAATGATCAGGGCTCTTCCCCTATATTATAGCTGAGTGACTAGATAATTAATGATCAGGGCACTTCCCCTCTATGATAGCTGAGTGACCAGATTATTCATGATCAGGGCTCTTCCCCTATATGATAGCTGAGTGACCAGATTATTAATGATCAGGACTCTTCCTCTATATGATAACTGAGGTAGCAACCTGTGGTAGGGGGGCGTGGTTTTAGGCGCAGCTAGCAAGAGAGAGAGTGAACGCGGGTGGTTTAGGGGGCCGGCACAGCTGTCGGCAATCGGGCAATTGGTGACGATTGATTATAGGATTGTTATTGTCAATTAACCATTTGCCTTGATTGTTCAACAGTGAGCCTGAGGTCTTCAAAAGGGCTGGGACAGAAGAGTACGGGAGAGAGATACGGGAAGGAAATGCATGTGTGTTTTAAAGGAGAAATAAAACACACAGTGACCTGAAAATACGGAGTCCGGTTGTTATTTCAACGAGCACAAGTAGCTCACTTCGCTACACAACCATTTCCATTTAGACAACTTGGTGCACGCTGTTTCCACTGTGCCCTCCCAATTCTTCTTTTTATATTCTTCTGTGCCCAAGTAAACCCACAAATATTTAAAACCTGATCTTGTAACGTTCCGTTCCCTTCCTGTCCGTTTTCCATGTTTTTCCCTTTCCTCCCGTGTCATGTCGGATTCCCTTTGTCCGTGTTTTCCCCGTTGCTACAGGCTGGGCGTGCCCCTTCTGTCTGTTTCACTCTGTTCCCCCACTTCGGTTTCAACCTATCTCCTTCCCCCCTTGTTGCATGCATTCCCCACCGGTCAATTAGTCAATCACCCTCGGTTACATTCCTCACGCTTTCGTTATTGTTTTCAATTTCACTCCCTTACTTAGACCTCCGGCTGGCTGCTGTTCGGCGCCAGTTCGTTAACGTACTTGGTTTGTATCCTGGTCTCCTGTTTTTCTAGTCCTGTTCGCTAAAACTCTGCTGTGGGTTTTTCCTGTTAGCTCCTCTGTTCCAGAACCAGCTGTTTGGTAGTTATCCAGCCCTGTCTGTTGCGGTTTACCCTGCCTTGAACCTGTCTACTTTAATTACCAGCTTCACCTGTACCTTCCAGTCTGTAGCTGTTAAGTCTCCCTGTGTGTGTTGCGGTACCCCTGCTCCCAGTTAACGTTGCGTCCGCAGTTGGGTGCTCTGCCTCTCCACCCTACAGTGGTTCCTGTCCGGCCGTGGCTTCCTCCATTGCTGCGGTTACGGTTCTAGACTCCTCTGTGGCCCAGCTGCCCCTACCGGGCCAACCTGAGCTCCGCTGCACTGCTCCGCCCTGCCGTGTCCTGCCCTTTACCTACCTCTGCCTTCAGTCCAGTTCCTGTTGGACCTCCCGGTCCAGATCCAGTCCAGTTCCGGTTCGGAACTCATCTCCCGCATCCAGTCCAGTCCCGGTTTGGAACAACCCGTCGTTCCCGTGATCCAGTTCCTGTTGGACCTCCCGGTTCAGAACCAGTCCAGTTCCGGTTCGGAACTCACCTCCCGTGTCAAGTCCAGTTCCGGTTTGGAACAACCCGTCGTTCCCGTGATCCAGTTCCGGTTCGGAACAACCCTTCGTTCCCGTGATCCAGTTCCAGTGTGGACCTCCCGGTCCAGTACAAGTCCAGTTCCGGTTTGGAACACACCTCGCTTCCGTGATCCAGTTCCTGTTGGTTCGCCCGGTCCAGTACCAGTCCAAGTTCCGGCTTGGTACTTCCAGGGGTGATCTAAGTCCAGCTCCGGCTTGGAGCAGTTCGCTTTGCCGGAGGACTTCCTCATTTCTCTTTACTATTGTGTTAACGTGTGTTCAGCTTGGGACTACCCCAAAGCTCCTAATAAATACCCATTTCTGTTCACCTGTCTCTTGGTCGTTGCATTTGGGTTCAGCCCGTGTTTGGTTCGTGACAGATCTCCCCCATTGTACATTACCTGGGAGGACTGGCAAAGAAAAACCACCCTCCCGATTACATGTTCCACACCATACTGCTTCAGTCTTCCCCCAGTTCACTTTCGCAGATGAAGATAATGGTTCTATCACCAATGCATAAAGTTGACCAGATAGGGGGCATCCCTGCCGAATTCCTCTCTGTATATTCACTGGGACGCTCAGACCCCCCCCCCCCCCCCCCCCCCCCCCCTCTATTTTCACCATACATGTAGCACCTGCATATAGTAGCTTCACCCATGAGACAAACACTTCCCTGGAATAACAATGAACAGCGAGTCTGCGCATCTCCATTGGGTCTGATGTCTCTGTCCCATCAGGAGAGCGGAGGCAGTGCATCTCCATTGGGTCTGATGTCTCTGTCCCTTCGGGAGAGAGGAGGCAGTGCATCTCCATTGGGTCTGATGTCTCTGTCCCATCAGGAGAGCGGAGGCAGTGCATCTCCATTGGGTCTGATGTCTCTGTCCCATCAGGAGAGCGGCGGCAGTGCATCTCCATTGGGTCTGATGTCTCTGTCCCTTCGGGAGAGAGGAGGCAGTGCATCTCCATTGGGTCTGATGTCTCTGTCCCATCAGGAGAGCGGAGGCAGTGCATCTCCATTGGGTCTGATGTCTCTGTCCCTTCGGGAGAGAGGAGGCAGTGCATCTCCATTGGGTCTGATGTCTCTGTCCCATCAGGAGAGCGGAGGCAGTGCATCTCCATTGGGTCTGATGTCTCTGTCCCATCAGGAGAGCGGCGGCAGTGCATCTCCATTGGGTCTGATGTCTCTGTCCCTTCGGGAGAGAGGAGGCAGTGCATCTCCATTGGGTCTGATGTCTCTGTCCCATCAGGAGAGCGGAGGCAGTGCATCTCCATTGGGTCTGATGTCTCTGTCCCATCAGGAGAGCGGAGGTAGTGCATCTCCATTGGGTCTGATGTCTCTGTCCCTTCGGGAGAGAGGAGGCAGTGCATCTCCATTGGGTCTGATGTCTCTGTCCCATCAGGAGAAAGGAGGCAGTGCATCTCCATTGGGTCTGATGTCTCTGTCCCATCAGGAGAGCGGAGGCAGTGCATCTCCATTGGGTCTGATGTCTCTGTCCCATCAGGAGAACGGAGGCAGTGCATCTCCATTGGGTCTGATGTCTCTGTCCCTTCGGGAGAGAGGAGGCAGTGCATCTCCATTGGGTCTAATGTCTCTGTCCCATCAGGAGAGCGGAGGCAGTGCATCTCCATTGGGTCTGATGTCTCTGTCCCATCAGGAGAGCGGAGGCAGTGCATCTCCATTGGGTCTGATGTTTCTGTCCCATCAGGAGATTGGAGGCAGTGCATAGCTTTTTTCTGGGCTGTGCCCTTGCCCCAATTAAAAAAGAAAGTGGTTGGAGCATCCATATCATGTATACTGGTATAACGAGATCTTATCAGTGCCTCTTTGTCTTTTTTTTGCAGTATGTCTCCCAATTCCATTCTTTTTTCTGTTATACTAGTGTGTAAGTTTGTATTATACTGTTGTAGCATGTGTGACTGAATTTTACTGATATCCTGTTCTAATTTGTGTATAGTTTGTTTCAGTTTTTCTGTAGAGTGAGAGGTATACTGTTTTGTTTGTTTTCCCTACATCCCACCATTGTAGTAAGTTTTATTATTTTTCTTTCTGCTGAAAAGTTTAAAATTCTCACAAAAAACAGTATCTTGTATAAATTTAGAATTAAACTTCCAATAGTAACTCCGTGGGGTAGTGTGCAAGACTGTCAGGTTTACAGTAACAAAATGTTGGTCTGAAAAACTTGTTGGAAAAAATTCTGTAGCTAAGACTCTGTTGATCACTGCCTTGCTCACATAGATTCAGTCTAAACGTGCTGCTCTTACCCTTTCACTTAATACCTTTGTCCAGGTGTAGAGCTTTACACCAGGGTTTCAAATTGATAAATCAAATTGGGTTGTAATCCCAGCTAAAACAGTTGTAGAAACTAGCCTGTGGAGCGCTGTTACTCTGCCCGACATTGCTATCCGGCCCAACGCAATCATCTTTTTGTGTTTATCAAACTATGTTGCCTCTCATCGTCACCCGGTTGCACATTTTCCAAGCCCGTAGATTCTGTACTTACCTCCTCTACAGAGGAAGGTCCTTCACCCGGGTCTACCGACTCCATAATATCTGCTGGAAGGGGTTTCTCCACTACAACCACAGTAGACTCTACGTCCGGCTTGTTTTCGCTCCGTTTCAGCCCTGATTCACTCGATCAGCTATTTTCTCCTTCTTTTTCTTTATGTGGACACATAAACCTCTTATGACCAATGTCACCACACTCAAAGCAGCGTAAACTATCAGTGCTGGCATAGATTATATAGGAGCTTTCTCCGTCAGCTACACGGAAAGAAACCTCCAGAGTTTTGGTGGGTGAACTTAAAAACATAAAAACTTGTCTCTGAAAGGATAGGACGTGTTTTAACGTTGTATTTTTACACCCGAGTGGTATCATTTTTAACGCACTTGCAAACTTACCAAAACGGTTCAGTTCTCTCTCAATAGCTTCGTTCTTAATGAACGGTGGAACATTTGAAATAGTTACTTTTACTGCCGGTGCTGACAGCGGTGTTATTTGCACAAAGGTCTCCTTCACCCAGAGACCACTCTCAATTAGCTGACTGACACATTTTTTATTTTTTAAGAACACGACAACAGCTTTATTCATCCTCGATGCCGAATGAATGCTATTGTGTCCAACTTTCTCTCCCACAGCCATGAGTACTTCTTCAATAGTAGCACCCGCCTCGGGGACGCACCTAAAACCATTTCGGAGGGAGAGGGAGTGCGCTCCCCCGTCGGGGTGAGACGCCATTTCCCAAACCTGAACTGCCGCACTTGGCAGTTCTTAGCCCTCGATCAACTCAAATAAAACGAACAATACAACCAGTACAATAAAGAAGAGAGATAAAAAAATGAGCAGAAATGGAGAGAAAAAGATGTAGAATATAAAGGAAAATAGAAAGAAGAGCAAAAAAAAATCAAAACACACAGCTCTCTCAGCACCACCACCCTCACGCACACACTCACTCCAGAGAGAGAGAGAGAGAGAGAGAAAGAAAGATTAATTGATATGGAAGCAATAAGGAAGAAATTAGTTTTTTACACATGGCATCTGATTCTCCCAATCTTATCCCAGATATATTTCAACATAAAGGAAAATATGTCATCAATATTAACAAAAAATTGAATGACCCCAGTCTCTAGCTACATGACAAAAAAATCAAAATTTTTGAGAGAGAAAAAAAAACTTTGAAAAGCCTGATACACCATCAAAACATGTGACCCCTTCATTTTTCCATGCTCAGAATAATTAAACATCATATATAATCAATTTGAATGTAAAATGTAATAGCTGCCATTATTATCTAGTACTCACTGTACTGAACAGTCCCCAGCATCTTCTCCCAGACTCTGTACTTGAGATTGCTCAGGTGTTTAGCCACGTCGATCAGAGCCCCTGTGGTGAGCTCAGGATCCCGTGGTAGACTGCCGATCCTGCAGAAATATACAGGGGGCAGTGTTGAGTAAGTGTTGAGTTTGGGTTTTAGTCCAATAGAAAAAAAAGAAGGATCTTACCATATTAATGTGTCATAGTGTCTCTAGAAAACAGAAAAAAACCATAGTTATTTCTTACATATGTTTGTATTGTGTATGATACTGTTTCCCAACTTTCATTTTGTGCTAAAATGTGATGTGGAATTTGATTCCAGAGTAATTTAACATGATAACTTGCGGTCTTGTTTAAATTCCCAGTTATACGTATAAATTATACACAGCACAATCAAGATTTAATAAAAGGATTTATGTATGGCTGAAAATGCCGTATCATAATTTTGGTATACGACCAGGCCAGCCAGTTCATTTTCCAGATTAGGCTGTGTCTGAATCAACACCCTTCCATACTATTAGGTAGGCTTGTTGAGTACATTGGGCTGTGTCTGAATCAACACCCTTCCATACTATTAGGTAGGCTTGTTGAGTACACTGGGGCTGTGTCTGAATCAACACCCTTCCATACTATTAGGTAGGCTTGTTGAGTACATTGGGGCTGTGTCTGAAACAACACCCTTCCATACTATTAGGTAGGCTTGTTTAGTACACTAAGGGCTGGGTCTGAATCAACACCCTTCCATACTATTAGGTAGGCTTGTTCAGTACACTGGGGCTGTGTCTGAATCAACACCCTTCCATACTATTAGGTAGGCTTGTTGAGTACACTGGGGTTGTGTCTGAATCAACACCCTTCCATACTATTAGGTAGGCTTGTTGAGTACACTGGGGCTGTGTCTGAATCAACACCCTTCCATACTATTAGGTAGGCTTGTTGAGTACACTGGGGCTGTGTCTGAATCAACACCCTTCCATACTATTAGGTAGGCTTGTTGATTAGACAGGCTGAAAAAGTCATGAAGCTGGCAAAACTTTCTCTAAACATCATATACTTTAAACCCACGTATGATACACTTACTTCCGGGGTTTCGCTGAGTACATTCGGGAGGACACTTTTCAAGAAGTACTCGAACATTTTGGTCACATAAATATAACGTGAAGCTTTGTTTTAAAAAAATGAGGTTCAGCTTCGCTGACGTTTTCCTTCAAATACAACAAAAACAACATGTGATATGGACGTGCAAGGGTGGGCACAAGGTTGTCTGATCTTGCAAGACTTTCCAGCCAAAGGGGGACTCAAAACTAGCCCAAAATATATTTTTAATCAAAACCAACATATTTTAAATAAAAATCATCATATTTGAACTTTTAAAAATAACAATAATGCAACTTTTAATTTTTACCCGTGACTGCACTTGGGAAAGTACCCCAATTTAGCTGTAAAACCGTGGACATGGCAACACTGGTGGGACGTCTTATGACCTGCTTACGACACTTCCATAGTACGGTTGGAAAATAGTATGGCGGATATTTCTTGTGGACTGCTAAACAGTGCACATTAAACAGTTCTGCCAGTGCACTGTACGCAAGAGACAGGGTGCAGTAGATAGAGCTCTGATTCGGACACAGTGCACTGTACGCAGGAGACAGGGTGCAGTAGATAGGGCTCTGATTCAGACACAGTGCACTGTACGCAGGAGACAGGGTGCAGTAGATAGGGCTCTGATTCAGACACAGTGCACTGCACGCAGGAGACAGGGCGCAGTAGATAGGGCTCTGATTCGGACACAGTGCACTGTACGCAGGAGACAGGGTGCAGTAGATAGGGCTCTGATTCAGACACAGTGCACTGCACGCAGGAGACAGGGCGCAGTAGATAGGGCTCTGATTCGGACACAGTGCACTGTACGCAGGAGACAGGGTGCAGTAGATAGGGCTCTGATTCAGACACAGTGCACTGTACGCAGGAGACAGGGTGCAGTAGATAGGGCTCTGATTCGGACACAGCCTTTATACTAATTGAGAATGGCCGCAGGTCACAGCCTTGCACCTACAGGGGGCGATATTTTAACAGAAAAAGCAAGATAATAGGTTATGTTTTACCTGGTCTGGTGCAGAGAACATCCAATTAATTAACTGGGTCACAAAGCTGGAGAACATTCCAGAAGGACTCTGTGGAACTTGCAGAGAATCCGAGGTTCTGAAAAAATAACCACAGAATCTGTGCTGCTGGGTGTTATTTTTTATTTTATTTGGTTCATTATGAGAGATTTATTTTTTAAAGCTCATCACCTCTGATAAAAGAATGCCTTTGTATCCAAATTCTGACTTAACATCAAATCTTATACTCTTTTCATGATATTTTTCCTTTTTTTATCAGTTAAAACTGTGCTACTATGAGCAGAACTCTGGTGTGTTCATTGTTTTTTATATATGAGTGTGTGTGTGCGTGTGTGTGAGTGTGTGTGTGAGGGTGTGTGTGTGCGCGCATGTGCGTGTGTGTGTGTGCGCATGTGCGTGTATGTGTGTGCGCATGATTGTGTGTGTTTAGAGGGAAAGAATGTGGGCGGGACGTATAAAGAACAGAAGGAGGAAAATAAAGAGGAAGTGAGGGAAAGAGAGACAGAAAGTGAGGGAAATAGAGACAGAAAGTGAGGGAGAAGAACAGGAGGAGGGGAAGCAGGAAGAGAAAGAGTGAAAAGACAGAGCAGAGAAGTAAAAGCACATACAGTACCTTCTCATTGTTCTCAAATATGTCTGGAAAACAAAAAAGTAATTAAACCTTAATCAAATTTTATTTTTATGTTTATACTCATAATGCATAATGCAATAAATACTCTAGCCTTGCCTGCAGGAAGGAGAAGTCTTCAGCTTCCAGTGCCTGCTCTATGGTCCTCATTGTGTCTAAAACAGAGTTCATCTCTTCAGTTTTCCTCCTAATCTTCTCAATGCTCTCCTTCAGCATCCAACTCTTCTGCTCCTCTTCCTTTATCAGCGCAGTGATCCTGGCCTCCTCTTCCTCCCGCAGAAACTGATGGAGTTTCTCAAACTCGTCTTTTATCTCTCTCTCCGTCTGCCAGGCCTGGCTCTGGGACAGAAAACAGCATCTGTTTTTCAGGGGCATTTATCCACACATGTGTCATATGTTTTTGTAGAAGGTAAGTTGTACCTTAACGTGCTGGGTCATCTCATTTAAGGTCACACACGCTTTTGTATGGCCTTTAAGCTTTGTCACCAGGCTGTTCAGAGAATCTCTGAAGTCAACCTGGAATGATACAAATCAGAGGCTCTGGCGTCTTGATGGATGGAAACAGAGATGAATGGACAGATGCAGCCAACACTGAACAAGAGTAGAGTCGCAGAAATTGATATTTTAATTGGCTGCATCTAATATGTGTGTGTGTGTGTGTGTGTGTGCGTGTATACGCATGTGTGTTTGTGTGTGTGTATGTGCACGTGTGTGTGTGGGGGGCATGTTTTTAAAAATCTATTATGCACAAATGCACAACATTAACAGATTTGTATTATGAACACATCCGGCTTAAAACATAATCATTCTAAATAACGATAAATATCTGACAATTAAGGCATTTTTTTTTAATTAATGTTCCAAAAGTTTTTTATATTTCTGTGTGCCAAGTGGGGGCGTACGGTTATAACAATGTTTACAATTAATCTACAAATTGGATGGACTGTATGAGCGAGGCCGATCACAGCCATAACCGTCACGCCTATGTTAGTCATTTAGTTTTGATTGCACCTCCTGGAATATTTTACTGTATGCCTAATGCCATTTCCTAGAATTATCACTGGGGCAGCTTATGTAAACCACGAGATTCCAAGTTTATTAATGATATTATAGTGTGCAGAATAAAATTTAAATACTTATAAATTTGATCTTTGATTCTCGCGTCCCGTGGAGCATTTCCACCAAAGCTCCCCAGTGGTGGAACAAACTCCCCATTCCCCAGTTCTGCTCAAACACTGCCTGCTTTCCGCTGTAGCCTGAAGATACACCTCTTCAAACCACCTTGACTGACCCACCAATCTAGGACCATTTTCATACGACTTTTTTTTCATAGTAGACCTACTAATGTTTTGTTTTTTTTGTTTACTATAACTTGTTTGATTTTATGGTTTAGAAGGTATAGCTAGCTTACCCATAGCATACTGTGTGTGCTATACTCAATGTTCATTACTAGGGATAGATGCTCCATTATGAGAAGGATGTGCTTTGTCTGATCTGTTTTGTAGTTGTTTCAATGACCTTCGGTATGCACTTATCGTACATTGCTTTGGATAAAAGCATCTGCCAAATGATTGTAATGTAATGTAATTTAAAAATACAAATAGTAAATAAATAATAAATTGTAATGCAAAACAGGCTACGAGAAAGGGGATTTTTTACTAAGTAATAATAGCAGCAACAAAAACATCTGTTACCCCCCATACAGGAAATATATATTTAGTGGGCTAAGGAGAAGTGGCTTTCCCAAAAAATGTCTTTTCAAAACATGATAAATTATTTTACAGACATGGGGTTTCAACTTTTGCCTACTTTAAATATTTTATCAATGCCGCTCTTAATGTGAATATGAATCAGCTGATGCACCTACTCCACTGTGAACAGCCAAGATTACGGAAATATTAAATGTCCTACAAACAAGCCCATGGAAGCTAGGTGTGGTAGCCTACCTTGCGATCCTTCGCAGCTTGCTCCAGTGACATCCACATGTGCCCGTTGTGTTCAGAATCAATACATGATAGACACAAAATGTCCCCGTCGTAAAGGCAGTAAACATTTAAAGGAAAACCGTGTCGAATGCAGATCTTGTCATCCTCCATGGCGTCGTCAAAGTCCTTACTTCTTATCAAAGATTCAGAATATTAAAGTACTGGCCACTTTCAAAAGTTTGTGATCCTAGTCACTTTAGATGAACGGTATCTCACTGTGGATGAACACACAGACTATAATAATTGTGAAGTCCTTGCTAGAAACCACACCCAATATGACGTTCACCCAGCAGGCTATTTCTGTAATGTACTTTAGGGAGCCTTATAAAGCACAACAGGTTAAACATGTTCTCATGCCAACAGATCTGGCATGAAAACAAGCATAGAAATGACACATCTCATAGCGACACTAGCCAAACATTAAGCACTTATTCCATCTTAGAAACAAACTGCCAAATTAAAGGGTTTCCCCAGCATTCAACAAGAAAGATCATTAAATAAAAATATACAAAAACAAACAAGGAAGTCCACGATCAAATTTGTATCTTTTATTCAGAATACCTGCATGCAGACATTTTATCCAGAGCCTTAATCCGCGCAGTTTATAGTCACTTTAAATTTGCATAAGACATTTTGTACAAGAACGGATCTGATGAATTAATTCCAAAATTCCACATTCAACTCATACTAATTAACTAAGTCATTCATTAAGCCAATTAATATTAATTAACAGCCAGAGAATACACACAGAATATAGTAAGCCAGATTTTTTATGAAATCGAAAAGTATAGTACTATATTCTATATAACATTATTACATTACAATATAACAACAATATTTAGAACAGTAGAGTGTGGTTAGATATAGAAACCCTGTTTATGGAATATGAAAGGTGAAAATTGTGCCTTCATCCGCGCAGGTAATGTAAGGAATGCTGTCCCCAAAACACCAATACTACATCCACCTGTAGTGCACAGTATGAGTATACTACATCCACCTGTAGTGCACAGTATGAGTATACTACATCCACCTGTAGTGCACAGTATGAGTATACTACATCCACCTGTAGTGCACAGTATGAGTATACTACATCCACCTGTAGTGCACAGTATGAGTATACTACATCCACCTGTAGTGCACAGTATGAGTATACTACATCCACCTGTAGTGCACAGTATGAGTATACTACATCCACCTATAGTGCACAGTATGAGTATACTACATCCACCTGTAGTGCACTGTATGAGTATACTACATCCACCTGTAGTGCACAGTATGAGTATACTACATCCACCTGTAGTGCACAGTATGAGTATACTACATCCACCTGTAGTGCACAGTATGAGTATACTACATCCACCTGTAGTGCACAGTATGAGTATACTACATCCACCTGTAGTGCACAGTATGAGTATACTACATCCACCTGTAGGGCACAGTATGAGTATACTACATCCACCTGTAGTGCACAGTATGAGTATACTACATCCACCTGTAGTGCACAGTATGAGTATACTACATCCACCTGTAGTGCACAGTATGAGTATACTACATCCACCTGTAGTGCACAGTATGAGTATACTACATCCACCTGTAGGGCACAGTATGAGTATACTACATCCACCTGTAGTGCACAGTATGAGTATACTACATCCACCTGTAGTGCACAGTATGAGTATACTACATCCACCTGTAGTGCACAGTATGAGTATACTACATCCACCTGTAGTGCACAGTTGTCTTTCATTTTTTACTTTTAATTCAGATTTTTCTACCAAAACAGATTAAGCAGTCTAGAAACAAACTGTTTTTAAAAAAAACTTAACCCAAAAAAAAATAAAAAGCCTACACACTGATCACATCTGCAGCACTGACCCCTTCCACTAATACCGGTCATCCTGTTATATCCCGCTATCTTATTTTCTCACATACTACAGCCAACCCACCTTGCCAACCAAACACAGCAACTCAGGTCTAACACTGAATATGAGCACAGTGTAATACCTTTATCCTGCTAACCCCCCCCCCCCCCCAGCCCCCCCCCCCCCCCCCCCCCAAGATGACCTTGCGAGATGGATGAAATTACCACTCTGCCTGATAGGATGAATCGCAACTGTGAAAATTAATGTCCCTTCAAAACTCTTTTTAATATGAGCCCAGTTACCAAACCACCACACACTCTCTCTGTATTGTTATTTTTGGTAAGGGCTTGTCTGTTTTCCTTATTTTCGTTTCCTCTCTCTGGAGCTCCGACAGCGATTCTGACCTTCTCTGGAGTGGGTGTTCCTCACATAAGCTGTAGAAATATGGAAACACCCGCTCTGTAAATGGAAACTCTATGGTAGTGATGTGGCGGTTACAGGCTGGGTCAGTGAAGGTCACTTTCCTGCTCCAACAGTCCAGCTCTACCCGCACACTCCGCAGCTTATTTTGCACCGATATGGGCCCCATGCAAGTGAAGTATCGACCGTTCATGAAGCGCAGGGCTGCAATACCCTCTGCTCTGCTCAGCGTGGTATGATCCTTCCTCAGGACAGACTGTTTGGCCACGCCCACTGCCCAGTTGATGTTGCCCCCCACCTCCACGACCCAGTGGTGTCTCCCGGAGGTGAAGCTGAACCTCTCCGGGTTGCTGGGGAGCTGAGGGTTGTCCGTACAGTACTGTACACGGGTCAGTCCCTCAGAGAGAGAGAGAGACAAGGAGGAGCAGTGTTGGGGTCTAGAGTCACAGGGGCTGGAGAGCGAAAGAGAGAGAGAGAGAGAGAGAGAGAGAGAGACTTTTGTTTTTACTTTTAAACTTCCCTTTATTCACAAAAAAAGGGAGAAAATCATGAATGACCAACATTGACATACAACATAAAAGACAAAACCCGAGAAAAATAAATAGGTAAAATAAGAAAAAAAATATGGAAAAAAGGACAAGAAAATTACTTGTGAAAGAATTTTTTTTAAAAAGAAAAGATAAAATAAACTAGAAACAAATACCTTAAAAACTATTTTCAGTACAACATCAGTTCTCTACACCACCTCAAAGCTTTAAAGCTTCAATTCAAAACCCTCACCTTCATCAGGTTTGCAAATGCACCCATCCACGCCCCAAATTGCAAAGAATTTGTCAACATCCCCAATTAAAGCATAATACGAATGCTCCAACACCGGTCTTCCCTTTACCAACCCTCTCACCATTTTATCTGGATCTAGTCCCCCACTGCCTTCAATCTTATGTCGGCGTGTCAACCATATAGACATTTGTCTTCTGTATTTCCTCAACCAGATTCACTGGAGGGTTCAGAACAGTGAATCTGTGCCATAATTCACAGGAGCTGGAGAGAGAGAGAGAGAGAGAGAGAGAGAGAGAGAGAGAGAGAGAGAGAGAGAGAGAGAGATTATGATTATGGAAGAAATTACTTTTTTACACACAGTGTCTGCATGTTTGCTTATGTTAATGAGGCATGTTAATGACACAGTAAAATCTGTTGTTATTTGTTACATGAGGTTAGATTACTCCACAGTTAGCACTTCATGAGGACTAGATGAGGCTTAGTTATGCTCTAATATGTAAAACCATAGATTGAAAAAAGGTGTACTCTCTTTTTACATCACTGTATATGTAGCTTCACGTAAGTGATTCCCATCTGAGAATGTAGGTGTGTGTGTTGTTGCCCACAAATCAATGAACCTGACTCTACTGAAGCAATACTGTCAGAACTGGGCTCTGGGATAAAATAAATGCACCACAAAGTGTCAAAACATATTAACAAGTGTAATGACATGTACCCCCCCTCCACACAGCCTTTACTATCTAGCGTGTCTCATATTCTCTATTCTCAGTCTTATCCCTGATATATTTCAACATAAAGAAAAATATGACATGTACCCCCTTGACATGTGCGTGCGTGTATGCGTGTTTGTGTGTGTGGGGCGGGGGGGCGGGCCTTGTATTTTAAAATCTATCATGCACAAATGCACAACATCTTACTTATGAACACATCTGGCTTTTAACCAAAACATAATCATTCTAAATAATGATAAATATCTGACAATTAAGGCCAATTTTTTAAATTAAAGTTCCACAAGTTTAAAATATTTCTGTGTGCCTAGTATGGCCTGTGTGGGCATATGGTTATAACAATGTTAACAATTAATCTAGAAACTGGATGGACGATGTGGGTGATGCTGATCACTTGGGAAACCGTAAAGCCTTTGACAATCACTTCAGGGGAAACGAAACCACTGTGCCACCTGGAATACTTTACTGTAGCCTACAGCCATTTCCAAGAATTACCACTGGGGAAATTCAAATTTTTGAAATGTGAGTTTATGCAAACCACGAGATTCCACATTTATTAATGGGACTGCCAACTCAAATCGATGATTCAGCTTTTCAATTGTTAATTGTTGTCATCCTGGGGTGGAATAAACATAACCCAAATATCAGTAGCTACTAAGTGATGTGCCTAAATTAAGATATCCCTTCCTTTTTTTCACCATTGCCTGTGATTGATCAGGCAAGGTTTTGAGTGTGCGGGATTAAAACAGACTTCGGGACGTCATCAAAATACTATCAACCAAAGATTAACTATCCGGAAATTATTTGCGCCCACCCCTTCACCAGCGAATGTTGCAGCAAGAGACGTTGTAGCAGGCAACAACAGTATACAACTTTATTGTGTGCTTTCCTCTGGTTTGTGTTTCACAAATGTCATGGCAAAAGAAAAACTGTTTGCGTTGCTCGAAGCGTCCACGTTCGCGTATTTCCGTGAGGTATGTTTCGAAGCTGGTATCGGTAACGTTACTATTTGAAAGACGTGGGTATTTGAGCTTAACGTTCGTATTATGTGAACGGATCTTCTTTAGTTCAGTGGCTCAAACATATGGTAGCCTGCGGTTGCAACTAGCGCCACACACTTTCTTTTTTAGGCTATTTAGCTATCGCTTGTTTTGCCAAACGCTGTTTGCATTTCCGAGTCTGCACATAACTTGCCTAGAGGCTCTTCTGCTCCTGAGAACGGCATAGTCGACAGAAAGTGACATCCTTTTTTTCATCTGTAGACGTTTTTAAAGGCTGAAATATTGGTGGATGATTATTTTAATAACGAGGAGTAATGTCAAATAAGAACCACTTTTTCAGCAGGGTTGGCAATCCCTTTAATTATATTTTTTGAGTAGCCTATAGTGGGCAGGGTACATTTTAATATGTATTATACAGTTGATGAATAAAAATATATAAATATTAAATTAATAATAAATTGTCATGCAAAACATTTCTAGGCTTTTCTAGTAAGAAAGTATTAATAGCAGCAACAAAAACATCTGCTGTCCCCCATACATTACAAATATTAGGCCTACTGAAGTGGCTTTCCCAAAAAATGTCTTTCCAAAACATGATAAACTATTTTACAGACATGGGGTCTCAAGTTTTGCTTTCTTTGTTTTATATTTTATAAACGCTGCTCTTAAGGTGAATGTCAATCAGCCGATGTACTCCACTGAAAACAGCAGAGATGGAACTGGAAGTGTGGTAGCCTACCTTGCGATCTTGCGCAGCTAGCTTCAGTGAGCACAACCTCTGCCCGTTTTGACCCACTTCACAGGACGCACATACGTCGTCGTCGGGGCAGTAACACATGAAATGTAAACCGTGTCGACTGCAGAACAGGTCGGGCGGCGCTGTGGCCTGCGATAACGGTCTTTTTTTTAATAGTCATTGGACAAGGCTCACCGGAGAACATTTTCCAACACAGCGGGCAGTTCTGGGCATTCTTCTTTTCCCAGTGTCAGGCAGTTTTTGCACGGTCTGTGACCACAAGGCAGGGCCACCAAATCGCACGCGGGGCAGAGTGCAAGGTCTTCCTCCATGGCGTAGCAAAGTCTTTACTTCTTGTCTATAAGAGCTCTATTTTCCGGCCGAATGGTGCATAAGTAGTGCAGTCAATGATACCGCGTATGGGGCACTGGGCGTGCCTTCTGAATTACGTTGTTATCGTGACCAAAGGCGAGGAGCGCACAGATCACAGCGGGCTGCGCAGGTGGAGAATGGGCTATTTTTTTGAGTAGAATGGAATAGAATAGAATAACTTTTATTTTTCCGTTCGGGAACTTCAGTTGTAGGCACCAGCAGCAACAAAAAAAGACATAGATAGTGTAGTGGGGCAGACCCACAACACACAAACAAACATATCAAATAAAGACATTCAATAGAATCATTGCATTAATCAAACTAATTAAGTGAATTAAAGTGGAATAGCCTACAGCCAAACGTCATGATTAAAAATAGCCCCTGCTGTCCCGAGATGTCCAGTGTTATCAAGCAGAGTGTTTGATTTTGTCATAGAAGTTTGAGGTTTGTACAGATCGGTGTGAGCTTTTGGTTTCGTGTTGCTTGTAGTTTAAGGAAAATGGAGCACCATTTCAGCAAATGTGTCTTAGCTGTTGGGAAAAACTAGCTTCGCTACCCGGCCTACTGGCACTTTCCATAGTTTACCACTGGAATGGAAGACGATATATGTATATTGCAATAAAAATACCATCACTGAAATTATGTATTTGAACGTCTCACAATCTAAGTGTACTCATACTGGCAATAATAATAATACGTTGTACCCTTGAGCAAGGTACTTCACCTGCATTGCTTCAGTATATATCCAGCTGTATCAATGGATACTATGTATAAATGCAAAATAAATGCTGTGTAAGTCGCTCTGGATAGGAGCGTCTGCTGAATGCCTATAATGTAATGTAATGTAATAAACAATTTCTAAAATAATGCTTGTTTACATGTGTACGAATAAAGTGGTGCCTTAAGTTATTCATAACTATATGTCTAATTATTGCATTACTTGTTGGAAGCATGCTGACCAGAAAGGTCATGTCAGGCCATGTTTGGACCGAGGCAGAGCCACAGGAGTTAAATAGCCCTGATATAAAACCTGGTGTTTTTGAGCAGAAATTTAAGATGCTGAACTATCACCATCCTTTTGCAAACCAGTCTGTGCAAAAAAAAAAGGTATCTATATTTTAACAATTAAGACATTTGTTTTCTCCGAACTAACCAGTTAAAATTCTCAGGGCCAGTTTGCAGGTGGAGCAGCTCTTATGATCGCTCTGCTTCATTTGAGTTTAACAGCATCAACACCACAATGACTGTTTGTGTGTGCGTGCCTGTGTGTTGAATCTGTCATTAGGATGTGGACTCAGGTCATGTAGGGATGTTAGCTCTATTTACCAAAAACAATCAAACTTCACATTGAGACAGAGTAAAATAACTCTGGATTCCCACAACACTTTGATCTGGACCATATAGTAACCTTACTGCAGGTTATTGACAGTATTAAAAAGGGATAGCAATTTCCACCAATATTCAAAGCAACATTCTTTTCATATGATTGCACATTTTGGTTAGTGGAATGTTGAAGTAATAATTCTCAAGGATCTCTCCAAGAATTTATTTTTCTTACAATTGTAAAGAACTAGTATTCAAGTCAAGGTCTGAGAACTGCTGGTTTTCCACCCTCCCTTTACCTGGGGGACAGGTGTGAGGACAGTCTGGCCAATCAGTAGCACTAATCGTTCAGTTAATTACCAGGGAGAAAGAAAACCAGGGCCGGATTTGTATTTGAGGTCCAGATTTGAATATCCGTGATGTAAAGTATTTAAAATATGCATTTGAGCCAGTTTTGTTGCAGCTGCTTCTTGCTATTCTCTGTGGAGTTTGGTGGGTAAGAGGAAGACGGGGAGTTTGGTGGGTAAGAGGGAGACGGGGAGTTTGGTGGGTAAAGGGGACACAGAGTTTGGTGGGTAAGGGGGAGACGGAAAGTTTGGTGGGTAAGGGGGAGACGGGAAGTTTGGTGGGTAAAGGGGACACAGAGTTTGGTGGGTAAGGGGGAGACGGAAAGTTTGGTGGGTAAGGGGGAGACGGGAAGTTTGGTGGGTAAAGGGGACACAGAGTTTGGTGGGTAAGGGGGAGACGGAAAGTTTGGTGGGTAAGGGGGAGACGGGAAGTTTGGTAGGTAAGGGGGAGACGGGGAGTTTGGTGGGTAAGGGGGAGACGGGAAGTTTGGTGGGTAAGGGGGAGACGGGGAGTTTGGTAGGTAAGGGGGAGACGGGGAGTTTGGTGGGTAAGGGGGAGACGGGAAGTTTGGTGGGTAAGGGGGAGACGGGACGTTTGGTGGGTAAGAGGGAGACGGGAAGTTTGGTGTGTAAAGGGGACACTGTGTTTGGTGGGTAAGGGGGAGACGGGGAGTTTGGTGGGTAAGGGGGAGACGGGGAGTTTGGTAGGTAAGGGGGAGACGGGGAGTTTGGTGGGTAAGGGGGAGACGGGAAGTTTGGTGGGTAAGGGGGAGACGGGGAGTTTGGTAGGTAAGGGGGAGACGGGGAGTTTGGTGGGTAAGGGGGAGACGGGAAGTTTGGTGGGTAAAGGGGACACAGAGTTTGGTGGGTAAGGGGGAGACGGAAAGTTTGGTGGGTAAGGGGGAGATGGGAAGTTTGGTGTGTAAGAGGGAGACGGGGAGTTTGGTGGGTAAGGCAGAGGGAGACAGGGCATTAGAGAAGAGAACGAGAAGATAAGTTGTTGTTGGTGTTGAGTGTTGACCTGTAAACACCAGCCGGTTCCACCAGCACATTCTCTTTCCGGGAGACTTGCCAGTGTGTGGAGTAAGGGGGTTGGGGTGGAGAGTAACACTGAATCTATGCCCTCACTCCAGTTCATCAGCCTCAGTGTGCAAAGAAGAATCAATTCAGGAAGTTGCTGAAGTTAATTTCATTAATTGAAAAATACCAGTAATGTTCTATGGGAATTTTTCAAATAATTAATTTAAATTAATTTCAATAAATTTCCAGAATTGACTGAATGGAAAATTAAACAGAGCCCAACCCTAGTTTAGACAGACCTTGGGAAGAAATGGGAGGACTTCAGTCCAGCCGCCTGGGTCCCAGACAACGCAAGAACCTGGCAGGTATGAACAGCCTCCCTCTGTCTCTCAAACTTCTGGTTGTTATTCTCTCTTTTTCTGTATTCCCCTCTTCCTATTTTAATTAAATTAATTAAATTGTGTGCGTGTGTGTGTGTGTGTGTGTGTGTGCATGTGCGTGTGTGCGTGCGTGGGTGCGTTGCATATTCGCATATAATTTGGTCGCATATTCTTTGCCTGCCATGACTTCTTGATGTCTGTGACCCAACAATTTCAAAAGACTCTTTTATACCAGAATATTTAATTTTCTGGTACTTTTACCAGTGATGCTATAACGTCCCTGTATGTGAATGTATCTCTTTGGGAATTGGGGGGTGGGACTAGATTTAGCTGCAAATTACACTAGAACAGTATGGAATATATGGTTGGCTAAATGGCTCTAAGTCATCAAGGGTCTGACGTATCAAACAAGCCTCAAATCATCACTTTGCTGCCAGATATGCAGAGTTCAATAGAAAAATTTGTCAGAAGAAACAACCCGTAAAGTGATCTGTCCATATCTATTGCATATCTGGCAGCAGAGTGATTGTTTAAGGCTCATTTGTTACCTCATACCCTTGATGACTTACAGCCATTTGGCCAACCAAGTATTTCATACTGTTCCAGCATACTTTACAGCTAAATCTAGTCCCACCCCCCAATTCCCAAAGAGATACATTCACATACAGGGAAGTTATAGCATCACTTGTAAGAGTACCAGAAAGTAAGATATCAAGAGTCTTTTGATGTTTTTGGGTCACAAACATCAGGAAGTCATTGCATGCAAAGGATATGTGACCAAATATTAAAAATGATTACTTTATTCTACATTATGTTAAACTGTCCAATATTTTTTGAAGCTTGGAAATGGGGGGACTATGTACAAAAGGTTCTATAATTTCTAATACCCAGCAATTAAAGCTGACAGTCTGCACTTCAATCTCATTGTCATTGTATCCCTTTAAACTCAAAGTGCTAGAGTACAGAACCAAAATAACAAAAAATGTGTCACTGTCCAATGTATGTGCTCACTGTATGTGCGTGCGTGTGCGTGCATGCGTGCGTGTGTGCGTGTGTGTGTGTGTGCGTGCGTGTGCGCGTGCGCGTGCGTGTGTGTGCGTGCGTGCGTGTGTGCGCGTGTGTGCGCGTGCATGCGTGTGTGTGTGTGCGTGCGTGTGTGTGTGCGTGCGTGCGTGTTTGTGTGTGTGCGCGTGCGTGTGTGTATGTGCGTGCGTGTGCGTTTATGTGTATGTGCGTGCATGCGTGTGCGTACGTGTGTGTGTGTGTGTGCGTGCGTGTGTGTATGTGCGTGCGTATGCATACGTGTGTGTGTGTGCGTGCGTGTGTGTGTATGTGCGTGCGTGCGTGCGTGCGTGCGCGTGCGTGTGTGCGTGCGTGCGTGCGTGTGTGTGTATGTGCATGTGTGTGTGTGTGTATGTGCATGTGTGTGTGTGTGTGCGTGCGTGTGGCTTCTCTGTTCTCTGCTGAAGGACACACAGCAGCGGTGCTGAAAGAGTTCTCCTCCCACTTTGGCCGGCAGCGCTGTGCTGCTCTCCTGGAGCAAGGGCAGAAAGAGGCGGGGCTGAGGAACAGTCCGGAGGCGCCTGCAGTCCTGCTCCAACATGTAAGACTTCCACTTCCTGTTAGTCACTCTGGCATGGACACATGCGAGATCCACTTACTGTTGAGCGCTTTTGGGTGAATATAAAAGGAGATCAACATCCTTTAGAGGGCGTAAGCTTCCTGCATAGCACTGGTGCTTTGAGATTTACTGTTGGCAAACTATGTCGTCGATAGCACTCTATCTCCACTTTCTGTGAATCACTCAAGTGGAGATGCATAAGAAATCCACTTCCTGTAGAGACACAACAGAGCAACTGCATGTAAGAGACCCCTCCCATATTCAGCTGGTAACCCTTCAAGGTACATGATCACACATACAGTATGTGATTAGAATGTTCTTAGCTGAAAATTATAATGCTGATGTAACAATCGCGACTGGTATTTGAAAGCAATGGACTTCTAGAACACTGACTTAGAATTTTGAAAAAACATTCCAAAAAAAACATATTCTTCAAAGGGTTCAGAAAAATCATGTTCCCTTGTTCCCCCTTCATCCCAGGACTCTGCGCGAGGTCATGCTTGAGGGCACACTGCTGCAGTATCTCCATGGCAAGTGGAGAAAGCGCCACCTACAGGTCACCAGGAGCTTCGCAATGGAGAGCCGTGACTCCAGAGAGGTGCACAATGTGTTGAGTGGAGACAGACATGCCATATGTGTGTGTGGGGTGTGTGTGTTTGTGAGAAGCTTTGTGTGTGGGTGTATTTCTTTATTTGCACACATGTTCATTTGTACACATGTTGCTGGGTGTCTGTGTCCATGATATAATTTGATGTGTATTACAGGTGTGTATCCAGGTGTTTGGTGTGTGTGTTACAGGTGTGTATCCAGGTGTTTGGTGTGTGTTACAGGTGTGTATCCAGGTGTGTGGTTTGTGTTACAGGTGTGTATCCAGGTGTGTGGTGTGTATTACAGGTGTGTATCCAGGTGTGTAGTGTGTGTTACAGGTGTGTATCCAGGTGTTTGGTGTGTGTTACAGGTGTGTATCCAGGTGTGTGGTGTGTGTTACAGGTGTGTATTCAGGTGTGTGGTGTGTATTACAGGTGTGTATCCAGGTGTGTGGTGTGTGTTACAGGTGTGTATCCAGGTGTTTGGTGTGTGTTACAGGTGTGTATCTAGGTGTGTGGTGTGTGTTACAGGTGTGTATCCAGGTGTGTGGTGTGTGTTACAGGTGTGTGTCCAGGTGTGTGGTGTGTGTTACAGGTGTGTATCCAGGTGTGTGGTGTGTGTGTTACAGGTGTGTATCCAGGTGTGTGGTTTGTGTTACAGGTGTGTATCCAGGTGTGTGGTGTGTATTACAGGTGTGTATCCAGGTGTGTGGTGTGTGTTACAGGTCTGTATCCAGGTGTGTGGTGTGTGTTACAGGTGTGTATCCAGGTGTGTGGTGTGTGTTACAGGTGTGTATCCAGGTGTGTGGTGTGTGTTACAGGTGTGTATCCAGGTGTGTGGTGTGTATTACAGGTGTGTATCCAGGTGTGTGGTGTTTGTTACAGGTGTGTATCCAGGTGTGTGGTGTTTGTTACAGGTGTGTATCCAGGTGTGTGGTGTTTGTTACAGGTGTGTATCCAGGTGTGTTGTGTGTATTACAGGTGTTTGAAGAAGGCTGGAAGTGCCACAGGGATTTCACTCTCACTGGCTGCCAGATTTGCACCACCATACGGGAGCATCGCCATCTAGTGGAGGACGCATGTCGACACATCTCAGGTCAGTCATAAACCTCCACGGCAGTGCCTGTCTATCAGTGCAGGGGGGTATTCCACGAAACAGGATCATCAAGTTATCCAGATAACTCTGAGAATGATAAGGCACATAATATTATCACATTAGTGAGATTTCAGTCAATGAAAATGCATTAGAATCTGGTTTAGGAGTGGGAATTAGTCAACATAATTGTTAGCTGTTGATATTGAAGAAAGTTTCTGAGGTTATTTCATGGTGTTATCTGGCTAACTTGGTAATCCTGATTTGTGGAATACCCCCTGCTCTGATCTGTTTCAGAAGATAAAAGTGAAACACGGTTTGATTTTTTGAGCAGGCCATTCAGCCAACCTAGGTTCATCATTTCTGCTTACAGCAACATTTGTTTTGTGCTTGGTTCCAATGTCCGTAGTTTGAATGGAGAAATTTACTTGTTGACAGGGAGATCATAATTGTGTCCAAGAAATACCAAGCTACATTTGTGTTACAGTAAAGCAGGCTAAATCTGTTTTACATGAAAGATTGTTCAAAAATATTTATAAATGTAAATGTTTCTGCTACGGATAAGTTATGTGATGCTATCTGTGTGTGTGTATGTGTGTGTGTTTGTTTGTCTGTCTGTCTGTCTGTGTGTGTGTGTGTGTGTGTTTTTTATGGCATTGGACGGAATATTGCAGCAGGACCTGAGGGAAAGATGCCATTTTGGGATTGTCCCACTGAGTTCCCCGTGTTCATTCAGCACCAGTACAGCGCCCCCCTGTGTTTTTGTGTGGAATCACGGGAGACACAGCGACTCTGGGCCCAGATTCTGCAGAGGGCAGTGCAGCACCACAGTACAGGTGAGAGAGAGCGATCACCCTCATCATGTGACTGGGGTGCTGCCGTTTCATTGGCTCACATTGTCTCATAGGCTTCAATCAAGGAATTTTCCCTGGAAACCTGATAGGGAGAACAAACATTGTTCTAACATTGGGTAAATGCTTGGTGAACGTTCTGGAAATGTGGAGCAGGGGAAACTGACTTTTATATGAATACTATAAGAGCTCTGTTCATTGGATAAGAGTGTGTGCTTAACAGCTAATGATTGGATAAATGAAAGAGTGAAAGTGTAATGATAGTGGTACTGTGTTGGTTGAACGAAGAATGGCTTTTTGCAGTTCTCCATAGGAAGGACTCCTTTGCATCAAGAGTGTTTCTGGAGGCTGTATTTTCCTACAGGCAGGAGAGGGGCACCTATGGGTCTGGGGTCTTGGGGATGGGCAGTGAGGAAGAGGTGAGAGACTGGTGTGTGTGTGTGTGTGTGTGTGTGTGTGTGTGTGTGTGTGTGTGCGTTTTCTCCTAATAGGATGGGAAGTTTTTAGAGAATTCTAATTAAAATATTTCTGCAGGGTTATTGTCTCAATTTTTTAATTCAGGATTGGAAAAGGGACCCTATGCTTTGCTCCCATATAATAATATAGAAGTTATGATTGAATTATTCATTTTGAGCCAAATTCTTACGGGTATTTTAGTGTTTCCAAATTTTGTTTTTATTGCATAAAAAGCCCTACAAGTTTTTTTTTTAAGATCATGTATTGCCAGGCTAAAGCTCCCTGATGCACTGATTACTAAGCCGAGGTAGGTATAGCTTGTGCAGTGCTGTAGAACAGAGCCATCCAGGGTGAAGCGGTATCTGTTTCCCTGAGATCTGGCTTTTTTCTGGAATACCATAACTCTGGTCTTGTCCAGATTAACTGTCAGTGCCCATCTCTGACAGTACTGCTCTAAGAATGACAGGCTCTGTTGTAAACCTTGTTCTGTGATAGACAACAGAACCAAGCCATCTGCACAGAGCAGGGACTTCATTTCAGTATCATGCAAAGTGAGACCAGGGGATGCAGATTGTTCCAACACCGTTCCTTGATGTAAATATTGAACAATGTTGGACTCAAGCTGCATCCCTGTCTCACTCCACAGCCTTGTTTCAAAAATTCTGTTCTTTTATTACCAATTTCTATACCTAATTTGTTTTTATTGTACATTGATTTGATAATGTTGTATGTTTTACCCCCTACACCATTTTGGATAAGTTTAAACAATAATCCATCATGCCAAATTGAATCAAATGTCTTTTTAAAGTTTATGAAGTCTATGAAGCAGGCAAATATTTTTCTTTTGTTAATTTTGATGTTTTGCTGTATTAGGGTGTGCAGGGTGTCTCTCCGTCTCTCTCTCTCTTTCTCTCTCACTCTCTCTTTCTCTCTTTATCTTTCTTTCTCTCTGTCTCCCTAGTAACCAAACCATGAAACAATAGAAACAAAAATGCATTACTTATTGGGAAACTTAAACAAATGATCAAAGCAAATATGTCATGTCAATAAAGCATTTTAAGTTTAATTGAGAGACAGAGAGAATCAGAGATTGAACAGTGTATATTGTACATGTATGTTCTGTGTATTTGTGTGTGTATGTGGGGTAATGTGTGTCACCTGGGTGGCCGAGTGGTTAAGGCGTTGGACTTAAGATCCAATGGATGTAAATCCTCGTGGGTTCGAACCCCACCCCAGGTAAATGGTCATTTTTTACAGGTGGCAGTGTTGTATGCTTGTGTTTGAGTGTCATAATGTTCCTCTCTCTCAGGTATTGTCCAGTCTGGTTATGGAAGAGATTCTGCCCTATCTGCGCTATCAAATCTTCCCCAGACTCATCCTCAATCAGGGGAGACTCACCTGGATTAAGGCAAGACCTTCCCTCTCCTAACACACACGTTCACACATACAAGACTGTGTCCGAATCAACACCCTTCCATACTACTAAGTAGGTTTGTTGAGTAAAAAAAATATTATTAAATGTGGGACGTCTTACGACATTTCCACAGTATGGTTGGAAAATAGTATAGAGGATATTTTTTTGCGTACTAAACAGTGCACATTAAGTGAATAAATGGTAAATGAACTGCACTTATATAGCACTTTTATCCAAAGTGCTTTACAATGGCCTCTCACTCACCCGTTCACACAAACATTCACACACCAATGGCGGCAGCTGCCTTGCAAGACGCTAGCCGGCTCATTGGGAGCAATTTGGGGTTCAGTGTCTTGCCCAAGGACACTTCAACATGTGGACAGGAGGAGTCGGGGATCGAACCCCCAACCCAGCAAGTAGCAGACGACCCGCTCTACCTCCAGAGCCACAGCCGCTGAACACATCAGGGCAACCTCACAGTCCTGCAGGTTCCTCCTGTACAACATCAGGAGGATTCGGCTGCACCTGACCACCTACTCCGCCCAGCTTCTTGTCCAGACCATGGTCACCTCACGTCTGGCCTACTGCAACTCCCTTTTCACAAGCCTACCAGCCTGCACCATTCTGCCCCTACAACTGGTCCAGAACGCGGCTGCTCGGCTTGTGTTCAACCTCCCGAAGTTCTCACACGTCACCCCCCTGCTGAGGTCACTCCACTGGCTGCCGGTCGTGGCCAGAATCAGGTTAAAAGTTCTGACCCTGGCCTACACTGCAGCCAAAAGGTCAGGCCCCTCCTACCTACAGGACTCAACACCCTTCCATACTATTAGGTAGGCTTGTTGAGTACACTGGGGCTGTGTCTGAAACAACACCCTTCCATACTATTAGGTAGGTTTGTTGAGTACACTGGGGCTGTGTCTGAATCAACACCCTTCCATACTATTAGGTAGGTTTGTTGAGTACACTGGGGCTGTGTCTGAATCAACACCTTTCCATACTATTAGGTAGACTTGTTGAGTACACTGGGGCTGTGTCTGAATCAACACCCTTCCATACTATTAGGTAGGCTTGTTGAGTACACTGGGGCTATGTCTGAATCAACACCCTTCAATACTATTAAATAGGCTTGTTGAGTACACTGGGGCTGTGTCTGAATCAACACCCTTCCATACTATTAGGTAGGCTTGTTGATTAGACAGGGTGGAAAAGTCATTAAGCTGGCAAAACTTTCTGTAAATATAATATACTTTAAACCCACGTATGATACACTTACTTCCGGGGTTTCGCTGAGTACATTCGGGAGCACACTTTTCAAGAAGTACTCAAACATTTTGGTCACATAAATATAACGTGAAGCTTTGTTTTAAAAAAATGAGGTTCAGCTTCGCTGACGTTTTCCTTCAAATACAACAAAAACAGGGTGGGCACAAGGTTGCCAGATCTTGCAAGACTTTCCAGCCAAATGGGGGACTAAAAAAACTAGCCCAAAATATATTTTAAACCGAAACCAACATATTTTAAATAAAAATCATCATATTTGAACTTTTAAAAATAAGTGTGTGCTTTGCAACTTTTCATTTTTACCCATGACTGCACTTTGAAAGTATCCCAATTTAGCTGTAAAACCGTGGACATGGCAACACTGGTGGGACGTCTTACGACCTGCTTACGACACTTCCATAGTACAGTTAGAAAATAGTATGGCGGATATTTCTCGCGGACTGCTAAACAGTGCACATTAAACAGCACACTTCTGCCAGTGCGCTGTAGGCAGGAGACAGGGCGCAGTAGATAGGGCGCAGTAGATAGGGCTCTGATTCAGATACAGTGCACTGTAGGCAGGAGACAGGGCGCAGTAGATAGGGCGCAGTAGATAGGGCTCTGATTCAGATACAGTGCACTGTAGGCAGGAGACAGGGTGCAGTAGATAGGACTCTGATTCGGACACAGTGCACTGTACACAGGAGACAGGGCGCAGTAGATAGGGCGCAGTAGATAGGGCTCTGATTCAGACACAGTGCACTGTACGCAGGAGACAGGGCGCAGTAGATAGGGCTCTGATTCAGATACAGTGCACTGTACGCAGGAGACAGGGAGCAGTAGATAGGGCTCTGATTCGGACACAGTGCACTGTACGCAGGAGACAGGGCGCAGTAGATAGGGCTCTGATTCAGATACAGTGCACTGTACGCAGGAGACAGGGCGCAGTAGATAGGGCTCTGATTCAGACACAGCCTTTACACTAATTGAGAATGGCCCCAGGTCACAGCCTTGCACCTACAGGGGGCGATATTTTAACAGAAAAAGCAAGATAATAGGTGATGTTTTACCTGGTCTGGTGCAGAGAAGGAGGACTTCATCCAATTAATTAACTGGGTCACAAAGCTGGAGAAGATTCCAGAAGAGGGACTCCGTGGCTCCTGCAGTAAATTCCAGATTCTGAAGGAATAACCACAGAATCTGTGCTGCTGGGTGCTCTTTTCTTTTCTTTTTTATTTGGTTCATTATGAGAGATTTATTTTTTAAAGCTCATCACCTTTGATAAAAGAGCACCTTTGTATCCAAATTCTGACTTAACATCATATCTTATACATTATATTTTTCTTTTTTTTCATCAATTAAAACTGTGCAGAACTCTGGTGTGTTCATTGTTTTTTTATATATGAGTGTGATGTGTGTGTGTGTGTGTGTGTGTGTGTGATGTGTGTGCATGTGTGTGTGTGTGTGTGTGTTCGTGTGTGTTTGTGTGTGTGTGTGTGTGCGTGCATGTTTGTGTGTCTTTAGAGGGAAGGAATGCGGGCGGTACGTATAAAGAACAGGAAGAGGGAAATAGAGACAGGAAGTGAGGGAGAAGAACAGGAGGAGGGGAAGCAGGAAGAGAAAAGGAGTGAAAAGACAGGGCAGAGAAGTAAAAGCACATACAGTACCTTCTCATTGTGCTCAAATATGTCTGGAAAACAAAAAAGTAATTAAACTTTTCATTATATTTTTATGTTAATACTTATAATGCATAATGCAATAAATACTCTAGCCTTGCCTGCAGGAAGGAGATGTCTTCAGCTTCCAGTGCCCGCTCTATGGTCTTCATTGCGTCTAAAACAGAGTTAATCTCTTCAGTTTTCCTACCAGTCCTCTCAATCCTCTCCTTCAGCATCCAACTCTTCTGCTCCTCTTCCTCCTTCAGCGCAGTGATCCTGGCCTCCTCTTCCTCCCGCAGAAACTGGTGGAGTTTCTCAAACTCGTCTTTTATCTCTCTCTCAGTCTCCCGGGCCTGGCTCTGGGACAGAAAACAGCACATCTGTTTTTCAGGGGCATTTATCCACGCACGTGTCATATGTTTTTGGAGAAGGTTAATTGTACCTTAACATGCTGGGTCATCTCATTAAAGGTCACACACACTTTGGTATGGCCTTTAAGCTTTGTCACCAGGCTGTTCAGAGCCATTCTGAAGTCAACCTGGAAAGACACAAATCAGAGGCTCTGGCGTCTTGATGGATGGAAACACAGATGAATGGACAGACAGACAAGCACACCTACTGAACAAGGGTAGAGTCGCAGAAATTGCTATTTTAATTGGCTGCATCTAATAGGTGTGTGTGCGTGCGTGCATGCATACGTGTGTATGTGTGTATGCACGTGTATGTGTGTCTATGCGCGTGCGTGTTGGGGGCATGTTTTTTTAAATCTAGTATGCAAAAATGCACAACATTAACAGATTCATATTATGAACACATCGGCTTAAAACACAATCATTCTAAATAACGATAAATATCTGACAATTAAGGCTTTTTTTAAAATTAAAGTTCCAAAGGTTTTTAATATTTCTGTGTGCCTAGTGTGGGCGTATGTTTATAAAAATGTTTACAATTAATCTACAAATTGGATGGACTGTATGAGCGAGGCCGATCACAGCCATAACCGTCACGCCTATGTTAATCATTTAGTTTTGATTGCTCCTCCTGGAATATTTTACTGTATGCCTAATGCCATTTCCTAGAATTATCACTGGGGCAGCTTATGTAAACCACGAGATTCCAAATGTATTCATTATATTATTTGAGTATAGTGTGCAGAATAAAATGCAAATACTTATAAATTTGACCTTTGATTCTCGCGTACCGTGGAGCTTTTCCACCAAAGCTCCCCAGTGGTGGAACGAACTCCCCATTCCCCAGTTCTGCTCAAACACTGCCTGCTTTCCGCTGTAGCCTGAAGACACACCTCTTCAGACTCCAACTTGACTGACCTACCAATCTAGGACCATTTTCGTACTACTTTTTTTTCATAGTAGGCCTACTACTGTTTTTTTAAAATTTGTTTACTGTAACTCTTGTTTGATTTTATGGTTTAGAAGGTATAGCTGATTTACCCATAGCTTACTGTGTGTGCTATACTCCGTTTTTATTACTAGGGATAGCTGCTACGTTATGAGAAGGATGTGCTTTGTCTGATCTGTTTTGTAGTTGCTTCAATTACCTTCGGTATGCACTTGTTGTACGTCACTTTGGATAAAAGCGTCTACCAAATGATTGTAATGTAATTTAAAAATACTAATATTAAATAAATAATAAATTGTAATGCAAAACATAGGCTACGAGAAAGGGGATTTTCTACTAAGAAAGTAATAATAACAGCAACAAAAACATCTGTTACCCCCCATACAGGAAATATATATTTAGTATTCTAAATATATAAGGGGAAGTGGCTTTCCCAAAAAATGTCTTTCCAAAACATGATAAATTATTTTACAGACATGGGGTTTCAACTTTTGCCTACTTTAAATATTTTATCAATGCCGCTCTTAATGTGAATATGAATCCGTTGATGCACCTACTCCACTGTGAACAGCCAAGATTACGGAAATATTAAATGTCCTACAAACAAGCCCATGGAAGCTAGGTGTGGTAGCCTACCTTGCGATCCTTCGCAGCTAGCTTCAGTGACCACAACCTGTGCCCGTTGTGTTCGTGACCCAGTTGACATGACGGACACAACAGCCTCTCGTCGTCCACGCAGTACAAATTTAAAGGAAAACCGTGTCGAATGCAGAGCCGATTCGGCGGCGATGTGTCCTGCGATAACGGTCTTTTCTTAATCACATTTGGACGAGGCTCACTGGACAATATTTTCCAACACAGCGGACACGCCGCGCAGTCCTTGTCTTTCTTCTGTTCCCAGTATCGCGTCAGGCAGTCTTTGCACGGGCTGTGACCGCAAGACAGGGCCACCAAAACGCATGCGACGTCTTCGCACACGGGGCAGAGCATGTCTTCCTCCATGGCGTCGCCAAAGTCCTTACTTCTTATCAAAGATTCAGAATATTAAAGTAATGGCCACTTTCAAAAGTTTGTGATCCTAGTCACTTTAGATTAACGGTATCTCACTGTGGATGAACACAGACTATAATAATTGTGAAGTCCTTGCTAGAAACCACACCCAGTATGACGTTCACCCAGCACACTCTGGGAGCCTCACAAAGCACAACAGGTTAAACCTGTTCTCATGCCACCAGATCTGGCATGAAAACAAACATAGAAATGACACATCTCATAGCGACACTAGCCAAACATTAAGCACTTATTCCATCTTAGAAACAAACTTCCAAAATTAAACGGTTTCCCCAGCATTCAACAAGAAAGATCATTAAATAAAAATATACAAAAACAAACAAGGAAGTCCACGCTCAAATTTGTATCTTTTATTCAGAATACCTGCATGCAGAAATTTTATCCAGAGCCTTCATCTGCGCATGTCACTTTAAATTTGCATAAGACATTTTGTACAAGGAAGGATCTGATGAATGAATTCCAAAATTCCACATTCAACTCATACTAATGAACTAAGTCATACATTAAGCCAATTAATATTAAGTAATCAACAGCCAGAGAATACACTCACAGAAAATAGTGAGCCTCAGATTTTTAATAAAATCGAAAAGTATAATACTATATTCTATATAACATTATTACATTACAGTATAACAACAATATTTAGAGCAGTAGTGTGGTTAGATATAGAAACCCTGTTTATAGAATATGAAAGGTGAAAATTGTTTAAAGCCAATGTAGTTATTAAAGTCCTTACACGGACATTCGTTTTTGCATTCATAATTTTGCAAACATTAAAAGATTAAAATGTATACAGTATGTTCCTTTCACAAGATTAAAATGCATATGTACCTTTTTCAATTTTATGAACATAAACAAAAATAAAAATTATGTTTAATAAAGTACGTTCTGTTAATTCTGTTAGTAAATCATTAGTATATCATTTCTAAACATGACACTTGAAGGCTTAATAAGCTCTAATAAGATGTGTTCTTTCTGGTAAGAATAACTGGCAGCACAGAAAACAGTTCTACTGCTGACTGGTTAAAACATACATTTCCATGCTACTAATGTAAGGAATGCTGTCCCCAAAACACCAATACTACATCCACCTGTAGTGCACAGTATGAGTATACTACATCCACCTGTAGTGCACAGTATGAGTATACTACATCCACCTGTAGTGCACAGTATGAGTATACTACATCCATCTGTAGAGCACAGTATGAGTATACTACATCCACCTGTAGTGCACAGTATGAGTATACTACATCCACCTGTAGTGCACAGTATGCGTATACTACATCCACCTGTAGTGCACAGTATGAGTATACTACATCCATCTGTAGTGCACAGTATGCGTATACTACATCCACCTGTAGTGCACAGTATGAGTATACTACATCCACCTATAGTGCACAGTATGAGTATACTACATCCAGCTGTAGTGCACAGTATGAGTATACTACATCCACCTATAGTGCACAGTATGAGTATACTACATCCATCTGTAGTGCACAGTATGAGTATACTACATCCACCTGTAGTGCACAGTATGAGTATACTACATTCATCTGTGCCTTCACACTGATCACATCTGCAGCACTGACCCCTTCCACTAATACCTGTCATCCTGTTATATCCCGCTATCTTATTTTCTCACATACTACAGCCAACCCACCTTGCCAACCAAACACAGCAACTCAGGTCTAACACTGAATATGAGCACAGTCCAATACCTTTATCCAGCTAACCCCCCCAGCCCCACACCCCCACCCCCAAGATGACCTTGCAAGATGGATCAAATTACCACTTTGCCTGATAGGATGAATCGCAACTGTGAAAATGAATGTCCCTTCAAAACTCTTTTTAATATGAGCCCAGTTACCAAACCACCACACACACACTGTTGTTTTTGTTTTTTCTCTCTCTTTGTATTGTTATTTTTTATAAGGGCTTGTCTGTTTTCCTTATTTTCTTTTTATTCTGTTACATTATTTTTATTTTGATAAATTTTGTGCATTTTGCAGTTTGCTTTGGCAGTTGTTGTTTCAAATAAGCAAAAAAATACACAAGCAAATTAAAGTGAAAATTATAATTAAAAAAGGGAAAATAACCCCTCTCTTTGGACCTCCGACAGCGATGCTGACCTTCTCTGGAGTGATGTGCAGTGGGTGATTCTTGCACAAGCTGCGGAAATATGGAAACACCCGCTCTGTAAATGAAAACTCTATGGTAGTGATGTGGCAGTTATAGGCTGGGTCAATGAAGGTTACTTTCGAGCTCCAACAGTCCAGCTCTATCCGAACCCTCTGCAGCTTATTTTGCACCAATATGGGCCCCATGCAAGTGGCGTATCGACCGTTCATGAAGCGCAGGGCTGCAATACCCTCTGCTCTGCTCAGCGGGGTACGATCCTTCTTCAGGATGGATTGTGTGGCCACGCCCACTGCCCAGTTGGTGTTGTCCCCCACCTCCACGTCCCAGTGGTGTCTCCCGGAGGTGAAGCCCTGGGACCCCAGCATTTCGGCTGCGATGGTGAACCTCTCCGGGTTGTCGGGGAGCTGAAGGTTGTCCGTACAGTACTGCACACGGGTCAGTCTCTCAGAGAGAGAGAGACAAGGAGGAGCAGTGTTGGGGTCCAGAGTCACAGGAGCTGGAGAGAGAGAGAGAGAGAGAGAGAGAGAGAGAGAGAGAGAGAGAGAGAGAGAGAGAGAGAGAGAGAGATTCATTGATATGGAAGCAATAAGGAAGAAATTACTTTTTTACACACAGCGTCTGCATGTTTGCTTATGTTAATGAGGCATGTTAATGACACAGTAACATCTGTTGTTATTTGTTACATGAGGTTAGATTACTCCAATGTTAGCACTTCATGAGGACTAGATGAGGGTTAGTTATGCCCTAATATGTAAAACCATAGATTGCAAGAGGGTTTACTCTCTTTTTTACATCACTGTATATGTAGCTTCACGTAAGTGATTCCCATCTGAGAATGTAGGTGTATGTGTTGTTGCCCACAAATCAATTAACCTGACTCTACTGAAGCAATACTGTCAGAACTGGGCTCTGGCATAAAGAAATGCACCACAAAGTGTCAAAACATATTAACAAGTGTAATTACATGTACCCCCTCCACCCAGCCTTTACTATCTAGCATGTCTCATATTCTCCCAGTCTTATCTCAGATATATTTCAACATAAAGGAAAATATGTCATCAATATTAACAAAAAATTGAATGACCCCAGTCTCTAGCTACATAATTTAAAAAATCGAAATTTTTGAGAGAGAATTTTTTTTTTTAAAAAGGCTAATGCGTCATCAAAACACATGTGACCCCTTCATTTTTCTATGCTCAGAATAATTAAACATCATATATAATCAATTTGAATGTAAAATGTAATTGCTGCAATTAATATCTAATACTCACTGTACTGAACAGTCCCCAGCATCTTCTCCCAGACTCTGTACTTGAGATTGCTCAGGTGTTTGGCCACGTCGATAAGCGCCCCTGTGGTGAATTCAGGTTCTTTAGGTGTGCTGTTGATCCTGCAGAAATATCCAGGGGGCAGTGTTGAGTAAGCATTGAGTAAGTGTTGAGTTTGTGTTTTAGTCCAATAGAAAGGAAAGAAAGATCTTACCATTTCAATGTTTTATTTCGTATCTAGAAAACAGAAAAAACAACCATAGTAATTTCTTACAAATGTTTGTATTGTGTATGATACTGTTTCCCAACTTTCATTTTGTGTTAAAATGTGATGTGGAATTTGATTCCCAGAGTAATTTAACATGGTAACTTCCCAGTTGTACGTATAAATTATACACAGCATAATCAAGATTTAATAAAGGGATTTATGCATGGCTGAAAATGCCATATCATAATTTTGGTATACGACCAGGCCAGCCAGTTCATTTTCCAGCTTAGGCTGTGTCTGAATCAACACCTTTCCATACTATTAGGTAGGCTTGTTGAGTACACTGGGGCTGTGTCTGAATCAACACCCTTCCATACTATTAGGTAGGCTTGTTGAGTACACTGGGGCTGTGTCTGAATCAACACCCTTCCATACTATTAGGTAGGCTTGTTGAGTACACTGGGGCTGTGTCTGAATCAGCACCCTTCCATACTATTAGGTAGGCTTGTTGAGTACACTGGGGCTGTGTCTGAATTAACACCCTTCCATACTATTAGGTAGGCTTGTTGAGTACACTGGGGCTGTGTAAATGGTAAATGGTAAATGGACTGCACTTATATAGCGCCTTTATCCAAAGCGCTTTACAATGGCCTCTCACTCACCCGTTCACACACACATTCACACGCCAATGGCGGCAGCTGCCGTGCAAGGTGCTAGCCTGCTCATTGGGAGCAATTTGGGGTTCAGTGTCTTGCCCAAGGACACTTTGACATGTGGACAGGAGGAGCCGGGGATCGAACCGCCAACCCTGCGATCAGCAGACGACCCGCTCTACCTCCTGAGCCACAGCCGCCCATCAACACCCTGAATCAACACCCTTCCATACTATTAGGTAGGCTTGTAGAGTACACTGGGGCTGTGTCTGAATCAACACCCTTCCATACTATTCGGTAGGTTTGTTGAGTACACTGGGGCTGTGTCTGAATCAACACCCTTCCATACTATTAGGTAGGTTTGTTGAGTACACTGGGGCTGTGTCTGAATCAACACCTTTCCATACTATTAGGTAGACTTGTTGAGTACACTGGGCTGTGTCTGAATAAACACCCTTCCATACTATTAGGTAGGCTTGTTGAGTACACTGGGGCTGTGTCTGAATCAACACCCTTCCATACTATTAGGTAGGTTTGTTGAGTACACTGGGGCTGTGTCTGAATCAACACCCTTCCATACTATTAGGTAGGCTTGTAGAGTACACTGGGGCTGTGTCTGAATCAACACCCTTCCATACTATTAGGTAGACTTGTTGAGTACACTGGGGCTGTGTCTGAATCAACACCCTCCCATAGTATTAGGTAGGCTTGTTGAGTACATTGGGGCTATGTCTGAATCAACACCCTTCCATACTATTAGGTAGGCTTGTTGATTAGACAGGGTGGAAAAGTCATTAAGCTGGCAAAACTTTCTGTCAATATAATATACTTTAAACCCACGTATGATACACTTACTTCCGGGGTTTCGCTGAGTACATTCGGGAGCACACTTTTCAAGAAGTACTCAAACATTTTGGTCACATAAATATAACGTGAAGCTTTGTTTTAAAAAAATGAGGTTCAGCTTCGCTGACGTTTTCCTTCAAATACAACAAAAACAGGGTGGGCACAAGGTTGCCAGATCTTGCAAGACTTTCCAGCCAAATGGGGGACTCAAAACTAGCCCAAAGTATATTTTTAACCGAAACCAACACATTTTAAATAAAAATCATCATATTTGAACTTTTAAAAATAAGTGTGTGCTTTGCAACTTTTCATTTTTACCCATGACTGCACTTTGAAAGTATCCCAATTTAGCTGTAAAGCCGTGGACATGGCAACACTGGTGGAACGTCTTACGACCTGCTTACAACACTTCCATAGTACGGTTAGAAAATAGTATGGCGGATATTTCTCGCGGACTGCTAAACAGTGCACATTAAACAGCACACTTCTGCCAGTGCGCTGTAGGCAGGAGACAGGGCGCAGTAGATAGGGCGCAGTAGATAGGGCTCTGATTCAGATACAGTGCACTGTAGGCAGGAGACAAGGCGCAGTAGATAGGGCGCAGTAGATAGGGCTCTGATTCAGATACAGTGCACTGTAGGCAGGAGACAGGGCGCAGTAGATAGGACTCTGATTCGGACACAGTGCACTGTACACAGGAGACAGGGCGCAGTAGATAGGGCGCAGTAGATAGGGCTCTGATTCGGACACAGTGCACTGTACGCAGGAGACAGGGCGCAGTAGATAGGGCTCTGATTCAGATACAGTGCACTGTACGCAGGAGACAGGGCGCAGTAGATAGGGCTCTGATTCGGATACAGTGCACCGTAGGCAGGAGACAGGGCGCAGTAGATAGGGCTCTGATTCAGACACAGCCTTTACACTAATTGAGAATGGCCGCAGGTCACAGCCTTGCACCTACAGGGGGCGATATTTTAACAGAAAAAGCAAGATAATAGGTGATGTTTTACCTGGTCTGGTGCAGGGAAGGAGGACTTCATCCAATTAATTAACTGGGTCACAAAGCTGGAGAAGATTCCAGAAGAGGGACTCCGTGGCTCCTGCAGTAAATTCCAGATTCTGAAGGAATAACCACAGAATCTGTGCTGCTGGGTGCTCTTTTCTTTTTTATTTTATTTGGTTCATTATGAGAAATTTATTTTTTAAAGCTCATCACCTTTGATAAAAGAACACCTTTGTATCCAAATTCTGACTTAACATCAAATCTTATACATTATATTTTTCTTTTTTTTCATCAATTAAAACTGTGCAGAACTCTGGTGTGTTCATTGTTTTTTTATATATATGAGTGTGGTGTGTGTGTGTGTGTGTGTGTGTGTGTGTGTGTGTGTGTGTGTGTGTGTGTGTGTTTGTGTGTGTTTGTGTGTGTGTCTGTGTGTGTGTGCGTGCATGTTTGTGTGTCTTTAGAGGGAAGGAATGCGGGCGGTATGTATAAAGAACAGGAAGAGGGAAATAGAGACAGGAAGTGAGGGAGAAGAACAGGAGGAGGGGAAGCAGGAAGAGAAAAGGAGTGAAAAGACAGGGCAGAGAACATACAGTACCTTCTCATTGTGCTCAAATATGTCTGGAAAACAAAAAAGTAATTAAACTTTTCATAATATTTTTATGTTAATACTTATAATGCATTATAATTCATAATGCAATAAATACTCTAGCCTTGCCTGCAGGAAGGAGATGTCATCCTCTTCCAGTGCCTGCTCTATGGTCCTCATCGCATCTAAAACAGAGTTCATCTCTTTAGTTTTCCTCCTAATCTTCTCAATCCTCTCCTTCAGCATCTGACTCTTCTGCTCCTCTTCCTCTATCAGCGCAGTGATCCTGGCCTCCTCTTCCTCCCGCAGAAACTGGTGGAGTTTCTCAAACTCGTCTTTTATCTCTCTCTCCGTCTGCTGGGCCTGGCTCTGGGACAGAAAACAGCACATGTGTTTTTCAGGGGCGTTTATCCACACGCGTGTCATATGTTTTTGGAGAAGGTTAATTGTACCTTAATGTGCTGGGTCATCTCATTAAATGTCACACACACTTTTGCATCGCCTTTAAACTTTGTCACCAGGCTGTTCAGAGCCATTCTGAAATCAACCTGGAAAGACACAAATCAGAGACTCTGGCGTCTTGATGGATGGAAACACAGATGAATGGACAGACAGACGAGCACACCTACTGAACAAGGGTAGAGTCGCAGAAATTGCCATTTTCATTGGCTGCATCTAATATGTGTGTGTGTGTGTGTGTGCGTGTATACACGTGTGTGTTTGTGTGTGTGTATGCGCACGTGTGTGTGTGGGGGGCATGTTTTTAAAAATCTATTATGCACAAATGCAAAACATTAACAGATTTGTATTATGAACACATCCGGCTTAAAACATAATAATTCTAAATAATGATAAATATCTCACAATTAAAGCTCTTTTTTTTATTGAAGTTTTTGTGTGCCTAGTGTGGGCGTATGGTTATAATGTTTACAATTAATCTACAAATATATAGACTGTATGGGCGAGGCCGATCATAGTCATAACCGTCACGCCTATGTTAATAATTTCAGGGAAAACGAAACCACTGTCCCTCCTGGAATATTTTACTGTACGCCTAATGCCATTTCCTATAATTACCATTGGGGTAGTTTATGTAAACCACGAGATTCCAAATTTATTAATTATATTATTTGAGTATAGTGTGCAGGATAAATTTAAATTCTTATAAATTTGACATTTGATTCTTACGTCCCGACTGCGGAGCTTTTCCACCAAAGCTCCCAGTGGTGGAATGAACTTCCCATTCCCCAGTTCTGCTCAAACACTGCATGCTTTCCGCTGTAGCCTGAAGATACACCTCTTCAGACCATCTTGACTGACCTACCAATCTAGGACCATTTCATAGTTTTTCATAGTTTTTCATTTCATAGTACTATTTTCATAGTAGGCCTACTACTTTTTCTTTTGTTTGTTTACCATAACTCTTGTTTGATTTTATGGTTTAGAAGGTATACCTATTTTACCCATAGCTTACTGTGTGTGCTATACTAGTTTTTATTACTAGGGATAGCTGCTACATTATGAGAAGGATGTGCTTTGTCTGATCTGTTTTGTAGTTGCTTCAATTACCTTCAGTATGCACTTATCGTACATTGCTTTGGTTAAAAGCATCTGCCAAATGATTGTAATGTAATGTAATTTAAAAATACAAATATTAAATAAATAATAAATTGCAATGCAAAACATAGGCTATGAGAAAGGGGCTTTTCTACTAGGAAAGTAACAAAAACAATACAGGAAATATATATTTAGTCGGCAAAGGAGAAGTGGCTTTCCCAAAAAATGTCTTTTCAAAACATGATAAACTATTTTACAGACATGAGGTTTTAACTTTTGCCTACTTTAAATATTTTATCAATGCCGCTCTTAATGTGAATATGAATCAGCTGATGCACCTACTCCACTGTGAACAGCCAAGATTACGGAATAATTAAATGTCCTACAAACAAGCCCATGGAAGCTAGGTGTGGTAGCCTACCTTACGATCCTTCGCAGCTAGCTGCAGTGACCACAACCTGTGCTCGCTGTGTTCGTGACCCAGTTGACATGACGGACACAACAGCTTCTCGTCGTCCACGCAGTACAAATTGAAAGTATAACCGTGTCGAATGCAGAGCGTGTCTTCCTCCATGGCGTCGCCAAAGTCCATACTTCTTATCAACTATTCAGAATATTAAAGTACTGGCCACTTTCAAAAGTTTGTGATCCTAGTCACTTTAGATGAACGGTATCTAACTGTGGATGAACACGCAGACTATAATAATTGTGAAGTCCTTGCTAGAAACCACACCCAGTATGACGTTCACCCAGCAGACAATCTCTTTAATGTACGTTAGGGAGCATCACAAAGCACAACAGGTTAAACCACCAGATCTAGCATGAAAACAAACATAGAAAAGACACATCTCATAGCGACATTAGCCAAACATTAAGCACTTATTCCATCTTAGAAACAAACTGCCAAATTAAAAGGTTTCCCCAGCATTCAACAAGAAAGATCATTAAATAAAAATATACAAAAACAAACTAGGAAGTCATGCTCAAATTTGTATCTTTTATTCAGAATACCTGCATGTAGACATTTTATCCAGAGCCTTCATCTGCGCATGTCACTTTAAATTTGCATAAGACATCTTGTACAAGGAAGGATCTGATGAATTAATTCCAAAATTCCACATTCAACTCATACTAATGAACTAATGAGTCATACATTAAGCCCATTAATATTAAGTAATCAACAGCCAGAGAATACACACAGAGAATCGTGATCCTCAGATTTTTAATAAAATCGAAAATTATAATACTATATTCTATATAACATTATTACATTACAGTATAACAACAATATTTAGGACAGTAGAGTGTGGTTAGATATAGAAACTCTGTTTATGGAATATGAAAGGTGAAAATAGTTTAAAGCCAATGTAGTTATTAAAGTCCCTACACGGACATATTTTTTTGCATTCATAATTTTGCAAACATTAAAAGATTAAAATGTATACAGTATGTTCCTTTCACAAGATTCAAATGCATATGTACTAGGGGTGGGACGATTCAATCCCATAACGATTCGATTCGATTACGATTCTTTAGGCAAAGGTTCGATGCATCATAACATCTTACATTTGACCACGATTCGATTCGATAAGATTCGGTTAGATTAATTTTGATACTTTAAAAAAATTTAATAGGTATGCCAATGTGATTTGATACCGATACATTCAGCAGTAATTAAATATTCAATTCGAACCTTACGCCAAGTTCACAGCATTATGTTTATTGTTAAGGCATACCATACATTTTGCAGCTGTCTGCAGCAAATGATGCAGCAATAAACATGACTAACAGTGTATTTTCTAAAGTTGCCCTATTTAGGTTATTGTTTTTCAAACAGTGTCAGACATGGTACCCTAATACATTTCCTTTATTTAAAAAATGAAAATGGCAAAATGTATAACAAACCATTACTAAACTGGGCCAAGAAAAATGAAATAGCCTATAGGTGTTAGTGTCATGCATAGTACTTTCCTAAATCTTAGTACGATCTAGACCTTCGGTGGAGCAAGATGCCCATCCATCCGTAGTTAAAGCTACTCTCGTAGCGTTTTGCAAGGACAGTCGAACTGTTTTCTTCACCTCTTCATACAGAGCAGGTATACATTTTTCACTAAAATGTTTTCTGCATGGTATGGTGTATCTAGGTTCCACGACATTCATTAAGTGAATCGGACAGTTAACGTAGTAATAATTAATTGAACGTAAGACATTGGAAATAGTCTTACTATTTTAGTTTTTTGTCTCGAACATCTACTTGATTTTGAATAGAAAATGGTTTAAATTTAAATATCAGAAAGCACTTTACAATTAACTGTCTGGACACGGTATGTGTATAAAAACTAATAAAAACAATTATACAAAAAAATAGAACTGTTTGGCCCTTTCTCCAGGAAACTCAGGGGAAGTGTCAATGACTCCCGAGTTTAGCTTGCTAACCCGCTGCTGTCCTTCACGTCATTGGTGTGTCGTCGGCTCAAATGGTTTATCATGTTTGTGGTGTTGCCTGTGTATCTGATTTCTACTTGGCAGATCTTGCATATTGCAGCGGTTTTGTCAAGTACACCCTCCTTCTTTCTAAACCCGAAATGCTTCCATACCACTGATTTTCTGTTCGGAACATCGCAAATTCTGAAAGTTTCTGTCTCTTTTGTCGCACTCAGCGAGCACGCAGCTAGCCATTTCGTTCAGATCTGTCCGTCTCATTGTTGCTTGATTCCTGCCTGTCCCTGCTTTCAACTCACGCTTACGTGGGGGTTGGAGCAGAAACATGGTTTGAAGCTGGTTAAAACAGTTTTAAAAGTAGTCGTGTCTCAGAAATATATATTTTAAATAATGAAATGAATATTTTTTTTAAATAAATGAATACATGTGCACATTCATTTAAAAAGCGATATTAATCGATGCTTATCAATTCTAATCTTACAGATCAATGCAGTTGTATTTACACATTCAGATCGATGCGGTGCATTGTCCCACCCCTAATATGTACCTTTTTCAATTTTATGAACATAAACAAAAATAAAAATTATGTTTAATAAAGTACGTTCTGTTAATCCTGTTAGTAAACAATTAGCATGTAATTTCTAAACATGACAGTTGAAGGTCTAATAAGCTGTAATAAGATGCGTTCTTTCTGGTAAGAATAACTGGCAGCACAGAAAACAGTTCTACTGCTGACTGGTTAAAACATACATTTCCATGCTACTAATGAAAGCAATGTTGTCTCAAAAACATCAATACTACATCCACCTTTAGTGCACAGAGTAATAATAATAATAATAATAATAATAATAATAACTTTATTTATATAGCACTTTTCATACAGAATGCAGCCCAAAGTGCTTTACATTATACAATGAGTAATAACAAAATAAAAACATAAAAATAGTTCCACACAATGCAAAAATCACAAGTATAATAAAAATAGGTAAAGTGAATAATTAAAAATTAAAAAGAGTTAGTTAAAAGCAATATTAAAAAGGTATGTTTTCAACTGTTATTTAAAAATGTCCACTGAGCCGGCTTCTCTAATACTTTTTGGAATTGAGTTCCACAGCTGAGGTGCATAAAAGTTAAAAGCAGATGCCACAATTTTCCCTTGGGGGACCTCAGGAACAATTAAAAGCCCAGCTGTGGAGGACCTTAGGGCTCATGAGGGGACATAAAAAGACAGGAAATCAGTAATATAAGAGAGTGCTAAATTGTTAAGAGCTTTAAAAACAAGTAGAAGGACTTTAAAATCAATTCTAAAAGAAACGGGGAGTAATGTGTTCTCTCTTCCTTGTTTTTGTTAAAAGTTTATCGATTGACTTTTTAGGAAGACCAGTAAAAAGCATTGCAATAGTCCAATCTACTTGAAATAAAAGCATGAAGCAACTTCTCTGCATCCTGTTGGGTTAAAAACGACCGAACCATGGCAATATTTCTTAAATGTAAGAAAGCTATTTTGGTCACCTTATTTATGTGAGTTTTAAAACTTAAATCAGAATCTAAAATTACTCCTAAACTAGTTACTTCCGATTTAATCTGGTGAGCTAAGTTTCCTAACCTATTAAAAAGTGCTTCCCTTTTGGCTTTGGGGCCGACTAAAAGTATTTCTGTCTTATCTTCATTAAGTTTTAAGAAATTGTTGCTCATCCATCGATCGATTGCAGACAGACAGTTAGTCAAGGAGCATAATGCACTTGAATCATTCGGCTCAACAGAAATATACAATTGTGTGTCGTCAGCGTAGCTATGAAAGTCGACATTGTGTTTTCTGATAATCTCACCTAAAGGTAGCATATATAATGAAAAAAGAAGAGGACCAAGACAGCTTCCCTGTGCAACACCACAGGTCATATCATGTTTCTCAGATACAAAATCTCCCAAATTAACATAAAATTTTCTATCTATAAGATATGTTCGAAACCAGTTGAGTGCACATTCACATAATCCAACCCAGTTTTCCAATCGATTGATTAGTATGCTATGATCAAGTGTATCAAATGCTGCGCTCAAGTCCAAAAGGATAAGAATTGAGACCCTGCCTGCAGTACTGAGCCTTTCATTTTTTACTTTTCATTCCAAATTAATAAAATGAATGAATGATTTTTCTACCAAAACAGATGAAGTAGTCTAGAAACAAACTGCTTAAAAATAAAAAATAAAACTTATTTCTCCACCTCACCCCCAGTACACCCCAGTCCATCATCACTCTCCTTAGAAGTGGATCCAGGAGTTAATCTTATCCCAACAAACTCTCCTTACTGGCGACTCCAACTTGTTGCTGTAAGTAGTCTCCATGACACCCTCCTTTTCCTCACTAAAAAACCTACAGCCTGATCACATCCGCAGCACTGACCCCCTCCACTAATACCCTGTCGTCCTGTTATATCCCAGTATCTTATTTTTATTTCCCCATATATTGCATCTTGCCAACTGAACACAGCAACTCACGTCTAACACTTAAGATGAGCACATTCCAATACCTTTATCCTGTTAACCCCCACCCAAGATGACCTCGCAAGAACGAACAAACTACCACCCTGTCTGTTAGGATGAATCGCAACTGTGAAAACGTCCTTTCAAAAATCTTTTCAATCTGACCCCAGTTACCAAACCACCACACACTCCATTGCTTTTGCTTTCTTTGTTTTCTTTTTCTTTTCTCTCTCTCTACTGTTATTTTTGGTAAGGGCTCATCTGTTTTTCTTATTTTCTTTTTATTCTGTTACATTCTTTTTATTCTGATCGATTAATTACATCCATTTTGGCAGTTGTTGATTAAAATAAGCCATAAAAATACACAAGCAAAAAAAAAGTAAAATTAAAATTAAAACAATGAAAGAAACTCCTCTCTTTGTCTTTGGAGTTCCAACACAGATGCTGACCTTCTCTGGAGTGATGTGCAGTGGGTGTTCCTCACACAAGCTGTAGAAATACGGAAACACCGGCTCTGTAAATTGAAACCCTATGGTAGCGATGTAGCGGTTACAGGCTGGGTCAGAGAAGGTCACTTTCCTGCTACGACAGTCCAGCTCTACCCGCACTCTCCGCAGCTTATTTTGCACTGAGATGCGCCCCGTTTGAGTGAAGTATTGACCGTTCACGAAGCGCAGGGCTGCAATACCCTCTGTTCTGCTTTGCGTGGTACGATCCTTCCTCCGGACAGACTGTTTGGCCACGCCCACTGACCAGTTGGTGTTGTTCCCCACCTCTACGTCCCAGTGGTGTCTCCCGGAGGTGAAGCCCTGGGACCCCAGCATTTCGGCTTCGATGGTGAACCTCTCCGGGTTTTCAGGGAGCTGAGGGTTGTCCGTACAGTACTGCACATGGGTCAGTCTCTCAGAGAGAGAGAGACAAGGAGGAGCAGTGTTGGGGTCCAGAGTCACAGGAGCTGGAGAGCGAGAGAAAGAGAGAGAGAGAGAGAGAGAGAGAGAGAGAGACTTTTGTTTTTACTTTTAAACTTCCCTTTATTCACAAAAAAAGGGAGAAAATCAACATAAAAAACAAAACCCGAGAAAAATAAATAGGTAAAATATGGAAAAATATTGAACAGACCGCACTGTTAAAAAATCCAGTGTCCCAATGGGCAGTAATGGATTCAAAAACAAAGGCTCCTCGAGGGTCCAATAACCAGGTGCAGTGGTATCATCACGTGATACAGCAAGAAGCTGCCACACATGTATGACTGTGCTGTAAAAAGGAGTGAGTCCTGCCAAGTCCATTCTGTTCAGTAACATTCAAAACAAATGCCTGTTGAGGCCCATCCGACCTACCCTGTTCAAGAGGGCACAGGCAACATCCATCCATTTGTGATGGTCATGATACAGCAGGCGTTGGACAGCCTGCAAGCGGAAAGCTGCCACTCTGCTTTTGATATCAATTAGTCCTTGGACTCCCTCATTGACTGGCAGATAGAGCACTGCTGCCCTTAGCCAGTGATGCCCAGTCCAGAAAAAATTCAGCAGTGTCTTCTGTATTTCCTCAACCAGATTCACCGGAGGGTTCAGCACAGTGAATCTGTGCCATAATGTAGCAGCGACCAGATTATTAATGATCAGGGCTCTTCCCTATACGATAGCTGAGTGGCCAGATTATTAATGATCAGGACTCTTCCCCTATACGATATCTGAGTGACCAGATTATTAATGATCAGGGCTCTTCCCCTATACGATAGCTGAGTGACCAGATTATTAATGATCAGGGCTCTTCCCCGATACGATAGCTGAGTGACCAGATTATTAATGATCATGGCTCTTCCCCGATACGATAGCTGAGTGACCAGATTATTAATGATCAGGGCCCTTCCCCTGTACGATAGCTGAGTGACCAGATTATTAATGATCAGGGCTCTTCCCCTGTACGATATCTGAGTGACCAGATTATTAATGATCAGGGCTCTTCCCCTATACGATAGCTGAGTGACCAGATTATTAATGATCAGGGCTCTTCCCCTATACGATATCTGAGTGACCAGATTATTAATGATCAGGGCTCTTCCCCTATACAATATCTGAGTGACCAGATTATTAATGATCAGGGCTCTTCCCCTATACGATAGCTGAGTGACCAGATTATTAATGATCAGGGCTCTTCCCCTATACGATAGCTGAGGTAGCAACCATTTCCATTTAGACAACTTGGCGCACGCTGTTTCCGCTGTGCCCTCCCAATTCTTCTGTGCCCAAGTAAACCCCCAAATATTTAAAACCTGATCTCCCCCATTGTACATTACCTGGGAGGACTGGTAAAGAAAAGCCACCCTCCCGATTACATGTTCCACACCATACTGCTTCAGTCTTCCCCCAGTTCACTCTTGCAGATGAAGCTTGCTCATAGACCCTGAGTACCCGTTCTACAGCCTGTACATCTTGTGAACTCTTAATTATTACTGCAATATCATCTGCATAGGCAGACAATTTTATTGCCTCCTCGTTTGTTTTTCCTTGGACATGTAGCCCCTCTAAATTCCTCTGCAGCATGCAGAGTAATGGTTCTATCACCAATGCATAAAGCTGGCCAGATAGGGGGCATCCCTGCCAAATTCCCCTCTGTATATTCACTGGAACGCTCAGACCCCCTCCTATTTTCACCATACATGTAGCACCTGCATATAGTAGCTTCACCCATGAGACAAACATTTCCCCAAACCCAAACATTTTTAGTGTTTTAAATAAATATTTGTGATCAACCCTATCAAATGCTTTCTCTTGATCTAGAGAAAGAAAACCAAACTCTATCTCATGGACATTGGCATAATCCCACAAGTCACGCATCAAAAACAGATTTTCATAAATGGATATTTATACAATAAGACTTTCTGGTATACAATAAGACTGGTCATTCTGAATAAGTTTTCCTAACACAGTTTTTAATCTGTTTGCAAGACATCTGGAAAAGACTTTGTAATCAGTACAAAGGAGAGCTACTGGACGCCAGTTCTTCAAGAGGCTTAGGTCTCCTTTTTTTGGAAGCAGAGACAGAACCGCACGCTGGCAGCTTTTGGGAAGAGTCTTTGCTGCAAAGCTACACCTTAAAACATTTAAAAAGTCCCGTCCGATAACTCCCCAAAATGTTTTGCAAAACTCAGTTGGCAGTCCATCAATTCTAGGTGCACGACCCATTGAGAGCTGGTGCACTGCCTCAGTCACTTCTTCGAATAAAAGATCACTGTCCAAGATCTCTTTGTCTTGCTGGTCCAATGATGGAAGAAGCTGAAAAAGCTCTTCTGCACAATGTCCTTCTGAGCCTTCTGCCTTAAACAACTCGGAATAAAGATCAACAGCGAGTCTGCGCATCTCCATTGGGTCTGATGTTTCTGTTCCATCAGGAGAGCGGGTTGTGCCCTTGCCCAAATTAAAAAAGAAAGTGGTAGGAGCATCCATATCTTGTATACTGGTATAACGAGACCTTACCAGTGCCTCTTTCGCTTTTTTTTTGCAGTACGTCTCCCAATGCCATTCTTTTTCCTGTTATACTAGTGTGCAAGTTTGTATTATACTGTAGTACCATGTCTGACTGAATTTTACTGATATCCTGTTCTAATTTGTGTATAGTTTGTTTCAGTTCTTCTGTTGAGTGAGAGGTATACTGTTGGCAGAAAACGCTAATTTGTGTTTTCCCTACATCCCACCATTGTAGTCAGTTTTCATATTTTTCTTTCTGCTCACTCCAATTTCTCCAGAAAAGTTTAAAATTCTCACAAAAAACAGTATCTTGTATAAGTTTAGAATTAAACTTCCAATAGGAACTCCATGGGGTAGTGTCCAAGACGGTTTACAGTAACAAAATGATGGTCTGAAAAACTGGTTGGAAAAAATTGTGTAGCTAAGACTCTGTGGATCACTGCCTTGCTCACATAGATTCAGTCTAAAAGTGCTGCTCTTACCCTTTCACTTCATACCTTTGTCCAGGTGTAGAGCTTTACACCAGGGTTTCTCTCCCTTCACACATCAGATAAATCAAATTGGGTTATAATCCCAGCTAAAACAGTTGTAGAAAGTGGATAAGGCTCTTCACCATTTCTATCCATAGTAAAACCAAGAGTGCAATTCCAATCCCCCCAACCCCCCCCCCCCCCACCCCACCCCACCCCCCCACCACCAAAATGTCTTCACTATCAATGTTATTTTAAGCAGTTTTTAATTTGTTAAAAAGACTAACCCGATCCACCCCTCTATTAGGGGCATATATGTTAACACACGTGTAGTGGTTTTCCTTTATTTCTGCCCTAACGACCAGAATACGGCCTTTTTCTACTTCTAGTCTTGATAATATGTTTACATTTGCATTTGGAGTAAAGAAAATTCCAACTCCTGCGCTTGCATTTGGGCCATGACTGATGGCATATTCTCCATCCCACCATAACCCCCACTCTACTTCATTATTTATGTCACAATGTGTCTCTTGTAAAAAAGTTACATGTGTTTGTTTCATTTTAATAAACTCTAACAATATGGCCTGTTTGCCTTTATCCCTAGCCCCGTTTACGTTTAAAGATCCTATCCGTAAAACTTCCATAGAGTGCGAGAGGGAAATACGAAAAAACAGATGGAAGAGAAAACAGAAAACTAGAAATATGGCTATGTACATTTATTCTTGTTTTTTAAACGATCTAGCCGTTCCAGTGCTTTTTGCACTTTTCCCCTTTTGAATTAGTGTTAAATGTTTCTTTAGACAAAAACGTTTTTGCCTATCAAGAACATCAAAACCAATGCTTTTCTGTGCCTTTTTGGCCGAAAGCACGAACTTGTCAAGATCGGGGGGAAAATCCCCCAAGTCTACTGATTTCCCTTTAGTTTTGTCTATAAAATCATTAATTTGTTCTACAGAATATAGCGTTCCGTGATCATTCATTTGACTAAAAGAGATATCGGAGTCATCGGACCACCTATCCTCTTCTCCCATTGCTTCATCTGCAACTTCTGCCGTCTCCAGTGATCTATTTTCTGAACTTTGCTGCACTCCCTGCTTACTAGCCTATGGAGCACTGCTATTCTGCCCATCACTGTTACTCTGCCCGACATTGCTATCCGGCCCAACGCAGTCATCCTTTATTTTCGTGTTTATCAAACTATGTTGCCTCTCATCGTCACCCTGTTGGACATTTTCCAAGACCGGCGATTCTGTACTTACCTCCTCTACAGAGGAAGGTCCTTCACCCGGGTCTACCGACTCCATAATATCTGCTGAAAGGGGTTTCTCCACTACAACCACAGTAGACTCTACGTCCGGCTTGTTTTCGCTCCGTTTCAGCCCTGATTCACTCGGTCAGCTATTTTCTCCTTCTTTTTTCTTATGTGGACACATAAACCTCTTATGACCAATGTCACCACACTCAAAGCAGCGTAAACTATCAGTGCTGGCATAGATCATATAGGAGCTTTCTCCGTGAGCTACACGGAAAGAAACCTCCAGAGTTTTGGTGGGCGAACTTAAAAACTTGTCTCCGAAAGGATAGGATGTGTTTTAATGCTGTATTTGTACCCCACGAGTGGTATCATTTTTATCGCACTTGCAAACTTACCAAAACGGTTCAGTTCTCTCTCAATAGCTTCGTTCTTAATGAATGGTGGAACATTTGAAATAGTTACTTTTACTGCCGGTGCTGACAGCTTCACCCAGAGACCACTCTCAATTTTTAAGAACACGACAACAGCTTTATTCACCTCGATGCCGAATCAATGCTATTATGTCCAACTTTCTCTCCCACAGCCATGAGTACTTCTTCAATAGTAGCACCCGCCTCGGGGACGCATCTAAACCCATTGCGGAGGGAGAGGGGGTGCGCTCCCCCGTCGGGGTGAGACGCCATTTCCCAAACCTGAACTGCCGCAATTGGCAGTTCTTAGCCCTCGATCAACTAAAATAAAACTAACAATACAACCAGTACAATAAAGAAGAGAGATAAAAGAATGAGCAGAAATGGAGAGAAAAAGATGTAGAATATAAAGTAAAATAGAAAGAAGAGCAAAAAAATCCAAACACACAGCTCTCTCAGCACCGCCACCCTCACGCATGCACTCACTCCAGAGAGAGAGAGAGAGAGAGAGAAAGATTAATTGATATGGAAGCAATTAAGAAGAAATTACTTTTTTACACATGGCATCTGCATGTTTGCTTATTTTTGGAGGCATGTTAATGACACAGTAAAATCTGTTGTTATTTGTTACATGAGGTTAGATTACTCCACTGTTAGCACTTCATGAGAACTAGATGAGGCTTAGTTATGCTCTAATATGTAAAACCATAGATTGCAAAAGAGTTTACTCTCTTTTTACATCACTGTATATGTAGCTTCACGTAAGTGATTCCCATCTGAGAATGTAGGTGTATGTGTTTTTGCCCACAAATCAATGAACCTGACTCTACTGAAGCAATACTGTCAGAACTGGGTTCTGGCATAAATAAATGCACCACAAAGTGTCAAAACATATTAACAAGTGTAATGACATGTACCCCCTCCACCCAGCTTTTATTATCTAGCGTGTCTCATATTCTCCTAATCTTATCCCAGATATATTTAAACATAAAGGAAAATATGACATGTACCCCCTTGACATGTACGTGCGTGTATGCGCGTTTGTGTGTGGGGCGGGGGGCGGGCCTTGTATTTTAAAATCTATCATGCACAAATGCACAACATTTTAATTATTAACACATCTGGCTTTTAACCAAAACATAATCATTCTAAATAATGATAAATATCTGACAAGGCCAATTTTTTAAATTAAAGTTTAAAATATTTCTGTGTGCCTAGTATGGACAGTGTGGGCATATGGTTATAACAATGTTAACAATTAATCTAGAAACTGGATGGACCCCATCATTTTTCCATGCTCAGAATAATTAAACATCACATATAATTAATATTAATGTTAAATGTAATATCTGCCATTATTATTTAGTACTCACTGTACTGAACAGTCCCCAACATCTTCTCCCAGACTCTGTACTTGAGATTGCTCAGATGTTTGGCCTCGTCGATCAGCGCCCCTGTGGTGAGTTCAGGTTCCGGTGGTAGGGTGTAGATCCTGCAGAAATATCCAGGGGGCAGTGTTGAGTAAGCGTTGAGTAAGTATTGAGTTAGGGTTTTAGAAAGGAAAGGAAAGAAGGATCTTACCATTTTAATGTTTTATTTTGTATCTAGAAAACAGAAAAAAACAACCATAGTTATTTCTTTTTTTCAAGAAGTACTCAAACATTTTGGTCACATAAATATAACGTGAAGCTTTGTTTTAAAAAAATGAGGTTCAGCTTCGCTGACGTTTTTCTTTAAATACAACAAAAACAACACGTGATATGGACGCGCAAGGCTGGGAACAAGGTTGCCAGATCTTGCAAGACTTTCCAGCCAAATGGCGACTCAAAACTAGCCCAAAATATATTTTTAACCGAAACCAACGTATTTTAAATAAATATCATCATATTTGAACTTTTAAAAATAAGTGTGTGCTTTGCAACTTTTCATTTTTACCCGTGACTGCACTTTGAAAGTATTCCAATTTAGCTGTAAATACGTGGACATGGCAACACTGGTGGGACGTCTTATGACCTGCTTACGACACTTCCATAGCACGGTTGGAAAATAGTATGGCGGATATTTCTTGTGGACTGCTAAACAGTGCACATTAAACAGCACACTTCTGCCAGTGCACTGTACACAGGAGACAGGGAGCAGTAGATAGGGCTCTGATTCAGACACAGTGCACTGTAGGCAGGAGACAGGGCGCAGTAGATAGGGCTCTGATTCGGACACAGCCTCTATACTAATTGAGAATGGCCGCAGGTCACAGCCTTGCACCTACAGGGGGCGATATTTTAACAGAAAAAGCAAGGTAATAGGTGATGTTCTATTTCATACCGGTCAACACACCACGGTATGGGTCATCCTCGCCGAGAGGGGGAGCTACTAGGAGATTGTTTATCAAATTAACCACCACTACGGGTGGAACCACGTCACGCCATAAATATGGCGCTTGTACACCGCTCGACCTCTTTTTGCCTCCTCGAGGTGAGCTGAGATTGTGTTTGTTGGTTCCTTTGGAATCTGCGATTTTCGCAAAACATTTTGTTTTCTGCCTCTCCCAAGCGCCCGGACAAAGTAAGTTTCCGGGGCTTTCCCTCCCCCAGCAACGCTGAACTGCGGTTTACTTGCTGTTTGTTTGCTACTTTACACGGTAAGATATTACCTTGTTCTAGTCGGTTCACTGCCGGTTTTTCATTACAGAATTAGATCGGATTTACTCGATATCTTTCTGATTGCATTGCGTTGGTTCACTTGTTATTTGCATAGCAACAATTACACACATGATACAATAAAGTAAGCCTCCGCGTCCTCTCAAGGTCCTCCAGTGCTACTGTTGCGGACCCTTGACTGGCGCTGGACTCGCTTGAAAAACGTTGTTGTAGGCAGATTGCTGCCGTTCTTTACAGAAGTTTATATTATTGTTAACTAATATTCTTCTGTCTTATATTAGCCGCTGGGCTTGGTGTTGTTAGTTGCGCAGTAGCAACAACAACAACAATAAGAACAACAAAAAGGCTGGAAGGAGCCCCTGTGTCCGTTAGGGCAGACGCTACCTGAAGCTTCCACACCCCCCTCGGTCCTTCAGTACCACTGATTTGGGCCCTCGGCTTGGTGTCGGACATACTCTATTCCTGTAGGTTTTCCAGCAAGAGGGACCCATTTTTTCCGCAGAGCACCCCAGCTTCAGGTCCCGCCCCCACTGGGGAGCACACAACCTTTCAGGGGCCTTCATCCGGCTCTCTGGAGCCAAGGCCCTCGCGTTTTTCGCGGGACCGGGCGCGGTTCCGGAAACATTCCGGTAAGTCAGCTTCCCGAGGCCAATTCCATCGGTGACGGTTACCAGCCTCCGGCACCACGTTTTTCCCCTCTCCATCTCGCAAAGTGGCGCCTATGTACCCGATGTCCTTGGGTGCTCAGCACATTGGAGTCGGGGTACAGGCTCCAATTCGACACCAAGGCACCCCGTTTTTACGGGGTTACTCCTACTCGGGTGAGAGACGGGGCCGCTGCGCGAGCTCTCTCCAACTAGATTCTGGTGTTGCTAGAGAAGGGAGTAATAACACCCCTGCCCCTGGTGGCAGCGGGACGAGGGTTTTGTTCAGTCTATTTTCTAGCCCCCAAGAAGGACGGGGGCTTTTGCCCCATCCTAGATCTAAGAAGGCTCAACCGCTTTTTGAAGCACCTGCCCTTTCGGATGCTCCGCCTCGCCAATCTCCTCCTTCAGGTGAGAGATGGCGACTGGTTCACCTCTGTGGATCTAAAGGATGCATACTTCCATATCCCCATACACCGGGATCACCGGAAGTACCTCCGCTTTTCCTTCAAGGGCACAGGGTACGAGTACTCGGTCCTCCGCTTTGGCCTAGCTCTGGCCTCACGCACTTTCACGAAGTGCATGGACGCCGCACTGATCCCACTCCGTCTTCAGGGTATCCGCATTGCGAATTACCTGGATGACTGGCTGATCTGTGCTCCATCAGAGGAGCAAGCGAGAATGGACACAAGGTCGGTACTGGACCATTTAGCCAGCTTGGGCCTGACCCTGAACAGTGAGAAGAGCCACCTCACCCCTTCCAGAGAAAGGGTTTTCCTGGGTCTGGTTTTGGACTCGGGGTCCATGCGTGCCTCTCTAACCCCAGAGAGGCGACATATTTATATGGAGAATCTGTCCCATTTTGCTGCAGCACAGCAGGGGACAGTAAAAACTTTGCCGGAGGCTGCTCGGCCTGATGGCCTCAGCCGCCCAGGTGGTGCCACTTGGGCTGCTGCATATGCGTCCGTTACAGCATTGGGCGACGGCACAGGGAGTGAGCCCGCACGAAGACCCCTGTGGTACTCTATGATGGACACAACGGGGACATTGGGCGTGGACGCACTGGCACACCAGTGGCCTTCAGCCCTGCTCTATGCTTTTCCCCCCATGCCTCTCCTGCCCACAGTTCTGGCGAGGATCAGGAACTCAGGAGCACAGGTTCTGCTGATTGCCCCCAACTGGCCTCAGCAGAGATGGATGGCGGACCTAAGGGAATCCCTACGGGGCACCCTCTGGCGCCTCCCAACCAGGGTGGATATGCTTACCCCACTACATCCCCCGCCTGACTTATTTGATATACTGTAACCCATACCGTGGCGTGTTGAAATAGAACGTACGGGTTACGGATGTAACCCCGGTTCTATGAATACGGTCAACACGCCACGCCATGTTGTCAGGCGGGGAACCTTGTGCCCGCAGGACGGCAAGTGCCCTCAAGTCGGCAAAAGCGGTCGAGCGGTGTACAAGCGCCATATTTATGGCGTGACGTGGTTCCACCCGTAGTGGTGGTTAATTTGAAAAACAATCTCCTAGTAGCTCCCCCTCTCGGCGAGGATGACCCATACCGTGGCGTGTTGACCGTATTCATAGAACCGGGGTTACATCCGTAACCCGTACGTTTTACCTGGTCTGGTGCAGAGAAGGAGGACTTCATCCAATTAATTAACTGGGTCACAGAGCTGGAAAACATTCCCGAAGAAGGACTCTGTGGCTCCTGCAGGGAATCCCAGATTCTGAAGGAATAACCACAAAATCTGTGCTGCTGGGTGTTCTTTTTTCTTTATATTTGGTTCATTATGAGAGATTTATTTTTTAAAGCTTATCACCTTTGATAAAAGAGTACCTTTGTATCCAAATTCTGAATACTTAACATCAAATCTTATACTCTTTTCATGATATTTTTCATCAGTTAAAACTGTGCTACTATGAGCAGAACTTAATTGTTTTTTATATATGAGTGTGTGTGTGTGTGAGGGTGCGTGTGTGCGCGCATGTGCGTGTATGTGTGTGCGCATTTGTGTGTGTGTGTGTCTGTGTGTGTGTGCGTGCATGATTGTGTGTGTTTAGAGGGAAAGAATGTGGGCGGGACGCATAAAGAACAGGAAGAGGGAAATAGAGACAGGAAGTGAGGGAGAAGAACAGGAGAAGAAGAAGCAGGAAGAGAAAAGGAGTGAAAAGACAGAGCAGAGAAGTAAAAGCACATACAGTACCTTCTCAATGTGTTTGAATATGTCTGGAAAACAAAAAAGTTATTAAAATTTTTATGTTAATACTTATAATGCATAATGCAATAAATACTCTAGCCTTGCCTGCAGGAAGGAGATGTCTTCAGCTTCCAGTGCCTGCTCTATGGTCTTCATTGCGTCTAAAACAGAGTGAATCTCTTTAGTTTTCCTCCTAATCTTCTCAATCATCTCCTTCAGCATCTGACTCTTCTGCTTCTCTTCCTCTATCAGTGCAGTGATCCTGGCCTCCTCTTCCTCCCGCAGAAACTGATGGAGTTTCTCAAACTCGTCTTTTATCTCTCTCTCCGTCTCCCAGGCCTGGCTCTGGGACAGAAAACAGCACATGTGTTTTTCAGGGGCGTTTATCCACACACATGTCATATGTTTTTGGAGAAGGTTAATTGTACCTTAATGTGCTGGGTCATCTCATTAAAGGTCACACATGCTTTTGTATGGCCTTTAAAATTTGTCGCCAGGCTGTTCAGAGCCATTCTGAAGTCAACCTGGAAAGACACAAATCAGAGGCTCTGGCGTCTTGATGGATGGAAACACAGATGAATAGACAAACAGATGATGAGCACATCCACTGAACAAGGGTAGAGTCGCAGAAATTGCTATTTTAATTAGCTGCATCTAATATGTGTGTGTGCGTGCGTGCATGCATACGTGTGTATGCGCGTGTGTGTGGGGGGCATGTTTTTGAAAAATATGTATGCACAAATGCACAACATTAACAGATTTGTATTATGAACACATCCGGCTTAAAACATAATCATTGTAAATAATGATAAATATCTGACAATTAAGGCATTTTTTTAAAGTTCCAAAACTTTTTAATATTTCTGTGTGCCTATTGTGGGCGTATGGTTATAACAATGTTTACAATTAATCTACAAATTGGATGGACTGTATGGGCGAGGCCTATGTCAGTCATTTAGTTTTGATTGCTCCTCCTGGAATATTTTACTGTAGCCTAATGCCATTTCCTAGAATTATCACTGGGGCAGCTTATGTAAACCACAAGATTCCAAGTTTATTAATTATATTATTTGAGTATAGTGTGCAGAATAAAATGTAAATACTTATAAATTTGACCTTTGATTCTCGCGTACCGTGGAGCTTTTCCACCAAAGCTCCCCAGTGGTGGAACGAACTCCCCATTCCCCAGTTCTGCTCAAACACTTCCTGCTTTCCGTCGTGGCCTGAAGATACACCTCTTCAGACCATTTTGACTGACCTACCAATCTCGGACCATTTTCATAGTACTTTTTTTTCATAGTAGGCCTACTAATGTTTGTTTTTTTTGTTTGATTACTATAACTCTTGTTTGATTTTATGGTTTAGAAGGTATAGCTGATTTACCCATAGCTTACTGTGTGTGCTATACTCAATCTTTATTACTAGGGATAGCTGCTACATTATGAGAAGGATGTGCTTTGTCTGATCTGTTTTGTAGTTGCTTCAATTACCTTCGGTATGCACTTATTGTACGTTGCTTTGGATAAAAGCATCTGCCAAATGATTGTAATGTACCGTAATTTAAAAATACAAATATTAAATAAATAATACATTTTAATGCAAAACATAGGCTACGAGAAAGGGGCTTTTTTACTAAGAAAGTAATAATAGCAGCAACAAAAGCATCTTTTACCCCCCATACAGGAAATATATATTTAGTGGGCTAAGGTGAATTGGCTTTCCCAAAAGATGTCTTTCCAAAACATGATAAACTATTTTACAGACATGGTGTTTCAAATTTTGCCTACTTTAAATATTTTATCAACGTCACTCTTAATGTGAATATGAATCAGCTGATGCACCTACTCCACTGTGAACAGCCAAGATTACGGAAATATTAAATGTCCTACAAACAAGCCCATAGAAGCTAGGTGTGGTAGCCTACCTTACGATCCTTCGCAGCTCGCTTCAGTGACCACAACCTGTGCCCGTTGTGTTCGTGACCCAGTTGACATGACGGACACAACAGGTCCCAGTCATTCATGCAGTAAAAATTTAAAGGAAAACCGTGTCGAATGCAGAGCGTGTCTTCCTCCATGGCGTCGTCAAAGTCTTTACTTCTTATCAAAGATTCAGAATATTAACGTACTGGCCACTTTCAAAAGTTTATGATCCTAGTCACTTTAGATGACCGGTATCTCACTGCGGATTAACACACAGACTATAATAATTGTGAAGTCCTTGTTAGAAACCACACCCAGTATGACGATCATCCAACAGACAATCTCTTTAATGTACTTTATGGAGCCTCATAAAGCACAACAGGTTAAACTTGTTCTCATGCCACCAGATCTGGCATGAAAACAAACATAGAAATGACACATCTCATAGCGACACTAGCCAAACATTAAGCACTTATTCCATCTTAGAAACAAACTGCCAAATTAAAGGGTTTCCACAGCATTCAACAAGAAAGATAATTAAATAAAAATATACAAAAACAAACAAGGAAGTCCACGCTCAAATTTGTATCTTTTATTCAGAATACCTGCATGCAGACATTTTATCCAGAGCCTTCATCCGCGCATGTCACTTTAAATTTGCATAAGACATTTTGTACAAGGAAGGATCTGATGAATGAATTCCAAAATTCCACATTCAACTCATACTAATGAACTAAGTCATACATTAAGCCAATTAATATTAAGTAATCAACAGCCAGAGAATACACACAGAAAATAGTGAGCCAAATTTTTTATAAAATCGAAAAGTATAGTACTATATTCGATATAACATAATTACATTACAGTATAACAACAATATTTAGAACCGTAGAGTGTGGTTAGATATAGAAACCCTGTTTATGGAATATGAAAGGTGAAAATTGTGCCTTCATCCGCGCAGGTAATGTAAGGAATGCTGTCCCCAAAACACCAGTACTACATCCACCTGTAGTGCACAGTATGAGTATACTAAATCCACCTGTAGTGCACAGTAGTCTTTCATTTTTTACTTTTAATTCAGATTTTTCTACCAAAACAGATTAAGCAGTCTAGAAACAAACTGCTTTTTAAAAAAAAACTTCACCCAAAAAAAATAAAAAGCCTGCAGCACTGACCCCTTCCACTAATACCTGTCATCCTGTTATATCCCGCTATCTTATTTTCTCACATACTACAGCCAACCCACCTTGCCAACCAAACACAGCAACTCAGGTCTAACACTGAATATGAGCACAGTCCAATACCTGTATTCTGCTAACCCCCTAGCCCCACACCCCCACCCCCCCACCCCCAAGATGACCTTGCAAGATGGATCAAATTACCACTCTGCCTGATAGGATGAATCGCAACTGTGAAAATTGTCCTTTCAGAACTCTTTTTAATATGAGCCCAGTTACCAAACCACCACACACACACTGTTGTTTTTGTTTTTTTCTCTCTCTCTGTATTGTTATTTTTGGTAAGGGCTTGTCTGTTTTTCTTCTTTTATTTTTATTCTGTTACATTATTTTTATTTTTATTGATTAATTTTGTCCATTTTGCAGTTGGCTTTGGCCAATTTTGTTCGAAATAAGCAAAAAAATACACAAGCAAATTAAAGTGAAAATTATAATAAAAAAATAGAAAATAACTCCTCTCTCTGGAGCTCCGACAGCGATTCTGACCTTCTCTGGAGTGGGTGTTCCTCACATAAGCTGTAGAAATACGGAAACACCAGCTCTGTAAATGGAAACTCTATGGTAGTGATGTGGCAGTTACAGGCTGGGTCAGTGAAGGTCACTTTCCTGCTCCAACAGTCCAGCTCTACCCGCACTCTCCGCAGCTTATTTTGAGAGAGAGAGAGAGAGAGAGAGAGAGAGAGAGAGATTGATATGGAAGAAATAAGGAAGAAATTACTTTTTTACACACAGTGTCTGCATGTTTGCTTATGTTAATGAGGCATGTTAATGACACAGTAAAATCTGTTGTTATTTGTTACATGAAGTTAGTTTACTCTACTGTTAGCCCTTCATGAGAACTAGATGAGGGTTAGTTATGCCCTAATATGTAAAACCATAGATTGCAAGAGGGTTTACTCTATTTTTTACATCACTGTATATGTAGCTTCACGTAAGTGATTCCCAGCTGAGAATGTAGGTGTATGTGTTGTTGCCCACAAATCAATGAACCTGACTCTACTGAAGCAATACTGTCAGAACTGGGTTCTGGCATAAAGAAATGCACCACAAAGTGTCAAAACATATTAACAAGTGTAATGACATGTACCCCCTCCACCCAGCCTTTATTATCTAGCGTGCCTCATATTCTCCCAATCTTATCCCAGATATATTTCAACATAAAGGAAAAAATGACATGTACCCCCTTGACATGTGCGTGCGTGTATGCGCGTTTGTGTGTGGGGCGGGGGGCAGGCCTTGTATTTTAAAATCTATCATGCACAAATGCACAACATTTTAATTATTAACACATCTGGCTTTTAACCAAAACATAATCATTCGAAATAATGATAAATATCTGACAATAAGGAATATTTCTGTGTGCCTAGTATGGACTGTGTGGGCATATGGTTATAACAATGTTAACAATTAATCTAGAAACTGGATGGACGATGTGGGTGATGCTGATCACTTGGGCAACCGTAAAGCCTATGACAATCACTTCAGGGGAAACGAAACCACTGCGCCACCTGGAATATTTTACTGTAGCCTACAGCCATTTCCAAGAATTACCACTGGGGAAACTTTTGGAATGTTAGTTTATGCAAACCACGAGATTCCACATTTATTAATGGGACTGCCAACTCAAATCGATGATTCAGCTTTTCAATTGGTAATTGTTGTCATCCTGGGGTGGAATAAACATAACCCAAATATCAGTAGCTACTAAGTGATGTGCCTAAATTAAGATACGCCTTCCTTTTTTTTCACCATTGCCTGTGATTGATCAGGCAAGGTTTTGAGTGTGCGGGATTAATACAGATTTCGGGACGTCATCAAAATAGTATCAACCAAAAATGAACTATCCGGAAATTATTTGCGCCCACCCCTTCACCAGCGAATGTTGCAGCAAGAGACGTTGTAGCAGGCAACAACAGGAAACAACTTTATTGTTCGATGTGTGCTTTCCTCTGGTTTGTGTTTCACAAATGTCATGGCAAAAGAAAAACTGTTTGCGTTGCTCGAAGCGTCCACGTTCGCGTATTTCCGTGAGGTATGTTTCGAAACTGGTATCGGTAACGTTGCTATTTGAAAGACGTGGGTATTTGAGCTTAACTTTAGTATTATGTGAACGGATCTTCTTTAGTTCAGTGGCTCAAACATATCTTAGCCTACGGTTGCAACTTGCACCACACACTTTCTTTGTTAGGCTATTTAGCTATCGCTTGTTTTGCTAAACGCTGTTTGCATTTCCGAGTCTGCACTTACCTAGAGGCTCTTCGGCTCCTGAGAACTGCATAGTCGACAGAAAGTGACATCCTTTTTTTCATCTGTAGACGTTTTTAAAGGCTGAAATCTTGGTGGATGATTATTTTAATAACGAGGAGTAATGTCAAATAAGAAAACCACTTTTTCAGCAGGGTTGGCAATCCCTTTAATTATATTTTTTGAGTAGCCTATAGTGGGCAGGATACATTTTAATATGTATTATACAGTTGATGAATAAAAATATATAAATATTAAATTAATAATAAATTGTCATGCAAAACATTTCTAGGCTTTTCTAGTAAGAAAGTATTAATAGCAGCAACAAAAACATCTGTTATCCCCCATACATTACAAATATTAGGCCTACTGAAGTGGCTTTCCCAAAAAATGTCTTTCCAAAACGATAAACTATTTCACAGTCTCAAGTTTTGCTTTCTTTGTTTTATATTTTATAAACGCTGCTCTTAAGGTGAATGTCAATCAGCCGATGTACTCCACTGAAAACAGCAGAAATGGAACCTAAGTGTGGTAGCCTATCTTGCGCAGCTAGCTTCAGTGAGCACAACCTCTGCCCGTTTTGACCCACTTCACAGGACGAACAAACCAGCACCTCGTCGTCGGGGCAGTAACACATGAAATGTAAACCGTGTCGACTGCAGAACAGGTCGGGCGGCGCTGTGGCCTGCGATAACGGTCTTTTATTAATAGTCATTGGACAAGGCTCACCGGAGAACATTTTCCAACACAGCGGGCAGTTCTGGGCATTCTTCTTTTCCCAGTGTCTTTTTTGCACGGTCTGTGACCACAAGGCAGGGCCACCAAATCGTACGCGACGTCTTCGCACGCGGGGCAGAGTGCGAGGTCTTCCTCCATGGCGTAGCAAAGTCTTTACTTCTTGTCTATAAGAGCTCTATTTTCCGGCCGAATGGTGCATAAGTAGTGCAGTCAATGATACCGCGTATGGGGCACTGGGCGTGCCTTCTGAATTACCTTGTTATCGTGACCAAAGGCGAGGAGCGCACAGATCACAGTGCGCTGCGCAGATGGGGAATTGGCTATTTTTTTAGTAGAATGGAATAGAATAGAATAACTTTTATTTTTCCGTTAGGGAACTTCAGTTGTAGGCACCAGCAACAACACAAAAGACATAGATAGTGTAGTGGAGCAGACCCACAACACACAAACAAACATATCAAATAAAGACATTCAATAGAATCATTGCATTAATCAAACTAATTAAGTGAATTAAAGTGGAATAGCCTACAGCCAAACGTCATGATTAAAAATAGCCCCTGCTGTCCCAAGATGTCCAGTGTTATCAAGCAGAGTGTTTGATTTTGTCATAGAAGTTTGAGGTTTGTACAGATCGGTGTGAGCTTTTGGTTTCGTGTTGCTTATAGTTTAAGGAAAATGGAGCACCATTTCAGCAAATGTGTCTTAGCTGTTGGGAAAAACTAGCTTCGCTACCCGGCGTACTGGCACTTTCCGTAGTTTACCACTGGAATGGAAGACGATATATGTATATTTCATTGATATCGCTATAAAAATATCATCACTGAAATTATGTATTTGAACGTCTCACAATATAAGTGTACTCATACTGGCAATAAACAATTTCTAAAATAATGCTTGTTTACGTGTGTACGAATAAAGTGGGTGCCTTCTTAAGTTATTCATAACAATATGTCTAATTATTGCATTACTTGTGGAAGCATGCTGACCAGAAAGGTCATGTCAGGCCGTGTTTGGATCGAGGCAGAGCCACAGGAGTTAAATAGCCCTGATATAAAACCTGGTGTTTTTGAGCAGAAATTTAAGATGCTGAACTATCACCATCCTTTTGCAAACCAGTCTGTCCAAAAAAAGGTATCTATATTTTAACAATTAAGACATTTGTTTTTTCCGAATTAACCAGTTAAAATTCTCAGGGCCAGTTTGCAGGTGGAGCAGCTCTTATGATCGCTCTGCTTCATTTGAGTTTAACAGCATCAACACCACAATGACTGTGTATGTGTGCGTGTGCGTGCCTGTGTGTTGAATCTGTCATTAGGATGTGGACTCAGGTCATGTAGGGATGTTAGCTCTATTTACCAAAAACAATCAAACTTCACATTGAGTATATTCAAAACAACATTCTTTTCATATGATTGCACATTTTGGTTAGTGGAATGTTGAAGTAAAAATTTTCAAGGATCTCTCCAAGAATTAATTTTTACTTACAATTGTAAAAAACTAGTATTCAAATCACGGTCCACAAGGTCAGAGAACTGCTGGTTTTCCACCCTCCCTTTACCTGGGGGTCAGGTGTGAGGACAGTCTGGCCAACCAGTAGCACTAATCGTTCAGTTAATTACCTGGGAGAAAGAAAACCAGGGCCGGATTCGGATTTGAGGTCCAGATTTGAATATCCGTGATGTAAAGTATTTAAAATTTGAGACAGTTTTGTTGCAGCTGCTTCTCGCTATTCTCTGTGGAGTTTGGTGGGTAAGGGGGAGATGGGAAGTTTGGTGGGTAAGAGGGAGATGGGGAGTTTGGTAGGTAAGGGGGAGACGGGGAGTTTTGTGGGTAAGGGGGAGACGTGGAGTTTAGTGGGTAAGGGGGAGACATGAAGTTTGGTGGGTAAGGGAGAGACGGGGAGTTTGGTGGGTAAGGGAGAAACGGGGAGTTTGGTGGGTAAGGGGGAGACAGGGAGTTCGGTGGGTAAAGGGGAGACGGGGAGTTTGGTGGGTAAGGAAGAGGGAGACAGGGCGTAAGAGAAGAGAACGAGGAGATAAGTTGTTGTTGGTGTTGAGTGTTGACCTGTAAACACCAGCCGGTTCCACCAGCACATACTCTTTCCGGGACACTTGCCAGTGTGTCGAGTAAGGGGGTTGGGGTGGAAAGTAACACTGAATCTATGCCCTCACTCCAGTTCATCAGCCTCAGTGCACAAAGAAGAACTCCGGGGAGACAGCCTCATGCTTCCCGTTCCCTTTGAGAGGTGGGTTTCTCCGTTTACGAGGCAAGCCATTCCCAGGGCAGCCGAGCAGGCTGTTTGTCTGTTTGTCCCTAGATAGGTTCATGAGACTCTAATGGACAGCCAGAGAGAAAGAGAAAAAGAGAGAGCGTATTTAAGTAGACATTGTATCGAATACAGTCATGCCTATAAAGCATTGAATTTAATTTAATTGAGAGAGAGATTAAATTCAGTCAATTCAGGAAGTAGCTGAAGTTAATTTCATGAATTGAAAAATACCAGTAATGTTCTATGGGAATTTTAAATTAATTTAAATTAATTTAATTAATTGACTGAACGTAAAATTAAACAGAGCCCAACCCTAGTTTAGACAGACCTTAGAATGTTTTTACTTTTTCTTTTCATTCTTATTTTCACTTTTGCAAAGTGTGGTAGGAGAGAGAGAGAAAGAGAGAGAGAGAGAGAGAGAGAGAGAGATGGGAGGACTTCAGTCCAGCCGCCTGGGTCCCAGACAACGCAAGAACGTGGCAGGTATGAACAGCCTCCCTCTGTCTCTCAAACTTCTGACTGTTGTTCTTTCTTTTTCTGTATTCCCCTCTTCCTATTATAATAAAATTAATAAAATTGTGTGTGTGCGTGTGTGCGTGCGTGGGTACGTCGCATATTCGCATATAATTTGGTCGCATATTCTTTGCCTGCCATGACTTCCTGATGTCTGTGACCCAACAATATCAAAATACTCTTGATATTTTATTTTCTGGTACTTTTACAAGTGATGCTATAACTTCCCTGCATTTGAATGGATCTCTTTGGGAATTGGGGGGTGGGACTAGATTTAGCTGCAAATTACACTGGAACAATATGGAATACATGGTTGGCTAAATGGCTCTACGTCATCAAGGGTATGACGTATCAAACAAGCCTCATATCATCACTGTGCTGCCAGATATGCAGTACATATGGATGGATAACTTGAAGGGTTTCATCTCAAGTTTTCAATAGAAAAAATTGTCAGAAGAAACAACCCTTAAAGTGATCTGTCCATATCTACTGCATATCTGGCCGAACAGTGATTGTTTGAGGCTCGTTTGATACCTCATATTCTTGATGACTTACTACCATTTGGCCAAGCATGTGTTTCATACTGTTCCAGCATAATTTACAGCTAAATCTAGTCCCACCCCCCAATTCCCAAAGAGATACACTCAAATACAGGAAAGTTATAGCATCACTTGTAAGAGTACCAGAAAGTAAGATATCAAGAGTCTTCTGATGTTTTTGTGTCACAGACATCAGGAAGTCATTGAATGCAAAGGATATGCGACCAAATATAAAAAAATATTACTTTATTCTACATTCTGTTAAACTGTCCAATATTTTTTGAAGCCCGAAAATGGGGGGACTATGTACAAAAGGGTCTATAATTTCGAATACCCTCCGATTAAAGCTGACAGTCTGCACTTCAGTCTCATTGTCATTGTATCCTTTTAAACTGAAAGTGCTAGAGTACAGAACCAAAATAACGAAAAATGTGTCACTGTCCAATGTATGTGCTCACTGTATGTGCGTATGTGTGCATGTGTATATATACATGTGTGTGTGTGTGTATGTGCGTGTGTGCTTGTGTGTGTATGTATGTGCGTGTGTATGTGCGTGTGTTTGTGCGTGTGTGCGTGTGTGTGTATGTGTGCGTGTGTGTGTGTGTATGTGCGTGCGTGCGTGTGGCTTTTCTGCTGAAGGACACACAGCGGCGGTGCTGAAAGAGTTCTCCTCCCACTTTGGCCGGCAGCTCTGTGCTGCTCTACTGGAGCAAGGCCAGAAAGAGGCGGGGCTGAGGAACACTCCAGAGGCGCCTGCAGTCCTGCTCCAACATGTAAGACTTCCACTTCCTGTTAGTCACTCTGACATGGATGCACAAAAGATCCACTACCTGTTAAGAACTCTGGCATAGACACATATGAGATCCACTTCCTGTTGAGTGCTTTTGGGTGAATATAAAAAGAGATCAACATCCTTTAGAGGGTGTAAGCTTCCTGCATAGCACTGGTGCTTTGAAATTTACTGTTGGCAAACTATGTCATCGATAGCACTCTATCTCTACTTCCTGTGAATCACTCAAGTGGAGATGCATAAGAAATCCACTTCCTGTAGAGACACGTTACATTACATTACATTATAGGCATTTAGCAGACGCTCTTATCCAGAGCGACTTACATACTTATTATTACATTTATCCATTCATACAGCTGGATATATACTGAAGTAATGCAGGTTAAGTACCTTGCTCAAGTGTACAACGGCAGTGTCCTACCTGGGAATCGAACCTGCAACTTTTCAGTTACAAGTCCAGTTCCTTAACCATTATACTACACTGCCGCAGAGCAACTGCATGTAAGAGACCCCTCCCATATTCAGCTGGGTCTGGAGGGCCTAAATTCTTTAACCCTTCAAGGTGCATGATCACACATACAGTATGTGTTTAAAATGTTCTTCGCTGAAAATTCAAATGCTGATGTAACAATCGCTACTGGTATTTGAAAGCAATGGACTTCTAAAACACTGACTTAAATTTTGAAAAAATATTCCAAAAAAACCCTATTCTTCAAAGGGTTCAGAAAAATCATGTTCCCTTGTTCCCCCTTCATCCCAGGACTCTGCGGCAGGGGGAGAGGTCATGCTAGAGGGCACACTGCTGCAGTATCTTCACGGCAAGTGGAGAAAGCGCCACCTACAGGTCACCAGGAGCTTCGCAGTGGAGAGCCGTGACTCCAGAGAGGTGCACAATGTGTTGAGTGGAGACAGACATGCCATGTGTGTGTGGGGTGTGTGTGTTTGTGAGAAGCTTTGTGTGTGGGTGTATTTCTTTATTTGCATTTGTGTTCATTTGTACACATGTTGGTGGGTGTCTGTGTCAATGTTATAATTTGGTATGTGTTACAGGTCTGTATCCAGGTGTGTGGTGTGTGGTGTGTGTTACAGGTGTGTATCCAGGTGTGTTGTGTGTATTACAGGTGTGTATCCAGGTGTGTTGTGTGTGTTACAGGTGTGTATCCAGGTGTGTTGTGTGTATTACAGGTGTGTATGCAGGTGTGTGGTGTGTGTTCCAGGTGTGTATCCAGGTGTGTGGTGTGTATTACAGGTGAGTATCCAGGTGTGTTGTGTGTATTACAGGTGTGTATTCAGGTGTGTGGTGTGTGTTACAGGTGTGTATCCAGGTGTGTTGTGTGTATTACAGGTGTGTATCCAGGTGTGTGGTGTGTATTACAGGTGTGTATCCAGGTGTGTGGTGTGTGTTACAGGTGTGTATCCAGGTGTGGTGTGTGTATTACAGGTGTGTATCCAGGTGTGTGGTGTGTGTTACAGGTGTGTATCCAGGTGTGTTGTGTGTGTTACAGGTGTGTATCCAGGTGTGTGGTGTGTTTGTTACAGGTGTGTATCCAGGTGTGTTGTGTGTATTACAGGTGTGTATCCAGGTGTGTGGTGTGTGTTACAGGTGTGTATTCAGGTGTGTTGTGTGTATTACAGGTGTGTATCCAGGTGTGTGGTGTTTGTTACAGGTGTGTATCCAGGTGTGTTGTGTGTATTACAGGTGTGTGGTCTGTATTACAGGTGTGTATCCAGGTGTGTTGTCTTTATACAGGTGTGTTGTGTGTATCACAGGTGTGTATCCAATTGCGTTGTGTATATTACAGGTGTGTATCCAGGTGTGTTGTGTGTATTACAGGTGTTTGAAGAAGGCTGGAAGTGCCACAGGGATTTCATTCTCACTGGCTGCCAGATTTGCACCACCTTACGGGAGCATCGCCATCTAGTGGAGGACGCATGTCGACACATTTCAGGTAGGACATAAACCTCCACGGCAGTGCTTGTCTCTCAGTGCAGGGGGGTATTCCACAAAACAGGATCATCAAGTTATCCAGATAACTCTGAGAATGATAAGGCACATAATATTATCACATTAGTGAGATTTAAGTCAATGAAAATGCATTAGAATCTGGTTTTGAGTGGGATTTAGTCAACATAATTGTTAGCTGTTGATATTGAAGAAACTTTCTTATTTCATGGTGTTATCTGGCTAACTTGGTAATCCTGCTTTGTGGAATACCCCCTGCTCTGATCTGTTTCAGAAGATAAGAGTGAAACAAGGTTTGATTTTTTGAGCAGGCCATTCAGCCAACCTAGGTTCATCATTTGTGCTTACAGTAACATTTGTTTTGGGTTTGGTTCCAATGTCCGTAGTTTGAATGGAGAAATTCACTTGTTGACAGGGAGATCATAATTGTGTCCAAGAAATACCAAGCTACATTTGTGTCACAGTGAAGCAAGCTAAATTTGTTTTACATTAAAGATTGTTCAAAAATATCTATAAATGTAAATGTTGCTGCTACGGATAAGTCATGTGATGTTTGTTTGTCTGTGTGTGTGTGTGTGTGTGTGTGTGTGTGTGTGTGTGTGTGTGTGTGTGTGTGTGTGTGTGTGTGTGTGTGTGTTTTTATGGCATTGGATGGAATATTGCAGCAGGACCTGAGGGAAAGATGCCATTTTGGGATTGTCCCACGGAGTTCCCCGTGTTCATTCAGCACCAGTACAGCGCCCCCCTGTGTTTTTGTGTGGAATCACGGGAGACACAGCGACTCTGGTCCCAGATCCTGCAGAGGGCAGTGCAGCACCACAGTACAGGTGAGCGAGAGATCACCCTCATCATGTGACTGCGGTGCTGCCGCGTCATTGTCTCACATTGTCTCATAGGCTTCAATCGAGGAATTTTCCCTGGAAACCTGATAGGGAGAACGAACATTGTTCTAACATTGGGTAAATTCTTGGTGAACGTTCTGGAAATGTGGAGCAGGGGAAACTGACTTTTATATGAATACTATAAGAGCTCTGTTCATTGGATAAGAGTGTGTGCTTAACAGCAAAATGTAAATGCAATTATGATTGGATAAATGAAAGACTGAAAGTGTAATAACAGTGGTACTGTGTTGGTTGAAGTTAATCGGTGTGAGGAAGAATGGCTTTTTGCAGTTCTCCATAGAAAGGATTCCTTTGCGTCAAGAGTGTTTCTGGAGGCTGTATTTTCCTACAGGCAGGAGAGGGGCACCTATGGACCTGGGGTCTTGGGGATGGGCAGTGAGGAAGAGGTGAGAGACTGTTGTGTGTGTGCGTGCATGCGTGTGTATGTGTGTGTGTGTGTGTGTGTGTGTGAGAGAGAGAGAGAGAGAGAAAGAGAGAGCAAGAGGGAAAGAGAGAGAGAGAGAGAGAGTGAGAGAGAGTGAGAGAGTGAGAGAGAGAGAGAGAGAGAGAGAGAGAGAGAGAGAGAGAGAGAGAGCGAGGCCACTATCTACGACTCATTAGAATTCAGAAAAGCCATTAAATTCTGTAAGCACAGTGACCCCCACTCGTACCCATTATGACACCCTCAGATGCCAAGAGCTGATTTCAGAGAAGAGCCTCTCAACCAGCTGGTCCTGAGGCTCAGTTCACTAACCCCGGCTCACTAACCCCGGCTCACTAACCCTGGCTCACAGCGTCCAGCCTCAGGACAGCCCTTTTCCAATTAAGCCAATTGGAATCAACCAACATTACAGTCATTTAGCAGACGCTTTTATCCAAAGCGACATACAGTAAGTCCGTACAGAAACGTCATTGAGGTAACTACAGAACAGATCAGATAAAGCACATCCTTCCCATAACCAGCTATTGGCCTCTCTCTCTCTCCTTCTCTTTCTCAATTCAATTCAATTCAATTCAAATGGAGCTTTATTGGCATGACAAACAACTTTGTGTTGCCAAAGCATAGTACACATTAATAATAACAATAAAGAGATATTTTAAAAAACAAATAACAATAATTAAATATTATATAACTGTATATACATATATTTCATCACATATATACAAACACTATATACGGGTACATACAGATGTACATATCATATAACATATATACATACATATACAGTTACCGTATATACATGTATACACGTGAATTATTTATCCATTGTCTCTCAGCGTATGGCAGGATGATACATATTTAGCTGCCAGGGTCATTGTGTGTTCGTCTTCTCTAATAGGATGGGAAGTTTTTGTATGTTTGGTAGGAGGGTGAATTTTGGAATAATTGTTTCAAATTTTGAGAAATACTCTTTACCTATATTTTCATACTTTGAGCAGTATACCAGAAAGTGGATCTCCGTCTCAGTTTCTTTTAGCTCACAATGACAACACAGTCTCTGTTCTCTAGGCAGCCAAGATTTGTTGTGTCTGCCTATTTCAATGTTAAGGCTGTGGTCACTGAGTCTGTATTTTGTCAGAATTTCTCTTTCATTTGAGTTTTCATTTTTCAAGTATGCTGCTAATTTAATATTTCTATTTAGGGCCTGATAGCAATTAAGTTTGTTTTGATATTTTAGATATTTTTCAAATTTTCTGTGTATTCATTTTTCAAATCAAGATCTTTTGTTTTAAATATATTTTGATTTGGTTCTGGGGCTCAAGTATTTCGATGCGGCTCTGTTTAATGAGCCTCTGAGCCAGTTGATCCAGGGGGTCCTGGTCTTGGGAGAACCTATTGCTCAGTAGGGCTTTATATTTCAGTGAGTGCTGGTCTGCCTGGTCTAAGTGGTACCAGAATTGTATTGCTCTTTTTTGAATTTGAATACTCAAAGGGAATAGGCCCAGTTCAGCTCTGCGGGCATTATTTGGTGCATTTCTATGAGTGTGTAAATTTTTTTGGGAGATTGATGATTTTCTAATTGAAATATTTCTGCAGGGTTATTGTCCCAATTTTTTAATGCAGGATTAGAAAGGGGACCCCATACTTCGCTCCCATATAATAATATAGAAGTTATGATTGAATTATACATTTTGAGTCAAATTCTTACAGGTATTTTAGTGTTTCCAAATTTTGTTTTTATTGCATAAAAAGCCCTACGAGCTTTTCCTTTAAGATCATGTATTGCCAGGCTAAAGCTCCCTGATGCACTGATTACTAATCCGAGGTAGATATAGCTTGTGCAGTGTTGTAGAACAGAGCCATCCAGGGTGAAGCGGTATCTGTTTCCCTGAGATCTGGCTTTTTTCTGGAAAACCATAACTCTGGTCTTGTCCAGATTAACTGTCAGTGCCCATCTCTGACAGTACTGCTCTAAGTGTGACCGGCTCTGTTGTAAACTTTGTTCTGTGATAGACAACAGAACCAAGTCATCTGCATAGAGCAGGGACTTCATTTCAGTATCATACAAAATGAGACCAGGGAATGCAGATTGTTCCAACACCGTTGTCAGTTCATTGATGTAAATATTGAACAATGTTGGACTCAAGCTGCATCCCTGTCTCACTCCATGGCCTTGTTTAAAGAATTTGGTTATTGTATTACCAATTTCTATACCTAATTTGTTTTTATTGTACATTGATTTGATAATGTTGTATGTTTTATCCCCTACACCATTTTGGATAAGTTTAAACAATAATCCATCATGCCAAATTGAATCAAATGCCTTTTTAAAGTTTATGAAGTCTATGAAGCAGGCAAATATTTTTCTTTTGTTAATTTTGATGTTTTGCTGTATTAGGGTGTGCAGGGTGTCTCTCTGTCTCTCTCTCTTTCTCTCTCACTCTCTCTTTCTCTCTTTATCTTTATTTCTCTCTGTCTCCCTAGTAACCAAACCATGAAACAATAGAAACAAAAATGCATTACTTATTGGGAAACTTAAACAAATGATCAAAGCAAATATGTCATGTCAATAAAGCATTTTAAGTTTAATTGAGAGACAGAGAGAATCAGAGATTGAACAGTGTATATTGTACATGTTCTGTGTATTTGTGTGTGTATGTGGGGTAATGTGTGTCACCTGGGTGGCCGAGTGGTTAAGGCGTTGGACTTAAGATCCAATGGATGTAAATCCTCGTGGGTTCGAACCCCACCCCAGGTAAATGGTCATTTTTTACAGGTGGCAGTGTTGTATGCTTGTGTTTGAGTGTCATAATGTTCCTCTCTCTCAGGTATTGTCCAGTCTGGTTATGGAAGAGATTCTGCCCTATCTGCGCTATCAAATCTTCCCCAGACTCATCCTCAATCAGGGGAGACTCACCTGGATTAAGGCAAGACCTTCCCTCTCCTAACACACACGTTCACCCCCAAACACATACAAGGCTGTGTCCGAATCAGCACCCTTCCATACTACTAAGTAGGCTTGTTGAGTAAAAAAATTATTATTAAATGTGGGACGTCTTACGTATGGTTGGAAAATAGTATGGAGGATATTTTTTTGCGTACTATACAGTGCACATTAAGTGAATAAATGGTAAATGAACTGCACTTATATAGCACTTTTATCCAAAGTGCTTTACAATGGCCTCTCACTCACCCGTTCACACACCAATGGCGGCAGCTGCCTTGCAAGACGCTAGCTGGCTCATTGGGAGCAATTTGGGGTTCAGTGTCTTGCCAAAGGACACTTCAACATGTGGACAGGAGGAGCCGGGGATCAAACCCCCAACCCTGCAAGTAGCAGACGACCCGCTCTACCTCCTGAGCCACAGCCGCTGAACACATCAGGGCAACCTCACAGTCCTGCAGGTTCCTCCTGTACAACATCAGGAGGATTCGGCTGTACCTGACCACCTACTCCGCCCAGCTTCTTGTCCAGACCATGGTCACCTCACGTCTGGCCTACTGCAACTCCCTTCTCACAAGCCTACCAGCCTGCACCATTCTGCCCCTACAACTGGTCCAGAACGCGGCTGCTCGGCTTGTGTTCAACCTCCCGAAGTTCTCACACGTCACCCCCCTGCTGAGGTCACTCCACTGGCTGCCGGTCGTGGCCAGAATCAGGTTCAAAGTTCTGACTCTGGCCTACACTGCAGCCAAAAGGTCAGGCCCCTCCTACCTACAGGACTTCATTCAGCACTATGCTCCTGCTCGACCTCTTCGCTCTGCTGCTGCTGCAGGCTGACTTGCACTTCCCTCCCTCCATGTGAACGGCTCTCGCTCATCCCAACTGCAGAGCTTTTCCACCCTAGCTCCCCAGCGGTGGAATGAACTCCCCACTCCGCTCCGCTCAGCTGAAACACTGTCTGTTTTCCGTTATGGTCTGAAAATGCACTTTTTCAGACTCCACCTCCACTAAACTACCTATATAGGGCCAATTATATAGTACATACTTCCTGTTGATTTATTTATTTATTTATTTTTCTTTTTGCTTTTCTATTTGTGTTTTTTGCTATTTTATAGTTAAGAATGTATAGCTGACTGTATTCTATGTTGATTACTAGCGATAGCTCCTACGTTGTGAGAAAGTTATGCTTTGTTGGATTTGCTTTGTAGTTGTGTCAATGACCTTCAATATGTACTTATTGTCCGTCGCTTTGGATGAAAGCGTCTGCCAAATAACACACACACACACACACACACACACACACACACACACACACACACACTGTCCCCTGTGCTTTTATCCAGCTGCAGGCGGAGGTGTATTACCAGGTGTGCGCTCAGGTGAAGGCCGAGCTGAAGATTCTGATGAATGAGCTGGGGCAGCATCGCCCCCTGCTGGAGAAACTGGTGAGGTCAGACCTGCACCAGCTCACCGCCCTGCAGAACTGCATCGCCCACAAAATTACAGGTACAGACAGCCTATGGCCTACTCTAATGCGACTGACCCGCTCACAGATGTACAGGTAGAGTCAGACTGAGGTAGATTTGCGGCAATGCGACTGAAACAAACATTATTTCTCGCATAACTCCGGGGGATGCATTTAGGCTATGCTTTCTGACATTGTAAGCTGCTCTGGCTAAAAGCTAAGAGTGTCTACTGAATTAATGTAATGTAATTGCTGTTGACTGTTAAAAGTGGTTACAGAGTGTTTAAAACAGGGAGCAGACGCATACGCCGGACGAACAGTCCGCTAGATTGTGCAGACTTTTGCGTTTCGTAGTCAAGCGTATCAACCCCTCTTTGTTGACTACATTTCCCATCATTTTTGTGTGCAAATTGCAAACAACAATGGCGTCCTTCATGGAAGAAAAATACGGTATGCAGAGGGTACACTTGTAGGTGAAATGAATGCTGCGTGGACTACCTAGGCGGACGTGCGCTCTGCGTCCATTTTGGATTCGCTATGATGTCCCTTAGGTCAGCACGGACATCCCTACACATTACCTGAATGGGCCTTAATAGTGTCTGCTGTAATGTAATGTCTGTCATGGTCGCTCTGTCGAAGAGCATCTACTGAATGAACTGTAATCTAATGGATGCCTTCACAGAGGACATGTGTGCAGAAATTTCCCAGTGCCTGTTCCACACCATCATCCCCCTCCTGGACCGCACCTTCCAGGAAGTGGCCACGCCCATCTGCGACGGGTTCGCCGCTGCCTGGCAACTCTTCCTGGAGACCTGTGATGACGTCACTGACAAAGGCTGCTCCGGCCAATCGCTACGTGCGGTAAGCAGGGCGCACCTCACGGAATGTGTGCTCACGCCGACTGACGTCACCAAGACGGAAAGGCATCCGGTTCAAAAGAAGTAGTCCTCCAGCTGGTGCCATGGCAGGCTCAGCCCAGCAGGGTGGCGCACTGTTGGCTGTCGTATCACTCAGTGAGGGTGAACTGTGTCTTACCACTCACTAGTGACCCCCTCTGGTCACCATGTATATTGGAGGAGACCGTGGAAGTCTAGGCTGTCACCGAATATGATCCCTGTTCTTTGCCTCCTGTCTCCTGTCCACTCAGACCCCTGTCTACTATGTGCCCTGTCCCCTCAGACCCCTGTCTACTATGTGCCCTGTCCCCTCAGACCCCTGTCTAATATGTGCCCTGTCCACTCAGACCCCTGTCTACTATGTGCCCTGTCCCCTCAGACCCCTGTCTACTATGTGCCCTGTCCCCTCAGACCCCTGTCTACTATGTGCCCTGTCCACTCAGACCCCTGTCTCCTATGTGCCCTGTCCACTCAGACCCCTGTCTACCATGTGCCCTGTCCACTCAGACCCCTGTCTCCTATGTGCCCTGTCCACTCAGACCCCTGTCTCCTATGTGCCCTGTCCACTCAGACCGCTGTCTCCCCTCACTTTGCAAGCAGTGTGCGAAAGAAATCCTGCAAAACTCTTTCCAAACTAGTGAGGAAGTAGTTTGTACTGTTTTTTATTTTTATTTTATTGAGAATATTAATCAGTTTACATATGACGATGGTTACATAGTGTAAATTATGAATGAAGATAGAATTAACAAAAATAAAAAGAGAATAGTTCATAATATTTCCCGCTCTTGTACTACAAGTTGTAGTTTTTACTTGCGGTTTACCTCCTGAAATAGTCAGATGAGTGCCCAGTTCTGTGGATGAATGCGCTCCTGAATCGCCTCAACAAAACCCCGGGATTTTAAACAGTTTTGTGTATGAGCGCTCCTGAATCCCCTCAACAAAACCCTGTTATTTTAAGTGCCCCCATTTGTTAGAAAAAGTCGCCCACTCAAAGTGTTTTTGATGAAGTTGACTCAAATATGCGCCCTCAAAGTGGTGAAGGGTCGTATTCGGTCACGGCCCTACACTCTACCCAATCAGCAGTGGGGTTCGCACAACGTATGCGGCTGAAGTTGCAGATGATTGGCCATTCCAAATTAGGGTGGGAATTTTAGAAGCTTATTTATTTTAAGCATATTCATGAACACCCTCATAAAAACAAGCTGTTGCATGACGCTACATTACGATCGCTTGGCAGACGTTCTTATTCCCGAGTGACATACGGAAGAGGACTTTCTTGTGCTTTCAGATACTGAGCCCTCTCGACGGCCTAGGCCTTGGCGCAGCCAGGGCCTCGCAGTACCTCGCCATGCTGGAGTTCAGCGCAGGAGGGCAGGCTTGGCTGCAGGCGAGCTGGGGGATCCACAGGGACTTCTTCAGGCTTTTTGTCTACCAGGCCCAGAGCACACTGCAGCAGGTGAGATGTGTATACAGTGAGGTCTCTCTCTCTCTCTCTCTCACAATGTACCTATTTGAAGCGATGCCCCATAGACTGTGCTAACGTTGTGTTATAATGCACAGAATCTTTCTCTCTCCCCCTCTGTACAAATTCAAGGATTCAAACATCCGTTTATTTATTTGCGTTCGGCCAGATTTACACCAGGAGCGGACTCTGTGTGGTGTCCGCTACCTTTCAGCTCCCGCGCTAGTGGATTATTGCTTTACTACAGCTGTGGGCCGGCACGTAAGATAGAGATGTAAGATAGTGTGTCCACTATAAGTGCTCTTACACTCCTGGTTTAAGTCAGACCTTACACTTAGCCAGGGTTCCCAATGTATTTTTGCAGTGAATATACAGTAAAAATGAACACCCCTCCCCCCTCCCCTCCAAAATGCTATCTTCTCTTCTACTGAACCCCACATCGCTTCCTCTCCCATACACAAAATATCTGTGAAAATAATACCTCTACTACTATTACTGTTACTGTTACTGTTACGAAACTGTACTCTCTCTCTCTCTCAGCTGATGGACAGAGCTGTGGTGATGTTCAGGAGTCTACCCTCTGTACAAACCCATTTTTTTACTGACCCTTCCCAGCTCAGCTCTGCCCTGCACAGGGTTCGAGACCAAGTCCTTGAGGTATGTGTGTGTGTGTGTGTGTGTGTGTGTGTGTGTGTGTGTGTGTGTGTGTGTGTGTATATGTATGTGTGAGAGAGACAGAGAGAGTTTCTGTATTTTTAGCTGTTTATTTTTCTTAAAAATGTGCAATAAATAATCAATAACAGCATACTTATAAATGGGGCCACTGCTGTGCATAATTAATAACATGTCTGTCCTGATTGTAACCTTGTGTGGAATGTCTTGTGTGGAATAGCAATGCTTAATACCTAATTTCCTGCTCTTTTTCTATCATGCTCTCTCTTTCTCTCTCTCTCTCTCTCTCTCTCTCTCTCTTTCTCTCTCTCTCTCTCTCTCTCTCTTTCTCTCTCTCTCTGCTCTGTAGCAGTTGGATCAGGACCTCAGGAACATTCGGGCCCTGCTGGTTCTGGAGTCTGTTCTCCAGTTGTCTCTACCTGCACTTATCCAGAAGCTAGGCTGGCTGGTCAGTGTGTGTGTGTGTATGGGTGTGTGTGTGAGTGTGTTTGTGTGTGTGAGCGTGTTTGTGTGTGTGTGTGTGTGTGTGTGTGTGAGCGCACCCCTGTGTGTTACAGCTATTTTTAACCTTAACTTAACCACAAAGTTCTGTTAAAAAAGGAGATGTGAAGGAGAAAGAAAGAAAGATAAAATTAGCGTGTATCTTATCTCCATGGTAACGTGCCCTTATCCACAGAGGTCGGAGCACTATCAGCCCCGGGGGCACCCTGAATACGCCCCTTTTCTCCAACCGAACCTCATATACTACCGAGTGCTGAGAGCCAGCCTGACCAGAGAGATCCAAGCAGGTACACCAGGGGGCGCTATTGTGCAACGTGGAGCACATTTCCCACAGCCACTCGAGGAAATCACATATAGATCTTTCTGAGTGGCAGATTTATGGGTAATATTATGATTGTGTGTGTGTGTGTGTGTGTGTGTGAGTGTGTGTATTTTGGTATGTGGGTGTTGGTGTATATGTATGTGTGCGCGTGTGTTGGCTTATGTGTGTGTGTGTGTGTGTTGGTGTGTTTATGTGTGTGTTGGTGTGTTTATGTGTGTGTGTGCTTGTGTTGGTGTGTTTATGTGTGTGTGTGTGCGTGCTTGTGTTGGTGTGTTTATGTATGTGTGTGTGCACTTGTGTTGGTGTGTGTGTGTGTGTGTGTGTGTGTGTGTGTGCGCACTTGTGTTGGTGTGTTTATGTATGTGTGTGTGTGTGTGTGTGTGTGCGTGCTTGTGTTGGTGTGTTTATGTGTGTGTGTTTATGCTTGTGTTGGTGTGTTTGTGTGTGTGTGTGCTTGTGTTGGTGTGTTTATGCTTATGTTGGTGTGTTTATGTGTGTGTGCATTTCTTTCTGTTGCAGTGATGAGAGACACTCTCCCCAATGACTGTGTTCCTCTGTCAGCTGAAGTCTGCTTCCCCAGCTCTGAGCACCCCCGGTGGCCGCCTGAGGAACTGCAGCCAGCTGTGTGCCTGCCCCGCCCTCACCCCCGGCCCGGGTTCCAATGAGAGCACCCAGGGTCTAACAGGCGAGTCACAGCAGGAACGAGGCGGGAGAGAGAGGGGGGAGGGATGCAGGGAGGGGCCAGAGGACTACAGATGGGGAATCTGGAGAGAGGGGAAAACAATATCTAGAGCAAGCCGAAGGCACTCTTAGGAGAGGGGACATCTCCTGTCCAATGATATACTTGCCTGAAACTCTCTTTCATTGGTGACTGTACGCACTTGTCTCAACTACACCTGGTTCAAATCATTATCTGCAACATATTAATTATTTTTGGCACGAGTAAAATTCCTGGAGATGATTTTAAGTGAAACCATAAATTTTTGGTGAATGTTTTCCAGAAAATGTATCTCTGTACTTATCTCTGTACTTCTACAGCAGAACTGGGACGGGTCATTATTTTAAATAACCCTTTAGACACAATATCCACAGATTACTGACCATTTAGAAATAATTCAATTATAAATAAATGATTATTCCATATTGAATGCATTTGTATGTGTTTTGGTTTGGGACATATTTCACTGAAAATCAGGGATCCGCAACAGAATATGCATTTGAAATACCCGTGTCTGGTTTCTGCAACTTCCAAAGTAGTTTAACCGATCATTGATACGTAAATGTGTTTTTATTGTACATTTTTTAAAGTAAGACTTTTATTTGAAAAATAAAAAGGAATGTGAGAACATGTTGAAATTAGTATGATAAAAACCAGGGGCCACATGTATAAACAGTGCTGAGCAGAAAAAAGCTCTCAGAAAGCCGCGTAAGCGAGTTTCCATGCAGAAATTCAGATGTATAATATAACACGTGCTGTGAGAATCTGCGTACCTCTGCACATGATGGACACCGTATGTACGCAATGTTTAGAGTGTGATATGGCGACACCGTGACCGAAAGGCAGAGGTAGAAAATGCAAAACTTTTTAAAGCAGATTTCTGACTTTCACCCTGAGCATTCTTTTACGCATTCTTTTACTCAGAGTTTTATACATCTGGCCCCAGGCCCTGAAAGTAGATTCTACACTAAAGCAGGGCTTTCGCAGACATTTTCTTGGCAAGGCCCCACAAAAAGGACCACCCTGACCCTGACGTTGACGTTGAGGGGTAAATGAATCAGTGAACAAGTGACACTTTTACGTTTTATGGACGTCACGTTGCCCTGTAATGGCGACATGTAGTCCAGCTGTCTCTCGTGTTCGTGTTTGTTAATTTGAATGTATTTTGTTGTGTCGGGCTTTTGTCTTTTGTTTTTTTATGCGCTGTGTGTCTGTAGTGGGATGGGGAAGTGGGCTGGAGATTGTTCAGGGCACTCATGCTGCTCGTTTTGATAATATTGATGAATTGTATGTTCGGGATAATTTTGTTTGTGGTCGTCACCATGGAGACACATTCACAACACATGCTCGGGAATGTCCGTTGGATTTGCAGCTACAAAGTTTACCATCGTTCTTCATCGGAGTTGAAGATGTCGGGACTCGGGACTAGTCTAGGACTGTGGGCAATCTTCAAGAGGCAAGCAGGGAACAGAAAGAAGAGGATAATGCAGGGGAGGAGTGAGGCGAGAACTGGGAAGGCTGACGCAGTTCGGTGCTCTGTTTCGACCGTGTACAGAGACTGCAACGCTGCGTGTATGGAGGAGAGTCGTGGAGGCGGAGTTTGTGTGTTGGACTGCTTAATCACACTGGACATCTTGGGACAGCAGGGGCTATTTTTAATCATGACTGCATTCCAATTTAATTCACTTAATGAGTTTGATTAATGCAATGATTATATTTAATTTCTTTGTTTGATATGTGTGTGTTGTGGGTCTGCCCCACTGTCTATGTCTTTTTTCTTGTTGCTGGGGCTACAACTGAAGTTCCCTAGCGGGAAAATAAAAGTTATTCTATTCTATTCCAACAACCATGACTGGCTGAAAATCAGAGGCTACTTAATGTTCTATCCATGTGGAGGTATTTATACATGATGGTGTCATTTTATCATTGATGTAGCCATTTATCAACAACATGAATATTTAATCACTGTACCTACCCATCACAACTTTATGAGTGTTTTTATCTGAAAGTGTAAAATGTGTGATATATAGAATATGAACAAAAATTTAAATTTAAGCTTTTAAGTTGTAAGATCGCAAATATGTGATTAGAATGTTCTTAACTGAACATTCTAATGCTGATGTAACAATCATTACTGGTAACTGAAAGCAATGGAGTTTTAGAACTCTTGACATAGAATAAAATAAAATAAAAACATTCCAAAAAAGCTACTCTTCAAAGGGTTAAAGAGTTTCTTCGGACCGCCCTATGACTCCTTCACTCTGGACCACAGTTTGGAGAACAGTCCACCGGAGCAACTCCATGATTCAGTATTTCTACAAAATATAATTTGTTTCTACTGTAATGGTTTAACTGTGAGATATCTTTCTGGGTTCTTGTGGTCTTATATATATATATATGGTTTAGATGTATTTCATTGTCAGTTGTTTTGCAGCGCATCATTTAGCCAAATTTACTTGATCATTTACTTGAAAACAATAAGAACTTTATAATCACGAGCAGAGATGGACAATCCAAGGGTCAGAAAGTAAACGTCCTGCCATGTTTTTCTTCCAAATCCAGGTGATTGGAACAAAAGATTTTTACTGGTGACTGGTGAAGATTTTTACTTTCTGAACCTGGATTGTCTACCTCTGGTCACATGGACATTAGACCAAAATTGTGAAATTATGAAAGAAAACTTTTAATATATATATATATAATATTAATAGTAATAATTTATATATAGCACATTTTGAACACACAGTGCCATTCAGTGTTTTTTACCAAAAGATTATCTGACTACCTGTTGCCTGGGTGGCCGAGTGGTTAAGGCGTTGGACTTAAGATCCAATGGATGTGAATCCTCGTGGGTTCGAACCCCACCCCAGGTAAACATTCCTCTTTTAGGCAGTGTAGTATAATGGTTTGGGAATTGGTTGCTTGTAACTCAAAGATTTCCCAGGTAGGGTACTGCCATTGTGTTCTTGATATATTGTGGAATAGAAGAGAATTTGATAACTCATATTCGACTAGAACGGGGGTAGGCAACCCTGGTCCTGGAGAGCCGCAGGGTCTGCTGGTTTTTGTTGTTACTCGCCACTTGTAGCGACTACTATCCAAAAAAGGTCGCTAAAGAGGCTTAAGTAGGCTCGTTACTGTGACTCGTTGAAATAAGTCCATTGATTCCAAAATAAAGTTTACGATGTTTATTAACCAAATACTGACAGTGATAGTTGTACAAAAATAATAATGAAACAAAAACGAAACGTGATAACAACAGTCAACAGAAAGTATAAGAACCTACTAACCCCCTTTGTCTGTTTGTCTTACCCGCACCACCCAACTGAACAGGTCAAATAGACAATACGTGAAACCACACCCCCATGTAGCAATTAGAGGAAGTGACATCATTCAATTCATCAATCAAAGGAAGATGTGCAGGCTTAACAAAAATAAAACATACATATAAACTGAATAAACATTATGGCTCATACAATTCCGGCCCCTAATTATTGTGTTTCAAGCAATAATTACACAATAATTACACAATAATAAGCGACTATTACACATTTAGAAACTATTGACTGACTATTAAATGCAATATATCTCAATGTTATGTAGATCTTCTTTCTTCATAAGGCCAGAGATGCCTTACAAAAGAGTGAGAAAGAGTGAGACATCAGTAAGACCAGAGGTTCCAGAACATAGCCTTAGTCTGAGTGATCTTTACCATCACTATTTGTCTGTCAGTCAAAGTCTGTAGTCTGTGTAATGGTTTAAGGGGCAAAGGTGCAAAAGGGAAAAAGTTAGTATGGACTTGTTATAGTTCTTCTGCCTCTTGTAGAAGGCAGACTTTGTTGATGGGTCTGTTCAGAAAGCCGGACTTGGTCTTGATCCGAAGAATACGTACAAGTCCCTTCTTGTCCAGAATAGTCTCAACGATTTTTCCAGTCAGCCAGGAGTTTCGAGGCGCTGAATCATCCACAATGATCACGATGTCTCCCGGTGTGAAGTTGCGTCTGATGTTAGACCATTTCTGTCGCTCCTGCAGTTGTGGAAGATATTCTTTAATCCATCTTTTCCAGAATAAATCCGACATATACTGCACTTGCCTCCACCTGCGGCTAGCATATATGTCTGCCTTCTGAAAGAGTCCTGGTGGCAGTGAAGGTGTAGTCTTGAGAAGCAAAAGGTGGTTCGGGGTAAGTGCTTCAAGGTCGTTAGGATCTGTTGAAGCCTTGGTGATTGGTCGACTGTTGAGGATAGCTTCAGCTTCACATAAAACTGTCTGCAGACCCTCCTCATCAAGATTTTGCAGATTGAGAGTGGAGTTGAGAACCTTTCGCACTGATCTAATTAATCTTTCCCATACACCACCATGGTGTGAGCCCGCTGGGGGATGGAAGATCCAACTGATTCCTTTCTGGAGCAGCGTATTATGGATCTGACCTTGATTCCAGCCTTCAATGGCCTCCCTCAACTCGCGCTGAGCTCCAACAAAATTGGTGCCATTGTCAGATCTTAGCTCTTTTACTTGACCACGTCTAGCTGTAAAACGGCGAAGGGCATTAATGAATGAATCTGTGTCAAGTGATGATGCCACCTCGAGATGAATTGCTCTTACAGCCAAGCATGTGAAAATCACCCCATAGCGCTTTACGACACTCCTGCCACGCTTCACTCCAAAGGGTCCAAAATAATCAACTCCAACATATGTGAAGGGAGGTTCATCGGGTGAGACTCTATCCAGGGGCAAATCTGCCATCAGTTGTTGTCCAGGAGTAGCGTTTATACGCCGACAAACACACTTTGACACAACTCTTCTGATTGACACAGTGGCGCCAGGAATCCAATATTTTTGGCGTAATCTGGATAACATATGGTTGCGACCACCATGACCCGTCCTTTGATGAACATGTTGAAGAATTAGATCAGAAATGTGGAAATCTTTGGCAAGTATGACAGGATGTTTCATTTCTTCTGGCATCGCTGCTCTGCTAAGTCGCCCCCCAACTCTTAATACATCTTTCTCCAGAATGGGGTTGAGTTTATGAATGTGACTGTTCCTCCTGACATTCATTCCTTTTTTCAGACTTGAGATTTCATCTGCAAATCTCTTCTTCTGGCAAAAGCGGATTATCTCCATTTCAGCATCAGCCAGTTCTTCAACTGCGAGACCACCGGTTTTCTGAGTCTCAAGATGAACATCACTTGTCTCCTCTTCCTGCTACGAAGCAGAAGCAGTCCTTTGAGTCTGAGCATCCATGACACTGCTCTTTTCAAACAAGTCCAAGATGAGAAATGATGGATTAAACGGGTTGTTGGATCCACTTCCTCGGACATTATCTGAGCAGCATTTACAATTATGCTCTTGACTTCAGAGTCCTTGGATGAAATCTCTTCCAATCCATCCGGATTTTGAGGCCATTCTTCCAGAGGCCGACGAAGAAACTGAGGCCCGGACACCCAGATTTCTTTCTTCAGAAAGGATTTGACTGTCAAACCTCGAGAAGCCATGTCTGCTGGATTGTTAACTGAGTTAACATATCTCCACTGCTGTGCATGTGACACTTTGACAATTTCAGAAACTCTGTTAGCCACAAAGGTTCGGAACCTTGTGGTTTTGTTGTTGATGTATTTCAGCACTGAGGTGCTATCGGTCCAAAACATGGAGTCTGCTAGTTCCATCTGCAGCTCTTTCCTCAATGTTGTGTCTATTCTGCTCGCCATGGTAGCAGCGGTCAACTCCATTCGAGGGATAGTGGCTGGCTTTAACGGAGCCACTCTCGCCTTTCCCATCACAAATCCACAATGTGCCTGACCACGGTTGTTATGTAGCAACAGGTAACTAACAGTTCCGTAACCGTCCTCACACGCATCAGCAAAATGATGGAGTTGAGCAGATGTCACCGTTCCAAGGTTTGTGGGTTTGTAGCATCTGTCAACTTTGAAGTCTTCCAGCTGATGAAGATCTTGAATCCAACTCATCCAGTCCTGTATGATGGAGTCCGGTACTTTGTCATCCCAACCAATCTTTTTCCTACACAAATCTTGCAGGATCTTCTTGGCAGTCAGGACAACTGGTGCCACTATTCCCAGGGGATCATATATCGAACTGACTGTTGACAGAATTCCCCTTCTTGTGAGAGGTCGATCTTTCAAGATGATTTTGAACTTGAAAATGTCGGACTGTACGCACCATTGAACTCCTAACACCCTCTCCACGGGAAGGCTGTCATGATCCAATTCCAAATTCTTCATTTATTTTGCTCTCTCTGTTTCAGGTATGGCGGCCAACACATGGCGGCTGTTACTTATCCACTTATTAAGTAGAAAGCCTCCCTTGAAACAGATCGCTCGTAGCTCATGATAAAGAGCTATTGCCTCTACCTCCGAAGCTGCTGAAGCGAGGCAGTCATCCACATAAAAGTTGTTTAGGATGGTGTTTACAGCTTGAGGGCTAAACTGTTCCACATTGTCCTCAGCACATTTCCGAAGGGCAAAGTTCGAGCAACTTGGAGACGATGTTGCTCCAAACAGGTGCACGGTCATCCTGTATTCCGCCATGTTTTGACTGCAGTCTCCGTCAGGCCACCAGAGGAACCGTAGCAAGTCACGGTCTTCATTGGGCACTTTCACTTGGTGAAACATTGCTTCAATGTCTGCAGCGATGACAACAGGTTCTTTGCGGAATCTAGCCAAGACTCCGATCAATGTGCTGGTTAAGTCTGGCCCCTGTAAGAGCTGGGAATTCAATGACACTCCCCGAAATGTCGCTCCACAGTCAAACACCACTCGAAGTTTCTTCTTTTGTGGATGTAAAACTCCATGATGTGGTAGATACCATTTTCTGCCATCACTGCGCTCCAAGACACTATCTGGTACCTTCTCTGCATAACCTTTAGATATCATGTCAGACATAAAGTCGGTGTAGTCTGAATAAAAGGAAGAATCTCTCTTGAATCTTCTCTTTAGGTTCAGTGTGCGTTGTTCGGCGACACTTCTATTGTCAGGCATGCAGATTTGGCTTTCCTTTAAAGGCAATCCAATACAGTAATGGCTATCGACTAGTTTGGATGATTTTGTGACTAGATCCAAGAACTGCTGGTCTTCTCTTGAAGGTTCTTGGTCATCCCTGATACACTCAGGAAAGTCGATCTTGAACTGCTGTTCCCACAGCTCCTCAAGTTTCACAACTGATATCCTGTTGACACCAACTGCTGACTGCTCCTGAACGTCATTTTTTCCTCCTAGAGGTCCATTAACCGTCCAACCAAGCATGGTTTTTACGGCGTAAGGTCCGTCTCCCACACTCCGGATTACATTCAGTGGTTCCAGAGCCTTTGGTACATCTGAGCCAATCAGCAAATCTATCTCAGAGTCAATTTCAGGCAGATGCACATTCCTTAGATGAGGCCACTGATCGATATCGTTCTGATGTGGGACGTTTCCTTTATGCACAGGCATAATCCTCTGAGTGTATATACCAGGAAGATCACAAAAGTCGCTGCTGTCCAGTCCTGCAACCTCTAGGCCTGAAACGATGCTTGTTTCAACGACCTTCCTTTGACCCATGGTTCTTAATAGAATATTTGATCTTCTTCCCTGAAGATTAAGTTTATTCATGAGCCCCACTGTGCAAAACGATGCGGTGCTACCTGGGTCAAGAAATGCATAAGTATGCACTGTTGCATTCCCTTTCTTGGCCTTTACCTGTACAGGCACTATTGAGAGTTTAAAGTTGTCCTCACCGGCCCCAGTAAGACCACTTGACTGTACAGAGGCTACAGCACTGCCTTCAGCTGCTTCCTTTGTTTCTGCTTGCTCTTTGTCCATTTCCTTCTTCCTTAGTTGGTGGATATGCAGCATTCTGGGATGCTTTAAACTGCATATATTGCAGCTGAGTCGCTTCCTGCAGTCTTTGCTGATGTGTCCTTTACACAGACAGCCAAAACATACTCCATTTTCTTTTAGGAAAGCGATTTTATCATTATGTGCCCTCTTTTCCAACTTTGGACACACATCCATAGCATGTCCACCTCCACAGAACAAACAACTCTTCACAGCAGGCCAACTCTCCTTCTCCTTAGTTCCTTTGTAATCTTTCTTTTCTGCAACTGTCACGGTGGTGGCAAAAATACTTCCTTTCCTTGGTTGAGGCTGTGACTTTAACCTCCTTGCATCTCTGCTCACTGGTGGAGTGTCTTTAATGTCTCCATATACTGGATCTGTTGCAATCCTCACTTGCCTTTCCAGGAAATCCACCATATTCTTAAAAGTAGCTCTTTGATTGTATCTCTCCTGGAAATCACAAGCCACAGTTCTCCATTTATCCCTCAGTCGATAGGGCAACTTCTTTATGATGACCAGCATGTTAGCAGCCATATCGAGCTCACGCATATAGTTGACATTTTCCATGGTATTACAACAACCTCTTAGAAATATGGTGTATGCTTGTAGAGCTTTTGTGTCATCAGATTTTATTGACATCCATGAAAGAACCTTCTCCATATAAGCTGTAGCAATTTTATGCTCATTACCAAAATTCTTCTCTAATAAGGACTTGGCCTTCATGAATCCCCTATCTGAGGCCATATGTAGGCAGCTCCTTACAAGTTCCCTTGGTTGTCCTCTTGTGTATTGTTCCAAATAGTAGAGACAATCCCTGGGATTTGTGTTCTTGCCTTCAATATTATGTTCAAAGGATTTAATGAATGTTTGGTATTGAAGTGGATCACCATCAAAAACTTCAATCTCCTTTTTGGGCATGGAAGAAAGACACTGTTGCTGGACTAATAGTGCAGTGATTTCATTTTGCTTTTCCATGACTGAGTATATATTGCTCTGCTCACTGTTGCTTGAAGCAGGCAGTGTAGCTGGAGATGTCACAGGTGCTTGTTCTCCTGCATTTCTGCTGCTTGACTGGAGTGTCAAAGAAGCTGGGGTGAGAGCTTGGATTTGAGTTACAGCTCTGTCTGAGGTTGGTGGTAGTGCATTGATAACACTGTGCTTTGAGAGGGTTTGTCCATGTGTATGCATGGCTGGTAAATGTGGTAGTTTCTTCTCATGTCGCCCTCTCTCAAAATAAGAAGTCATACCATCAGACACTCTAGATGCTTTGCTGCGAACACCAGATCCCTTTGAGGATCCTAGTACTTTCAACTTAGCCATAGTAGCAGCAATGCTTGCTTCCAGCTCCAGCTGCTCCTTTTTCTTCCTCATCTGCTCCTCTTTCTTCCTCAGCTGCTCCTCCTGTTCTTCCAAGGCATGTTTATCCTTAAGCAGTTTTTGTCGTACTTTAAGAGCAGCCATTTTAGCCTCAGCCCTTATACATGCAGATGTAGTGCTTGAAACTCTGGAGCTTGAACTAGAGGAACCTCCCTTGCTTCTCCTGCCATCATTTGACACACTGTCCGTAGGTTGTATTTCATCCTGTATGTCAGGTGTTGCCTCCATGTTTGACTGGGAGGAGGGAACGTTATATGGAACATCATTATGAGGAATTGTCTCCTTTAATTGCACGGGTGACTCCGCCTCCTTATGTGCTTCCTCATTTATTTCCTCAGGTGCCTCCTCAGGTGAGGTGGGAGCAATGTCTGACTCTGCAGCGTTTGGTAAATTAGCAGTCACATAATGTACTTGCCGAGAGGGCCTTTCAATTTCCCCAAGCCATGTTGTCACATCTTCCATAAAGCCTGTGTTGCATTTTGTTATGCGTTCAAACCAGTCACTCTGGGTTTCCTGTTCCTCCTTGGGAATCAACGCAATCACTGACTCATGAGAGATTTTTGCATTTTCATACAGCTGAAGCAATTTGTCCAGCTTGCATTGCACATCCTTTGCATTTTCATCACTTTGCATTAGCCCTTTAATTTCCTGTGCAAGCCCTTTAATTTTTTTCACATTTAATTGACGTTCCTTTTGAAGAGTGTCAATTTTGCAAGCCATAGCCTTGGCTGTAAGCTTGATTGGCCTCCTCTCCTCCATTTCATCATCCATTTGATTCGTCTCACTTTTTCAATTCAACAAGCAACAGCAGCCACGATGAACGGTCAAACAAGCCCAACACGCGCAACACAAGCCATAAGCAACAGTCCCCAATGGACAAGCGGCAGCATTTGATTAGTCTCACTCAATTCGAGACATAACATCAACATGCACAAATCATCCAAATACACAGCATCAAATAAGCGTCACCCCACAGATAAACCGCGAGTCGGCAATGCGATTTTCAATTCAACAAGCTACAGCAGCCACGACGAACGCTCAAACAAGCCCAACACGCGCAACACAACACAACACAAGCCATAAGCAACAGTCCCCAATGGACAAGCGGCAGCATTTGATTTGTCTCACTCAATTCGAGACATAACATCAACATGCACAAATCATCCAAATACACAGCAACAAATAAGCGTCACCCCACAGATAAACCGCGAGTCGGCAATGCGATTTTCAATTCAACAAGCTACAGCAGCCACGACGAACGCTCAAACAAGCCCAACACGCGCAACACAACACAAGCCATAATCAACAGTCCCCAATGGACAAGCGACAGCACTTCCCAACTGTGTCCAAACTTGCAACAAATTGCTACACAGAAGGAGACAAACAAACCTACCGCTTCTAATGGCTGTGATGAGCTGCTGTCACAGGCAATGTTTGCACCCTGGTTGCCGTCAATTGTAGCCGTCGGCTTCACTAATCAAGCCGAAGGATGAAAGAATTTAAATGTCCATTTTCCAACTCCGAGATCCAAGGCGTCCTGGTTTACAATCCAGTCCATCAGCTGTGTCTTGGATGTGAATGGTTTTCTGTTGACTATACTGTAGCGACTACTATCCAAAAAAGGTCGCTAAAGAGGCTTAAGTAGGCTCGTTACTGTGACTCGTTGAAATAAGTCCATTGATTCCAAAATAAAGTTTACGATGTTTATTAACCAAATACTGACAGTGATAGTTGTACAAAAATAATAATGAAACAAAAACGAAACGTGATAACAACGGTCAACAGAAAGTATAAGAACCTACTAACCCCCTTTGTCTGTTTGTCTTACCCGCACCACCCAACTGAACAGGTCAAATAGACAATACGTGAAACCACACCCCCATGTAGCAATTAGAGGAAGTGACATCATTCAATTCATCAATCAAAGGAAGATGTGCAGGCTTAACAAAAATAAAACATACATATAAACTGAATAAACATTATGGCTCATACACCACTTAATTGATTAATTAAAGCAGTTGATTACACAGTTAACTCACCTCACCTGGTTTCTTTAGTCTAAGTAGTTGCTATATTTAGGGTGAAAACAAAAACCAGCAGACCCTGTGGCTCTCCAGGACCAGGGTTGCCTACCCCTGTACTAGAACATCACTCACATAGCCTGGGCACGTCAACGTCTAGCTTTAAAAACCAATAAGAGCACTTTGAAATCAAGTCTAAAATCAACCGGCAGCCAGTGTAATTATAAGGTAAAAAGCAGTTTTGGTCACATTTCTGATATGCACATAAAAATTCAAGTTTTTATCAACTAAAACATCCAAGGTTTTAGCCTGATAAGTGACATTTAAAGCCCTAGTTTTATGATGAGTGACAACCATTTTGCTTTTAGTCTCACCACCAATTATCATAGCCTGTTTTATCCTGGTTCAATTGTATAAAATTATGGGCCATCCACATTGTTATGTCTGAGATACAATTTAGAAGATTGTCAATAGGACAAAGATCATGTGGCATGACAGACATATATAACTGGGCATCATCTGCAGTGGAAATGTATGCCGATTTTGTGGACAATAATCCCTAACGGGAGCATGTATAGAATAAATAGTATGGGTCCTAAGACTGAGCCCTGTGGCAGGCCACGTGTACGTAATGCTGACTCTCTTTCAGGTGAGATCATCAGGGAGTGGTTGATAATATTCAGCAATTCTCCAGAAAAAGAAGTATAGACTTTCTTGACAAAAATAGTAGGGATGGGGTCAAGGACACATGTGGATGGTTTGAGTGGTACTATATTTAACAGACTATCATAAATGAGGTTTTAAAAATGGCAAAAGAGCTTTTGGGAGGCAATACATGGTCGATATTGTGTAATGCCGCTTCTCTTTAGAGAGTCACAGGCTGTCAGAAATTATTTCATTAAAAGCCATTTTAAAGTTTGAATTATCAACTCATTGTGCAATTTAAACACCCAGTAGGGTGGCTCAGAAGAGAAATACAAGTAAACCTAACGCCTGAACTGGGGCGCGAACCACAGGGGAAATTACAGAGTAGCCTACTGATTAATAAAGTTTGATCGTATGATGTGAGACAGTTCTCGTTTTGACGGTCCGTTGCGCTGACCAAAGCGTTTATGAAATGGGAAACATTTTGAGATCAAGCCGGTGGGAATGGAGATAAAAGGACGGTGGAGCCGTGTGGTGCTGGTGGTGGCACTCGGGCAAGAAGAGGGATCTGGAGGAAGGCGCGTGGTGTAAGGATCTGACATGTACCTGCTATTTTTATTGTATTATATTATTATCATTTATTCTCATCTGTATGTATGCATTGTTTAGTTTAGCTTTTTCCATCTGACTTGTTTACTTTTCCGTTTTGCCTAGTTGTCATGTGTCTGCCTGTTTACATCGGATCTGTCACTCCCTGTTTACGTCGCTGTACCATTCGGGTGATCTCATTGGTGTTCGGGTTCCCTCTTACTTCGCACCTGTCTCTGTGTACTTAGATTTACTAATTACCACTAACATACTAACGATTGATTAGATCTACTAACTCCACTAACAAACTAATTTGTATATTACCACTAACTCTACTAACGGCAGGGGTGTGTATAGTTACTAATCTCACTAATATATTAGAGCGCACATTTTCATGCTGTTCTGTCCTTGCTAATCATTCTCAGCTGCATCTGATCTACTCTGCCTGTCATCTTACTCTATGCACGATTTCCTGAAACTCCAGGTCATCTGTCATTGTGTATGTTTGGAATCCAGTCCGCGTTTTCCCTAGTTGTCTCTGTGGTTGTTTAATTGTTTCCCAGATGTATTTCATTGTCTCTCGTTTGAAACCCCGCCTTCTCACACACCTGATTCCCTTTGTGTCATTTGTATCTTGTGCATTTAAACCCCGTGTTACTTCCAGTCTGTGTCAGAACGTTGATTAACTTTTTCCAGTGCCTACTATTTTCTAAAGCCTGAGATCTGTATAATTATTCCGCGACACCTGTTTGTACTACGATTCTTTTGCCTAGCCCTTGTCTGTCCAGTCTGCCTTTTCGTTTTTGACCACGTTTTGGATATCGACCATTCTCCTGCCTATCCCTTTGTACCTACCTACCTCTGATCTCCTGGCTTGACTCCTGAACGGAATAAACTACTCTTTTGCCTAATCCTGTGGTCTGCGTCTGGGTCCTTTGCACGAACGTAACAGTACGTTCTGACCAGACATGGACCCAGCGGACCCAACCCACCTGCACGCCGCACTCCTGCGGCAAGGAGCCTTGATTGGCCAGCAACAGGCTAACCTCGAGTCCGTGACCCAAGATCTCCGGTCTCTTATGACCTGCGTTAGGGAACTGGTGACCAACATGCATCCTCCTGCACCTACCGACGCACCCCAGCTCCCACCGGCACAACATCTTCCCATCCGGGAGCCTCGCCTGCCTCCTCCGGAACGCTACGACGGTGAACCGGGTGAATGCCGACCGTTCCTGATCCAGTGCAAGCTGGTGTTCCAACTGCAGCCGCACACCTTCCCTACTGAGCAAGCCCAGGTAGCATACATCATTACTCAGCTTACCGGGCGGGCCAAGAAGTGGGGAACCGCCACCTGGGAGGCGGGTCGGCCTTGCTGCAGTGGGGCCGAGGAATTTATGGAGGAGATGAGAAGGGTATTCGATCGGTCCAAACACGGTCATGAGGCGGCTAGAGAGATGCTACGTTTCCGCCAAGGGAGAAACTCGGCATCAGACTACGCCATCGAGTTCCAGACGCTAGCTACATCCAGCGGCTGGGACAACAAGTCCAAGTTCGACGTATTCCTCAATGGTCTCAACGACGAGGTGATGGACGAGATCGTGACCCGGGAACTTCCCTCCAGCCTGGACGAACTCATCGCCTTGGCCATCAGGGTGGATACACGCCTCCGAGACCGGCAACGTCCATTCCAGAGGACGCGTGCTCCTCAGTTCACCCAACGCAGCAGCAGGACCGAGCCCGCTACATCATCATCCAACTCCAGCAGGCCTCCTAACCACTGCCAAGCTGAACAGGAGCCCATGGAGATTGACCGCTTCAGGTTATCGGCGGCCGAGAGGGCGCGCCGCATCCGGGATCGGGTCTGTCTCTACTGCGGCAAACCTGGGCACTTTGTGGATAGGTGTCCACTAAAAGACAACGCTCACTAGTGGCCGGAGGAGCACTAGTGGGCGTCACACCAGTCGACTCCTCCAACCGGAACCGCACATGCATCCCGGTCACTCTTCAGTGGGGGACCAACACTAAGAAGACCCGTGCCCTCATTGACTCCGGAGCTGAAGCCAATTTCCTGGACGCTGGTGCCGCGGCCCGTTGGGGAGTTCCTATAACACCCTTGGAACACCCCTTAGTAGCTAACACCCTCTCCGGTGAACAGATCGCGGACATCACCCAGGAAAGCCTACCCATCAAGCTTCTCGTCTCCGGTAACCATCAGGAGGAGCTTCAGCTCCACATCATCGATTCTCCCCAATCCCCTGTGGTCCTTGGGCACCCCTGGCTTAATCGTCACTGCCCGGAAATCGATTGGAGGGGACATGAAATTGTAGGCTGGAGCCCATCGTGTGCGGCCAGCTGCCTACAAGAGGCCCACTCACCTGTTCCTGTGCTCTGCCCTGAGGAAGATCCGGATCTGAAGGGGGTCCCAGCCAGGTTCCATGACCTCAAGGAGGTCTTCTGTAAGGCGCGCGCTTCGTCTCTACCTCCACACCGTCCCTACGACTGCGCCATAAACCTGAGGCCTGGCACTTCCCCGCCTAGAGGCCGTCTGTTCTCCCTCTCCCGACCCGAGACGGAAGCCATGGAGAAATACCTGTCTGAGTCATTGGCAGCTGGCATCATCCGCCCTTCTTCCTCTCCAGCTGGAGCAGGATTCTTCTTTGTGGGGAAGAAGGACGGCTCTCTCCGCCCCTGCATCGACTACCGGAGCCTGAACGACATCACGGAGAAGAACCGCTACCCACTCCCGCTTATGTCCACCGCTTTCGAGCAGCTCCAGAAGGCCGTCGTCTTCACGAAGCTGGACCTCAGAAACGCTTACCACCTGGTCCGGATTCGTGAGGGCGACGAGTGGAAAACTGCTTTTAACACACCTACTGGACACTGGGAGTACTTGGTGATGCCGTTCGGGCTCACTAACGCCCCCGCCGTTTTCCAGACCCTGGTTAATGATGTTCTCCGTGACATGATAGATCACTGTGTCTATGTATACCTGGATGACATTCTCATCTACTCCCAGAGCCTGGAGGAACACGAGAGAGACGTACACAAGGTACTGGGCCGTCTCCTCGAGAACCGTCTATTTGTCAAGGCGGAGAAATGCGAGTTCTCCACCTCATCCACGACCTTCCTGGGCTTCATCATAGAGAAGGGTCAAGTCAAGATGGACCCGGCGAAAACCAAGGCTGTGTTGGAGTGGCCACGTCCTGAGAGCCGGAAGGAGCTTCAGAGATTCTTGGGGTTTTCCAACTTCTACCGCCGCTTCATCCGGAACTACAGCTCGGTAGCGGCCCCCCTCACGGCCCTCACCTCAGTCAAACTGAGATTCACCTGGAACCCTAAGGCTGAGGAGGCCTTCTCTCGCCTCAAGGAACTGTTCACCACAGCTCCCATTCTCAGATATCCCGATACGGCCACCCAGTTCATCGTGGAGGTGGACGCCTCCAACGTGGGGGTAGGGGCCATCCTATCCCAACGATCCCCGGAGGATCAGAAGGTTCACCCCTGTGCCTTCTTCTCACACCGCCTCACCCCCACGGAGGAGAACTACGACGTTGGGAATCGGGAGTTGTTGGCCGTTAAAATGGCCCTGGAGGAGTGGCGACACTGGCTGGAAGGAGCTCAGATACCATTCTTGGTCTGGACCGACCACAAGAACCTTGAATATTTACAAACCGCCAAGAGGCTTAACTCCCGTCAGGCCAGATGGGCTCTCTTTTTCTCCCGATTTGATTTCTGTCTGGCTTACCGGCCAGGGGCTAAGAACACCAAGCCGGATGCCCTATCCCGACGTTTCGAACCCTCCTCTAAGGATCCCTGTCCGGACACAATCCTTCCTCAGAAGGTGTTCCTTAATGCCATCAGCCTTCCCATCGAAGGTATTGTTAGGAGTGCCCAGAATGGGGAGGCAACTCCCAGCCAATGTCCTAACAACTGTCTCTATGTTCCAGAAGCGGCTCGGTCCCAGGTGCTCCAGTGGGGACATTCATCACGAATCTCCGGCCACCCAGGTATAAATCGTACTATCACTTTTATTTTACGCAAGTTCTGGTGGCCGGAGGTCCGACAAGACGTAGCCTCATTTGTAGCCGCTTGCTCAGTATGTGCACAGAATAAGTCATCTCACCAACCCCCTCACGGTGAACTCCAACCACTCCCCATTCCTCACCGCCCCTGGTCCCATATTGCACTCGATTTTGTCACGGGGCTACCCTCCTCCAATCACTACACCACTATCCTCACCATTGTAGATCGGTTCTCTAAGGCTGTTCACTTTATTCCCCTCACTAAACTCCCCTCCGCCAAGGAAACGGCATCCATTCTTGTCCAGCACGTCATTAGGTTACACGGCATCCCCACGGATATAGTCTCAGATAGAGGTCCACAATTCACGGCTAGGTTCTGGAAGGCTTTTTGCACACTATTGGGCACCACGGTTGGTCTTTCATCAGGTTTTCACCCACAGAGCAACGGCCAGACTGAGCGAGCCAATCAATGCCTAGAGACTGTCCTTAGGTGTCTTTGCTCTAGAAACCCCACTACGTGGAGCTCGCAGTTACCCTGGGCCGAGTACGCTGTGAACTGTCACACTTCATCTGCTACGAAACTCTCCCCTTTTGAGTGTTGCCTAGGTTACCAGCCCCCACTATTTCCCAGCCAGGAAGTGGAGGTGGGGGTCCCGTCTGCCGAGACCTTCATCCGGCGCTGTGCCAGGACTTGGAGATCCGCCCGCATCAACCTCACCAGAGCCAGTGCCCGGATGAAGGAGACGGCGGACCGCCACCGAGTCAAGGCTCCCCAGTACCGGGTGGGTCAGAAGGTGTGGCTTTCAGCCAAGGACATTCCCCTCAGAGTAGAGTCACGGAAGTTAGCTCCCCGGTACCTGGGTCCCTTCCCGGTGCTCAAGATCATCAGTCCCACTGCCGTTCGACTCAAACTTCCCGCTACTATGCGGAGACTACACCCCACTTTTCATGTGTCTAGAATTAAACCCGCTGTTACCCACCCCCTTTGTCCCGAACCTGATCCCCCGCCACCCCCCCGAATCATCGACGGCGGAGAGGCTTACACCGTTTCTAAGGTGTTGGACGTTCGTCGTCGGGGCCGTGGCCTTCAGTACCTGGTCGACTGGGAAGGTTACGGCCCCGAGGAGAGATCCTGGATTCCTTCACGGTTCGTGTTGGACAAGGACATGCTCAAGGACTTCCATAGGACTCATCCTGCACCACCCATTAAAACGCCAAGAGGCGCTTCCTAGGGGGGGGGGTACTGTAAGGATCTGACATGTACCTGCTATTTTTATTGTATTATATTATTATCATTTATTCTCATCTGTATGTATGCATTGTTTAGTTTAGCTTTTTCCATCTGACTTGTTTACTTTTCCGTTTTGCCTAGTTGTCATGTGTCTGCCTGTTTACATCGGATCTGTCACTCCCTGTTTACGTCGCTGTACCATTCGGGTGATCTCATTGGTGTTCGGGTTCCCTCTTACTTCGCACCTGTCTCTGTGTACTTAGATTTACTAATTACCACTAACATACTAACGATTGATTAGATCTACTAACTCCACTAACAAACTAATTTGTATATTACCACTAACTCTACTAACGGCAGGGGTGTGTATAGTTACTAATCTCACTAATATATTAGAGCGCACATTTTCATGCTGTTCTGTCCTTGCTAATCATTCTCAGCTGCATCTGATCTACTCTGCCTGTCATCTTACTCTATGCACGATTTCCTGAAACTCCAGGTCATCTGTCATTGTGTATGTTTGGAATCCAGTCCGCGTTTTCCCTAGTTGTCTCTGTGGTTGTTTAATTGTTTCCCAGATGTATTTCATTGTCTCTCGTTTGAAACCCCGCCTTCTCACACACCTGATTCCCTTTGTGTCATTTGTATCTTGTGCATTTAAACCCCGTGTTACTTCCAGTCTGTGTCAGAACGTTGATTAACTTTTTCCAGTGCCTACTATTTTCTAAAGCCTGAGATCTGTATAATTATTCCGCGACACCTGTTTGTACTACGATTCTTTTGCCTAGCCCTTGTCTGTCCAGTCTGCCTTTTCGTTTTTGACCACGTTTTGGATATCGACCATTCTCCTGCCTATCCCTTTGTACCTACCTACCTCTGATCTCCTGGCTTGACTCCTGAACGGAATAAACTACTCTTTTGCCTAATCCTGTGGTCTGCGTCTGGGTCCTTTGCACGAACGTAACACGTGGGACGGATGAGAAACCGACAATCCCCAAGCAAAACTCCCCAAATGCCTCCGGAGTTAGACAATGCTGAGCGTAATGAGAGATGCCATATACTTCCCCGACAGCCCGGGCACGCATACGCACAAGCACACACACGCACACAAGTCATACTGCATTTTCTTTGGGTATTTTTAGAAGGTCACGCAAAACCTCAGCACCCGCTCGGGCCACTAAGATTTTATGGGGTTCAGTCAGTTCTGTTTTTGCGAGTGCGTTATGTTGATGTGGTGTCATCTTTTACTGGCTTGTTTTTAGTTCCACCCCTATAGTACCCCGTGTGAAAACGCTTAATGTGGTATGTTTATGGTTTAATATAATGACACGCTTTTCTGATTGTGCTACAGGCGAGTTTTGTAGGCTACTGCTGCTAACCAAGATTGTCGGCTACATTATTTTGCACGCATAAGAACGAATGTGAAACAAATATAATGTTTTTTAATGTTAATCAGTGAGTTGGGGGCGAAAAAAACGAACGCGGAAGCAAGTCGGTGGTCCTTAGTATTGCCCATATAACTTTATGTTCTGGCGCATTCAAACAGTTTGCAGTCTTTAAAGGATAGAGTCTCCCCGGCATGGGGCGCAAAAAAAAAAAAAATACCCCAAAAAATATTGTTTCTGTTTATGTTACTTGCCAGTATTGCACTGTTGATTTACTAGATGTAATCAAATATGGGTGTTTATTGAACAAGTTTATCTTTTAAAAAAATAATAAAGTCAGTGTCTTATAAAAATGTAGCCTACTCGGAAACGAGCTGCACCAACATAACTGTCTGGCCAACTATTTAGTAGAAAGAAAAAATGAATAAATTGTATCCACGGCACGTGCATATGTTGCCCCGACTGATAAAAAAAACAGTGCCCTTTAACTGGCAACGGAACATCCCCTTTAATTTGTTCTTGGTTTTTTGTACCCCCGTGTCGGGAGGCGTTTCATTTGTGTCTGTGGTCAGTAAATTGAGTGGTTCCATTCCCTGTCCGTGCTCTGCCTCTCCCCCGTCAGCGTTGAAGCTTCTCTCCTCTCCGACTGTTCGTCTGCAATGCTGCGGTTCTCCTTGCTCTCTTGCACCGTGCTGTCGCTTCTAATTCACCAGCCGATCCATGGATACTTCTCCGAGGAGCGCTGGAGCCCAGAATCTCCGCTGCTCGCTCCTCGGGTGCTCATCGCTGTGATCTGCCGCAACTCGGCACACTCCTTACCGCATTTCCTGGGTACTATCGATCGCTTGAACTATCCGAAGGACCGTATTGCTTTATGGTAAGAGCACAATGCCAAGTTGTCTGTGTATACCTCTCTTCAATGTATTTTAAAATATACGTTACAATCTTTAGTGGTTATTTGATATCTGGCTATATTTTGAGAACATGATCGCATGCTGCAATGATGTTCTTGCTTAAACGTAGCTAGCGATATGCCACGGTAACTACCATCATCACAGGGTTTAATAACGATAGCCAAAAAAAAATTAATAACGATAGCCTAACAGTTAATGTATATAATAGCATACTTTAGAATACATGCAAATTGCCGCAAGTAGCCACATACATGTCAATTCACGGTTATATCCAAGAGGAATCACAGCTGTAAAACAAAACCAAATCGCTTTGGTATATTAGGCTACGTGAACGTGTCGTTGATCGAATCGGAACAATGCTGAAGTTACGGAACAAGTTGCATGTCATCGAGATCTGGACATTCCCATTCGGGCCTTTTGTAGCCGGTTTTGTCGTATTGAGTTACGGTTGGCTGTGCTGTAGTTATTTATACAGGGGTCAAACAGAAAGGGGCAGATTGGGTTTTGGCACGGGGTGCAATCTACTATATTTTTCCCCCAGTGTTTAACGTTAGCGTTTTGCGGCAGCTGTGCGTATTGTACGCTGTGCCAAGCTTCCAAGTTAAATACCAAATTTAGACTGCCGTATTTTTCACCATCTCTTGAAACGAAGAAAGGGAATAGCATCCACCTCTTTCTTCTCATGTCGATAATTGTATGTGTAAAGTCTAGTTGAGACGTGTCCAATTTGAATACAGTAGTAGCTTTCAGCAAAACTTTTCCCTTCAACTTTCCTGTCATGTTGCGCATACATCGAGACACAGTTTGTCCGTCTCTCAAGTGAACTGAAGACACGGCTGTTTAACATAAACCAAAGCTATATCATTAAAAATAAATACCTTTCAAAATCAACAGAGAGAGGTGACAGCTACGAAATGAAAGTGAGGCGGGACCCTTTGGGCAGAGGCCGAAGGATTGCAGTTTCTCGGTTCGTAAATCCACTAATGAACAGGTTTTTAGAGAGAGAATGTTTTCCTGTCCCCCCTGGCGACACATTCTGATTCAGCCTTCGTTCAACATGCCATGAAGACCATTTAGCCTAAAACACGCCACTGGTGTTTGAGTCCGCAGTTATATTATCACCACTTGAAGACGTTTACATTTTACAATACGAATTAATAATTCAACAATAGCTTAAACGAGATGTGTTGTTTTTTTTTAGAATAACTACTTTGTTCATATATATGACGAATATGAACGCACCTGTGTATGAATCATTTTTCCCTCATAAACGTGCTACCATCTCTGACTCTGGAACCTCTTTCTGTGTTTTGTTTTGGTTTTTTTCCGGAGAAATTGCGTCACCCCGTGTACTACTGTATTGCTCATTTCGACCCTCCCTTTCCCCCAAATCATAGTAGACATTCACAGGAGGCAACATAATGGATTTTTAAAACATTTTTGTGTTGAAAAGTCGATGAAAAGACTGAGATACGTCGTCTCGCGTCAAGGTGAAACCCCGAATAAATTTGGTTGAGAAGTGAAAGTTTTTTAACCGGCGAGGATGTAGCCAGGCTATATCGGGGTAAACCCTTGGCTAAATTAGGGCTAAATTGAGCGAAATTGACGAAAACGTCTCTCAATATGAGATTTCCACCCCTCTAGACATAGATTCCGGCTTTTGCTCACTGGGTTTGAAATTTTTAATTTAGTAGTTTTTTCCTCTTCTTTAGTGGTTAAGCTCAACAGTGACCTCATTTAGCTTAATCCACGTAAGAGTTCTGAATCGATGGTGTCATAAAAAATGGATTATATCATTCGAAGCCCGGAAAACTATAAAGGAGACAGAAGAAGAAGCGACTTGTTATAAGTAACATTTAGGCGTTTTCGACGTTCCGCTCCACGTTCACGTGTGTGTCTGTGTCCATAAGCTGATGCACATGTGTGTCCACACGTTTGTGTGTGTGTGCGTGTTTGTGCACATGTACGTAAAATGATGCACGTGTGTGTGTGCTTATGTGCAAGTTCATGCACGTGTGTGTGTGTCTGTGTGTGCGCGCATATGTGCGTATATTGATGCATGTGTGCGCATATGTGCAAGTTGATGCGTGTGTGTGTGTGTGTGTGTGCATATGTGCAAGTTGATGCATGTGTGTGTGTGCATATGTGCAAGTTGATGCATGTGTGTGTGTGTGTGTGTGCATATGTGCAAGTTGATGCGTGTGTGTGTGTGTGTGCATATGTGCAAGTTGATGCATGTGTGTGTGTGTGCATATGTGCAAGTTGATGCATGTGTGTGTGTGTGCATATGTGCAAGTTGATGCGTGTGTGTGTGCATATGTGCAAGTTGATGTGTGTGTGTGTGTGTGTGTGTCTGTGCATATGTGCAAGTTAATGCATGTGTGTGTGTGTCTGTGCATATGTGCAAGTTGATGCATGTGTGTGTGTGTGTGTGTGTGTGTGCATATGTGCAAGTTGATGTGTGTGTGTGCATATGTGCAAGTTGATGCATGTGTGTGTGTGTGCATATGTGCAAGTTGATGCGTGTGTGTGTGCATATGTGCAAGTTGATGCATGTGTGTGTCTGTGCATATGTGCAAGTTGATGCATGTGTGTGTGTGTGTGTGTGCATACGTGCAAGTTGATGCGTGTGTGTGTGTCTGTGCATATGTGCAAGTTGATGCATGTTTGTGTGTGTGTGTGTGCCTGGAGACAGATGCATCAGAGAGAGGCACACACTGCTAGACCAACCATTGTGCGTCAAACTGATCTGGGGTCAGAGATATATAAGACTGATCTATATGGCACCCAACTGATCTTGGATGAGAGATATGACTGATCTTTATGGCACCCAACTGATCTTGGATGAGAGATAAGACTGATCTCTATGGCACCCAACTGATCTTGGATGAGAGATATGACTGATCTCTATGGCACCCAACTGATCTTGGATGAGAGATAAGACTGATCTCTATGGCACCCAACTGATCTTGGATGAGAGATAACACTGATCTCTATGGTACCCAACTGATCTTGGATGAGAGATATGACTGATCACTGTGGCACCCAACTGAACCGGGAAGCAGGGAGATGATTCTGACCGCTGCTATTTCCACTGATGAAGTATTGGGGGGATCAAGACCACCTATGGGCTCGTCCCATTGACCTGAGCGAAAGTCACAACTCCAGTCCTGGAGGGCTGGTGTGTGTGTGTGTGTGGGGAATTGGGGAATTGGCTCTAGCTTTAACTGTTAACATCGGGCTGGTCGGCTGAGGATGAGCTCCCCCTCCATAGCCTGGTTCCTTCCAGCGTTTATTCCCACTCCGGGGCTTTTCCTTCCACTGCTTCAGTGTTTTATTCTTGCCACTGATTTTTTGGTCAAACCTTAAACAAAGTCTCTATATAAAGGCTTTATATAGCATATATAAAGCCTTCATAAACGTGACATAATGGCTTAAATTTGTCACAGTTAACCTAGCATCATACATAAGCATGTTTTATGTCACCCTGTATAATGTTTAGCCATTGTTGGTTATGTCACATTTGGCATAACATGTTGCATAAGAAAGTGTTATGTCACCCTTTATGAAGCATGACATTTTTGTATGTTTGATTTATGAAGCCATTATGTCACGTTTACGAAGGCTTTATATATGCTATATAAAGCCTTTATATGAAGATTTTGTTTAAAGTGACCGATTTTTTAAACCTCACTCACTAGATGTTTGGGCGTTCTGGCTCAGTCTTGTCTAATTTTTCTATTCCTGTTTCTGTAAACGCATGTTTATGGCAGTCTCTCTGTAAAACGCACAATACAAATAGAATGTTATATTATTGGTGGTTTTATTATTATTATTGCTGTTATGATTAGGTTACAAAACTATTAGACTACTCTGCCTAAAAGAGGACCGTCTACCTGGGGTGGGGTTCGAACCCACGAGGATTCACATCCATTGGATCTTAAGTCCAACGCCTTAACCACTCGGCCACCCAGGTGATGTGCTGTTTTTCTGTAAAGCACATTGAATGGCACTGTGTGTTCGAAATGTGTTCTATAAATTATTATTATTATTATTATTATTATTATTATTATTATTATTACAGAGGGAGCAGCAGGGTAGTGTGCAGGCCATGGCTCACGGGGCATAAAGAGCCTGTTTAATAAACAGAAAAGCATTTCCTGTTTCCCCACATGTGCTCCTGCACTGAAGGAAGCAGTCAGGCACTGCCAGATGAGCCAGGATCAATGCCAGTGTAGGCGGGGACCAGGGAGTGGGCGGAGGGGGCGCAACTCTACACCTTTCTTTCTGCTTTAATTTGCAGTATCTTTCCTCTGGGAAAATTTGACTTTAGCTGCACTATGTGTAGTGTCTCTTTTAATATGTGTAGAGCCATGCCCATGCTACCGTTTAAAATGGATATATGGAGAAGTAGTCATGTTAAATGTTCCAGTCAAATGTGATGTTGCTGAAGTCTTAGAGCAGGGCTGCTACTCAACTGCAGGTCCTGCGGGCTGCAGTGTCCGCAGGTATGTGCTCCAAACATGCACTACTACACCATCTCATCTCATTGGTTATTTTACTGCCTTCATTCAGGAAGTAAGCTTATTAGTGAAGTTGGGTGGTGTTGTGCATGGTTGGAGCAAATACCTGGACCTGCAGTTGAGTAGCCTTGTCTTAGACCAAGGCTGATATATTTTACATACATCAGCATATATATATATATATATATATATATATATATATACAGGTGAAGCTCAAAAAATTAGAATATCGTGAAAAAGTTCAATATTTTTTGTCACTCATTTCAGAAAGTGAAACTCATATATTATATCGATTCATTACACATAGAGTGAAATATTTCAAGCCTTTATTTCTTGTAATTTTGATGATTATGGCTTACAGCTAATGAAACCCAAAATTCAGTGTCTCAGAAAATTAGAATATTTTGCTTTAACATATTTTTAAAGTATCATATTTAATATTTGGTCGCATATCCTTTGCATGCTGTTACTTCCTGAAGTCTGTGACCAATCAACATCAAAAGACTCTCAATATCTTATTTTCAGGTACTGTTACAAGCAATACTATAACCTCTCTGCATTTGAACTGATCTCTATGAGAATTGGGGGGTAAGACTAGATTCAGCTGTAAATTACGCTGGTACAGTATGGAACACATGACTGGCGAAATGGCTGTACGTCATCAAGGGTCTAAGGTATCAAACGAGCCCCAAACCATCACTCTGCGGCCAGATATGGAGTAGATGTGGATGGATCCCTTTAAGGGTTTCTCCTGACTTTTTTCCCCATAGAGTTCTATAGGAAAATGAGTCAGGAGAAATAACCCTTGCAGTGATCCATCCACATCTACTCCATATCTGGCAACAGAGTGATGGTTTGGGGCTCGTTCGATAGCTCAGACCCTTGATGACTTACAGCCATTTAGCCAGCCATGTGTTCCATACTGTACCAGTGTAATTTACAGCTGAATCTAGTCTCACCCCCAAATTCCCATAGAGATCAGTTCAAATACAGAGAGGTTATAGTATCGCTTGTAACAGTACCTGAAAATAAGATATCGAGAGTCTTTTGATGTTGATTGGTCACAGACTTCAGGAAGTAACAGCATGCAAAGGATATGCGACCAAATATTAAATATGATACTTTAAAAATATGTTAAAGCAAAATATTCTAATTTTCTGAGACACTGAATTTTGGGTTTCATTAGCTGTAAGCCATAATCATCAAAATTACAAGAAATAAAGGCTTGAAATATTTCACTCTATGTGTAATGAATCGATATAATATATGAGTTTCACTTTCTGAAATGAGTGACAAAAAATATTGAACTTTTTCACGATATTCTAATTTTTTGAGCTGCACCTGTATATATATATATATATATATATTATATATATATATATATATATATATATATATATAATATATATACAGTCAAGCCAGAAAGTCTGCACACCCCTTTCACCTTCTCCACATTTTATTACGTTACAGACTTATTCTACAGTAGATTGAGTAAATTTTTTGCCTCAAACATCTACACGCAATAGCCAATAATGACGAAGTGGTTACCGTGGTGACTGTCTCAACATTGATGATCAGTGTTACCGTGGTGACTGTCTCAACAGTGATGATCAGTGTTACCGTGGTGACTGTCTCAACAGTGATGATCAGTGTTAATGTGGTGACTGAACAGTGATGATCCGTGTTACCGTGGTGACTGTCTCAACAGTGATGTTCAGTGTTACTGTGGTGACTGTTTGATGTGATTATCACCATGGTGTGGGGACAGCCTCCGTAGGTTAGCTATAACGTTGCCACAGCAACAGCCTCTGGAATGATGATATCACCGCATCAGGGCCTGGGTGATGACAGCGTTGGCGTAAGGACAGTCTCTACGGGATCACGATCAGACAGCCGCGCCAGCAGCCTGTGTAATGATAATGGTGGGGAGTGTATGTACGCATCTCTCTCTCTCTCTGCTCTGCCCACGTTATTGTGTCTGGCAGCTGTTATCTGTAGCATTTGAGGAGTGTATGTATCTGCTCTGGCCCATGTTATTGTGTCTGCTAGCCGTTATCGTAGCGCTTGAAAACATTCCTTGCGCATGCCTGGGCCAGCCCTGCGCTGGTAGAGTCAGGGTCAGATACGTCCCTCAGCACCAATCATAAAGCAGCGCGATTAAATGATGGAGACGGCACAGGTGCAGCTTTCTCTGCCTCCTTCAGCTGGCACACCTGGGAGGCGGAGAGCAGGAGCACCTGGGCATAGGATGACAGGTGTGTGGGGGGGACAAAAGATCTTTTTATTTAATAATGTTTTAGTAAATAACTGGGGAGGCCCGAGAGAGATATCCACATAACTGTATGATATCTGAGCTCAGGGTTACAGACTAAACTTTTACTGCCAATCACAGCCTAAACAGTAATTAAGAGAACACATATATTTGAATTATATGTATATAGTATCCTTAACTAAACAGTATAACTAATATATATATATATACTTTTAGCTTAATCTTTAATCAACAGAGTTGAACATAGTACATTTTCCACTTCACCAATGTGCATGTGTGTGTGTGTGGAGAGGTGTGTGTGTGTGTGTGTGTGTGTGTACAAGTGAGAGATATAAAGTTGTGACATTTGTGACAGTGTGAACACTGCAGCCAGTGAGGCAGACAGGCCTGTGGATTCAGGGCTGTGGGATGGTTTGGATAGACCTGCAGACTATAGAAGGCACAATGCACACACAGTATGTGTGTGAAAACCATGTCCCTTTATCACTTTAACTACTGATCCCATGAAGCATAGCGGCGCAAAACCCCATCACAAATACAGCTCACCCCTCCCTCTCATCTCTCTCTGTCTCTCTCTCTTTTTTTCTTTGTTCTTGTGATTTAATTTTGAGCATCATTTGTACATGTTGTTGAGCTGTGACAATAAATCTGGTTATAAATTAAATTCTCTCTCTCTCGCTCTATCTGCAGCAGTTGGATCAGTGTGTCTTGGGGCTGTGTGTGTGTGTTTAAAGTTGGGGGAGAGGTACAGAGGAACGAGGCTATGTTAAAGTCCCTTACGTAGCACCGGCCCGTATTCGGGCTGGAAGTCCTAGTTTATTTGCATTCATTGCGTTTTACGGTGAAACTATTTTCCGACCCCACTGTTATATCGACAATGGTTCCTTTTTCTTATAACATGACAGAAAACGGGCTCAATCAAAACGACGGCTCCGTACGTACGTTCCGTGTTCTGGAAATCCAGACGATACAAATGACAGTAAAGTCGGTATCCTTATCCCCGCCAAAAAAAAACCAATCATAATCTGTTAAAAGGAAACGAACACTTCCATTGTGTTTGAGCTTCTGTTACTGTTTCAGTAATATTTAGAGTAATTCTGACTCAACACACTCCTAAGGGTTACCTTACAGAAGAGACCAGGATTATATCTGTTCAAAAACAGTAACCCTTTTATTTTCGGGCTTATGTTCAAAAAAGGTGGTGCTTGAGAAGGGGTTAACTAATGTAGGGTGTGTGGTATATTTTGCGGACTATTATTTGACAAAGCATATATTGTACTGTTTATATTGCAATTGTATACGCTATAGCAATGGTATATGGGAACAGCATATGTGCTATATTGGCTTTTAAGGATATTTAAGGCTCATATTTGAACATTTTGACATTGATGCATTTCCTGTTTAAGAAACTGAGCAGAGTCGGCAGAGGCCGTGTTTAGGTTCATGTTATAAGTACCAGTATCTGCACCTCAGATGTTTGTCAGTTACGTAAACTGGAAATTAAAACAGTGTGTCTTTAGGAAGAGCGAGAACCTCCGGTGACCCTGTGCAGCTGGTCGCTGGCTCATTGATTCTTTGTGTTCGGTTAATGTTGACAGAAGAGCTTTTAATGGAAAACCTTCTATCCGCTCTCTCAGACAGTGATAATTGAGTCTCTCTGAATGGCTAATTATGCTACACAAGTACAGACAACTGTGTGGAAATGCTGCCTTTACTCTTAGTATCTGGTGTGTGTGTGTGTGTGTGTGTTGGGGGGGGCATATGAAGAGTGTGTGTATGTGTGTGTGTGTGTGTGTGTGTGTACAGACAAGTATAGATTGTGTGTGTGTGCGTGTGTGTGTGTGTGTGTTTAATGCAGCACTGCTTTTCTCTCTCACACACATGCACACACACACAAACACCTCTGAATGCCACACACAGGGCTGGGCTTCCTGGCTGCTGATTGGCTGGCCCTCTGTAACACGCAAAGCTGCTAAAACACAGTTAATCAGGAAGCGTTCGCTCATACAGGAGCCAATATTTCCAGATGCCAGACATTAATCCCGTATTTGGATGGATTATGTTTTTAAATAAGGCTCTTTCTCTCAAACCGTCTACCTGGAGAACAGCGGTGTCCATCTGCAGCTCTCTGACGCGCCCCGTTTACACACTGGCGCTCGCCTCTTCATTAGCACTGTGCCCGAGGCTACACTGCGTGCCCCGTTTACGCACTGCGCGTGTTACCCTCCTCATTCGCACTGTGCTCCCAGCTCTGAACAGGCCTCCGTTTTCGGGAGAGCAGGAGCTTGATCAGAGCACAGGCGGTCACTCGTGTCTCAGTGGCGATTATTTCAGACTGCCCGCGGTTTACCCTGCACTGTAATGCATGTTTTCTCTAGCGTGGAGCTATACAATTACATAATGGCCAGGCACGCGTACACACACACACACACTCTGTTTTAGTCCTTTTAGTACTCTCTCTCTCCTCTCTCTCTCTCCCTCTCTCTCTCCTCTCTCTCTCCCTCTCTCTCTCTCTCCTCTCTCTCTCGCTCCCTCTCTCCCTCTCCCTCTCCCTCTCTCTCTCTCTCTCTCTCTCTCTCCCTCTCTCTCTCTCCCTCTCTCTCTCTGTTCTTAGTGGAGGGTATAGACATAACTGTGGTCTTCTCTGTTGCAAGTGATGGTCCTGAGTATTTCAGCACCTTGTGCAAAGCAGAAATCCTAATCTAGGCTCAGTCCCACACTCCCACACATTGGGTGGCTACAGTGTTTATCCCTTAGCTGTGCATAGTGACCTAAATACTGCCAAACTGTGTCGCTTTTCGTGTTACCATGGTAATTACCGTGGACTGGCATTAGCGTGGTCTTGGGTTAGTGTGGTCTGGGGTTAGCATGGTTTAGGGTTTAGTGTGGACTGGCATTAGCGTGGTCTGGGGTTAGCGTGGACTGGCATTAGCGTGGTCTTGGTTTAGCGTGGTCCTGGGTTAGCATGGTTTGGGGTTTAGCATGGACTGGCATTAGCGTGGTCTAGGGGCTACTGTGGTCTGGTTCCGTTCTTTGTGCACTGTAGTGTCTTCCCCTTAAAAGCAGCTTTTGGTGCAGTGTATTGTGGGTAAACTTGGCCACTTTCAGTGAAGTCAGCTCCACTGTGAACGCACCCCGGCCACTGTGTCCAGTTTCATTTCCCCCATCATGGTTTCGCCATTTCAGTAAAACCTGCCTGAATGACCCACATCAGCACAAAGAAACAGCCAATCACATTAACGGCACACCCAGACTACTGTTACATGCTTTCTTCCTCCTGTTTAGTGTGTGTGTGTGTGTGTGTGTGTGTGTGTGTGTGTGCATATGAATGTGAGAGAGTGTGTGTGTGTGTGTTTGTGCCTGTGTGTGTGTGTCTGGTTATGAGTGTGTGTGTGCGTGTGTGTGTGTGAGTGCTTGTTGTGTTGTAGTTGTTGCCTTATTTATTTGAAATTAACCCCTAAAAGAGAAAGGGGGTGCGTGTTTGTTCCGGGTTTGTATGTGCATGTATGTGCTGCAAGTGAAAGTGTGTATATACAGGTGTGTGGACGTACAGGTGTATGTAGGGCGGCAATGTCATATAATGGTCAAGGAACTGGCCTTGTGACCAAAAGGTTTTAGGTTTGATTCCATGGCTAATGATGTAGCCTTGAGCCAGGTACTTAACCTGAATTGTTTCAGTATATATCCAGCTATGTTAGTGTGTAAAAAGTGCACCAAAAAGTCCAGTAATCAAAGGAGAAGGTGTATGTTATAATAGGGTTTACAGTGTTGTTTGCAAGGTGAACCGTTTTTTTGATTGTGTATCCCCAGGATGGCGACAGACCATAATGTGGACAACACCACGGCGATCCTGCGAGACTGGCTCATCCAGGTACAGAATCTCTATCACTATGTGGAGTGGAGACCTCTGGAGGTGTCCAGGTGAGTCTCCAGCATTACCTGCAACTCTACCTGTCTCTCAGGTAACTCTATACTAGCCGTAAGGCTACCTGTCTCTCAGGTAACTCTAGGTATAACTCTACCTGTCTCTCAGGTAACTCTATGCTAGCTGTAATTCTACCTGTTTCTCAGATAACTATGCTAGCCGTAACTCTACCTGTCTTTCAGGTAACTCTATTCCAGCCGTAACTCTATGCCAGCTGAAACTCTACCTGTCTCTCAGGTAACTCTATGCTAGCTGTAATTCTACCTGTTTCTCAGATAACTATGCTAGCCGTAACTCTACCTGTCTTTCAGGTAACTCTATTCCAGCCGTAACTCTATGCCAGCTGAAACTCTACCTGTCTCTCAGGTAACTCTATACTCGCCATAAGGCTACCTTTTTCTCAGGTAACTCTAGGTGTAACTCTACATGTCTCTCAGGTAACTCTATGTTAGCTGTAATTCTACCTGTCTCTCAGATAACTATGTTAACCATAACTCTACCTGTCTCTCAGGTAACTCTATTCCAGCCGTAACTTTACCTGTCTATCAGGTAACGTTATGCCAGCTAAAACTGTACCTGTCTCTCAGGTAACTCTGCCAGGTGTAACTCTACCTGTCTCTCAGGTAACTGTATGCTAGTCATAACTCTACCTGTCTATCAGGTAACTGTATGCTAGCCGTAACTCAACCTGTCTCTCCGGTAACTCTATGCTGGCTGTAACTCTCTCTCTCGATGTGTGTGTCATACACACTTTGTGTGACTTTGTGTTATGGTATTATGGTGAGTTATTTGGGTTGTGGTAAGTCATTGTGTGAGTTTGTATTGTGCGAGTTTATATTGTGTGACTTTGTGTGTGACTTTGTATGTGTGAGTTTGTATGTGTGAGTTTGTATTTGTAAGTTTGTATTGTGTGAGTTGTGTATTATGTGAGTTTGTATGTGTGAGTTTGTATTTGTAAGTTTGTATTGTGTGAGTTGTGTATTGTGTGAGTTTGTATTTGTAAGTTTGTATTGTGTGAGTTGTGTATTATGTGAGTTTGTATGTGTGAGTTTGTATGCGTGAGTTTGTATTATGTGAGTTTGTATGCGTGAGTTTGTATGTGTGAGTTTGTATGCGTGAGTTTGTATTGTGTGAGTTTGTATGTGTGAGTTTGTATGCGTGAGTTTGTATGTGTGAGTTTGTATGTGTGAGTTTGTATGCGTGAGTTTGTATGTGTGAGTTTGTATGCGTGAGTTTGTATTGTGTGAGTTTGTATGCGTGAGTTTGTATTTGTAAGTTTGCATTGTGTGAGTTTGTATTTGTAAGTTTGTATTGTGTGAGTTGTGTATTATGTGAGTTTGTATGCGTGAGTTTGTATTTGTAAGTTTGTATTGTGTGAGTTGTGTATTATGTGAGTTTGTATTTGTAAGTTTGTAGTGTGTGAGTTTGTATGTGTGAGTTTGTATGCGTGAGTTTGTATTGTGTGAGTTTGTATTGTGTGAGTTTGTATGCGTGAGTTTGTATTGTGTGAGTTTGTATGCGTGAGTTTGTATGTGTGAGTTTGTATGCGTGAGTTTGTATGTGTGAGTTTGTATGCGTGAGTTTGTATTGTGTGAGTTTGTATGCGTGAGTTTGTATGCGTGAGTTTGTATGCATGAGTTTGTATGCGTGAGTTTGTATGCATGAGTTTGTATGTGTGAGTTTGTATGTGTGAGTATGTATGCGTGAGTTTGTATTGTGTGAGTTTGTATGTGTGAGTTTGTATGCGTGAGTTTGTATGCATGAGTTTGTATGCGTGAGTTTGTATGCGTGAGTTTGTATTGTGTGAGTTTGTATTGCGTGAGTTTGTATGCGTGAGTTTGTATGCGTGAGTTTGTATGCGTGACTTTGTATTGTGTGAGTTTGTATTGCGTGAGTTTGTATGCGTGAGTTTGTATGCGTGAGTTTGTATGTGTGAGTGCACATCCCTAATTTTGTGTTCATTCTGCGTCTTTCAGGGGTTTTGGTGACGAGACGGGGCCGAAGCACTGGGCAAACCAGCGCTATGAACACGTGATGAAGATGCGCCAGGCTGCCCTGGAGATGGCCCGCGAAATGTGGAGCGACTATTACCTGGTGCGTCTCCGAAACCCTTCCCCCCAGGAAAGGAGGAATTTCATGCGTTACTGCAGCTTTTCAAACTCCCTGTGTCCTCTGACAGCGATTTGTCGAATAGCTCGCCCACGTTACACAAATGTGACGTGTCCAGAATGAAATGCGGACACGACCACACACACACACACACACACACACACAGTGCATGAAACATGATTCTCCCAAATTGATACTTTCAGCTGAGCGAGAAAGAAAAAGAGAGGGAGAGAAAAGAAATCAAAATTCTACTCGTCTGTTTTTTAAATTAGAAGCCTGCTATACTTTGATTCATCTGAACCTTCAGTGCTGTTGCCATCTTGTTTCCACGGCCCTGTGATCTGAAGCTTGTAATGTGTAATTACCAGAGTGTCAGCAGCCAGTGTCCATGGCTGACCACTCCAGTGTCTGGCCTGCATGCAGCACACGCTGCCTCCTGGTGGCAGGATATGGGAGTGCGCCTACTGTGGTTACCCGGCCAATGCTCGCAGCAGAGCTGCGTTTAATTTCAATTTGATTGAGTTGTTTCACTGCCCATGTTGTACATACATAAATATGCAGGTTATAGCAAAGGTGCTGGCACACAAGTACAAAAATAAATTAAACAATTTGGAGCAGCAACAGAACGATAGTATTGTGAGTTTTGTGACAGATACATTTCAGGGAGCAGGAAGCCTTAGAGCTTGTGGAGAAATGTCATTTCATATGCAGCAACATTCTGTGAGACAGTAAATATTTTTCATGACATACATCCTGTAACATAACTGCTGACCATTTACTTCTGAGTCCAATAACCGCAAAAATGCATGAAAATGTACTAGATTTCATGGCCTTATATATGGTTAGTGGTGATAGCTTCTTGACCAATCAGAATGTGCTATTCTCATTTATCTCTCTCCAGTTGGTGGACTGTGACAACCTGCTGACCAATCAGGATGTCCTGTGGAAGCTCATCGGGGAGAATAAGACCATAGTGGCTCCTATGCTCGAGTCCAGAGCTGCATACTCAAATTTCTGGTGTGGGATGACCTCACAGGTGTGTGTGTGTGTGTGTGTGTGTGTGCGTGTGTGTGTTTGTGCGCATGTGTGTGTGTGTGTGTGCATCTGTGTGTGCATGTGTGTGTGCGTGTTTGCGCATGCGTCTGTGTGCATGTATGTGTGTGTGTGCGTGTGGGCATGTGTGTGTGCATGTGTGTTTGCACGTGCGTCTGTGCACATGCATGTGTGTGTGTGCATCTGTGTGTGTGTGCGTGTGTGCATATGTGTGTGTGTGCGTGTTTGCGCATGCGTCTGTGTGCATGTATGTGTGTGTGTGTGCATGTGTGTGTGTGTGTGCGTGTGTGCATATGTGTGTGTGTGTGTGTGTGCGTGTTTGCGCATGCGTCTGTGTGCATGTATGTGTGTGTGTGTGCGCGTGTGCATGTGTGTGTGTTTGCGCATGTGTCTGTGTGCATGTATGCATCTGTGTGCATGTATGTGTGTGTGTCCCAGATGGACTCTTTAGCGTTTTATCTCTTTTTTTATACCTTCAGGGGTACTACAAGCGGACCCCGGCCTACCTGCCAATCAGGAAGCGGGAGAGGCAAGGCTGCTTCGCCGTTCCCATGGTGCACTCCACCTTCCTGATCGACCTGCGCAAGGAGGCGTCCCGCCAGCTGGCCTTCCACCCGCCCCACACCGACTACAGCTGGGCCTTCGACGACATCATCATCTTTGCCTTCTCTGCCCGCATGGCAGGTAAGCCCCAGGCCAGGAGCATGCTGGGTAATGCCTTTAGGGGTGTGTCACTGGGTGTGCTCCAAAACCCCGAGCCGGTTCCTCGCTGATTACAGAGCAGCAAGGGTGGAGAAAACCGTTTAATGGAGTGGAATCTGTCAGCCGGCGGCAGCAGTCACGTGACTTGTGCCGGCCTCCAATTGTCTGTAGCGCTTTGATGCACGTGATGATTATTGTCTTTTCAGGCCGTCCTCGCTGACATTTCAGACAGAAGCAAGCGGCGTGTGCCACTTTTAAACGGAGTGGGAACCACGCCCACATGGCACAAAATGGCGTTCCGGCACATGGTTTTGGAGCGCACCCAATAAAACCAGAGGGCCTGACTCGCTGTGGTCATTAAATATCCCATGGTGCTTTGCAGAAAGAGGAGAGGCGTTTCCCTGCTGTACCTATACCCCGCTAACTCCTAACGTCTCCCCTCCAGATGTGCAGATGGTCCTGTGTAACAGAGAGCATTATGGGTACTTACCCGTTCCCTTGCGGTCCCACAGCTCTCTGCGGGACGAGTCCGACAGCTTCCTGCACACCATTCTGGAGGTTATGGGTGAGCGAGGGGGGGTCGGGGGTCAAGGGTCAAGGGTAAAAAAGGGGTCAGGGACAGTGAAGGAGTGTGTGAGAATCATCTTTACTGTGTCAAAATCTTCCTCTTTTCTTGTCCCTTTCTCCCCCCCCCCCCCTTTGTTTTACTCATTTTGTCTCTCCCTCTCTCTCTCTGCCCCTCTCTCAAATTCAATAGAATTCAATAGAATTTGAGTATTTTAAAATGATGCATGATGTGGAAGCGTTTAAAAGAATGTGGTGTATTGGGGAGGCTGTTTGTGTGGTAAACGAAGAAGAGATGGAGACGTGTTTAAGTTTAGTGGGGGAGTTTGAGCATGATTGGCTTTGTAAATAGGGGAGTGGGATAGGTTTTAGGGTGATTGTGGGGTAAGGTTTTGTGTTTCAATAAAGGAACATCTAAAGTCAAAAGTCTCTGCCCCTCTCTCTCTCTCTCTCTCTCTCTGCCCCCCTCTCTCTCTCTCTCCCTCTCTGCCCCTCACTCTCTCTCTCCCTCTGCCCCTTTCTCTCTCTCTCTCTCTCCCTCTGCCCCCTCTCTCTCTCTCCATCTGCCCTCTCTCTCTCTGCCCCTCTCTTTCTCTCTCTCGCTCTCTCTCCCTCTGCCCCCTCTCTCTCCATCTGCCCCCTCTCTCTCTGCCCCTCTGTTTCTCTCTCTCGCTCTCTCTCCCTCTGCCCCCTCTCTCTCTCTCCATCTGACCCCTCTCTCTCTCTGCCCCTCTGTTTCTCTCTCTCGCTCTCTCTCCCTCTGCCCCCCCTCTCTCTCTCCATCTGCCCCCTCTCTCTCTGCCCCTCTCTTTCTCTCTCTCTCTCTCCCTCTGCCCCCTCTCTCTCTCTCCATCTGCCCCCTCTCTCTCTCTCTCTCTCTCTCTCTCAGTCTCAGTTCAATGGTGCATTATTTTCAGGACAGCCAAGGTCGTATTGCCAGAGCGCATACAGTACATGTACTGTAAATTACATAACACCAATCTGAAGCAATAATAATAATAACTCTGATAATCTCTGTCATGCTCAGTGCACTCAGACTCTGCCTCTCTGTCTCATCAGTGCGAAGTCCCCCATTGAAGCGCTCCACTTACCTCTCTGTTCCCCTCAAACAGCCTGACAAGATGGGCTTTGATGAGGTAAGGGTGTGTGTGTGTGTGTGTGTGTGTGTATGTGTGTGTGAGAGAAATTGTGTGTGTGTGTGTGTGTGTGTGTGTGTGTGTGTGGGGGGCGGGGGGGTAATTGGGTGGAGGGAAAAATAGATGATAAAAAAGGGCATGTCATGGCCATTCAATAGGGGACTTGTGAATGAATAGTCACTGTGATTGGTTGATTGATACAGTCACTGGTTAATGCATTCACTGCGGTTGTTGACCATTTATTCAGTTAATCTTATATCAGTCAAATTTATGCCAGTGTTTTGTAGTTTGCTGTGAAAAGCTACACAAACACATACACATGCACACACACACACACACACACACACACACACTGTTACAATAGAAATTGTATTCACAGGAAATTGTGTTGATTGGCTGTCCAGTAGATTCACAGGACAGGTTCTGGTGTTGATTGGCTGAACGGTGTACAGACAGGGTCATGCCCAGGCATTGATTGGCTGAACGGTGTGCTGGGAGGGGCGTGTCTAGTAGGGATGTTCCTAACGACTAATGACTAAAAACAGTCAAAATTGAGCACAATTTAATCTATAAGGTTAAACATTGTCCGAAAAAATATTGCGTATATTATAAGAGCCATTTGAAACCGTTAATCACATTCTTCAATAACCAAATCGTATTTTAAATGCCGCTGAAATGTGTGGCACTATGCGCCTTGCATTATGAACATTGCACATTACCCTACAAAACATGACAACAACTCACTAAATAAAAGTTAACAAATAACATTTATTGAAAACAATATTCAACGTAACAGAACATTTTTAGGAAACGTGCCTGATTATTACAACGGCATTTGCATTGGGTGAACGCGATCGCATAACAAATACAGTAAAAAAATAATAATCGGTCATCAGAAAAGCTACCAATAATAGGAACACAAAAAAATTAGGCCGACTGATCGACGTGACATTAGATTAGTTTTATTGGGCTATTCAACAACGCGATAGGCCTTCTTACTCTTTCCTCGCTGGTTTAACTTGCAGGGCGAACAGGCTAATGCGTTTTGTTTTTTTCCTTCGTTTTTAAAATTTTTAATCTGGCGTTGTTAGCATTAGTAACGGATGCTCGTTTTTTTAGCAACATTTGACCAGGAAAACATGACATTTCAGTGCAAATTATGTCAATATGTAATTTAAATGTGTACATTAATAAAATAATAAGTTTAACCGACTAGTATTTCTGGTGCCGACTAGCGAGGGTAGCAACGTTTAATCGACTAGCCGACTAAACGCGCACATCCCTAGTGTCTAGGCATTGATTGGCTGACAGCGGGGTGTCTCCACAGGTGTTCATGATCAACCTGCAGCGACGTGTAGACCGGAGAGAGCGCATGTTACAGACCCTTCACGAGCAGGAGATCACCTGTAAGATCATCACAGCCGTGGATGGCAGGTATGCACTCATGACCCGATAACACCAATGATCAATTAAAATCAATTAGCTAACAAATTACAGTTCAATATACTGTGTCTAACCCTGCCAATCAATATACTGAAATTATACCCTTAGCCAGCAATATATCATTAATTAATATATTTTTTGCTTGAAAGGGTACTTGAAATTAGTACCCAAATAGAACATTTTTGTACTTTCATGGTATATTTGGGAGATTTGTTCTTTAAAGAAGAATAATGTACCTCCGCTGTACCTTTATATCTGGGAGTGTACCCAGTATACATCTCTTCAGTTGACTACTAAACATTGTACTTAAATATTTCTGATCAATATACTGTGTTCAGTTACTATACACAATGAAGACTCAACACATATCTCTCGCTCCCTTAATATCTTTCCCCCTCCTTCTTTATTTATTTTTCCTCTCCATTTATTTCCCTCAATATCCTTCTCTTTTACTGTTTTTTTCTCCCTTTTTTCTCTGACTCTCTCTCTCCACCTCTCCCTCACTCCGTCAGTGCACTGAATTTGAGCCAGATTGAGGCCATGGGGATACATATGCTTCCAGGGTATAGTGACCCCTACCACGGACGGCCGATCACCAAGGGGGAGATGGGCTGCTTCCTCTCCCACTATAACATCTGGAAGGAGGTGAGTAAAACAGGCGAGGCCCAGGCTTTCAGGCCTACACTGTGTGGTGTTTGGATGTGTGTGAGTGTGAAACCATGTTTGGTGCGTTTGTTGATGTTTACTTTTTGTGGCTGTTTATGTATGTATGTGTGTGTGTGTGTGTGTATGTGTGTGTGTTTGTGTGTTACCAACTGTTCCGTGTGCAGATTGTGGAGCGAGGTCTCAAGACCTCCCTGGTGATTGAGGATGACCTTCGCTTCGAGGTCTTCTTCAAGCGTCGCCTTCAGTACCTTATGCAAGAAGTGGAGAGCCAGGGCTTGGACTGGGACCTTATGTGAGTGCAGCACCTATTGGTGCCCTCCGGAACTGCACCCAAATACAATCGCGAGCCAGGGGGAAAAAACTAAATGAAGTCATAAAACAAATGAAATAATAAGAGTATAATAAGATAACGATGCCAGAGGGGAAAGTTACATGTGATTATACATTTTATAACTGATGATATTATGACCATATCTGTGACCGACCGTGGTATCAACCACCGTCCATTTCTGATTTTATAATGAATCTGCTCCTCTCTCTCTCTCTCTCTCTCTCTCTCTCTCTCTTCTTCCCCGTCTCTCTCCCTCTCGCTCTCTCTCTCTCTCTCTCTCTCTCTCTCCTTCCCCGTCTCTCTCCCTCTCCATCTCTCTCTCGCTCTTTCTCTCTCTCCCTCTCGCTTCCTCTCCATCTCTCTCTCTCTCTCCCTCTCACTTCCTCTCCATCTCTCTCTCTCTCTCTTTGACTCTCCCTCCATCTTTTTTTTATTCAGTTCAGTCCTGTTTAACAGTGTTTGTTGTCAGGACAACCAGAGAACTATTCCAAAACATAGACTAAACACAAATTCTGACATATGAAATACAAAATAAGTCTTTGTGAATATGCTGTGTAACAAATCATGCATGCCTTAATAATTATATGATAATAATAATAAAGAAATGAATAATAAATGCTCACCCTCCCTCTCTAAGATATGTCGGACGGAAGAGAATGCAGGTGGATCACTCTGAGAAGTCTGTGTCCAAAATCCATAACCTGGTGGAGGCCGACTACTCCTATTGGACGCTGGGCTACATGATGTCACTGCAAGGCGCCAGGAAACTTCTGGAGGCGGAGCCTCTGAAGAGGATGCTGCCAGTGGACGAGTTCCTTCCTGTCATGTACAACAAGCATCCGGTGTAGGTGTCAATCACTCCAAGGTCCCGCCTCCCTCTCCTCCTCTTCTTCTTCCTCACTCCCTCTTTCTTTCCTCTCTTCCCTGTTTTCCTTGCTGGCTGTTTTCTCTCTATCTCTCTCTCCTCCTGTCCTCTTCTCTCTCTCTTTTTCCACCTGCCTCCATCCATCCTTCCTCTCTCTCCCTCTCTCTGTCTCCCTCCCTCTCTCTTTGTTAAAAAATGAAATAATGGTAATAAACAGCAATGACAATTTTAAAAAACAATCTAAGCTACTTACTAACTCCTAGGGACACTGTGGTGGTGGAGGTGGCTGTTCACTGTCTCTCAGGCTATGGCAGGCTGCAACATACTGTGCAGCCAGCCGTGCTGTGGGTCCCTCCCCAGTAAGACTGATAATCTATTTATATCAGTCATTTCTTAGAATTTTCTAAAACATTTTTTTCTCATTTGTGTACCGCTCTCTCCCTCCCAGCTCTGAGTACATGGAGCCGTTCGAGAGGCGCGACCTGAGGGCTTTTTCGGCAGAGCCCCTGTTGGCGTACCCCACCCATTACACGGGCGACGAGGGCTACGTCAGCGACACCGAGACCTCCACCGTCTGGGACAACGAGGAGGTGCGAACGGACTGGGACCGGGCACGGTCACGCAAGACCCAGGAGCAGGAGGAGCTGAGCAGCGACGCCCAGAACACGGACGTGCTCCAGTCTGCCCTGGACAACACCGCCCGGGATGAGCTATGATGGAGGGATTGGAGGGAGAGAGAGAGGAGGATGGGCAGAGGGAGAGGGGATGGGTATATTCAGTAGGGGCTGACGGGGTGGTTTAGGTGGTTGGAAGGGGATTCCAGTCTGTGTTTATGTGTTTGTTTCTGGCAAAGGCTGCTGGGATTGTTTCCTGGGTACGCGCACAATTCATTCCGCTCCGTTTTTAATCTCCGTTAGTTTGTTCTTTCTACACAGCAGGAGGTTTGTGACATACATCTGTGAGATGCAAGGAAATAAAGCATCCCTGTTTTAAATTTTCTTAAATCTTAAAATATTACCTTTTATTATTCTATTTCTTTTAAACTTAAAAAAAAAACATTTTAAAAAATTTTAGCTTTCATTTCTAAACTTTTGTGTTTGGGATTGATTCACCCTTTACACTGTTTATTATCCATCTGTTTTACATACTATGGAATGTCTGCAGCAATCTGATTGGACATTGGCAAGATGGAAGCTGTCCTATCGGATCAGTGGAATATCAGCAGCAGTAGTTTGATTGGACCATTCTTAACCCCAGTTGTGATGAAATCGCAGGGGAATGACCAAACCCCCTGCTACTCAGGACCGAAAAGTAGGGCCATCATATTCAATGCCTTTCAGATAAAAAAAAGTTATTTCCATTTTATTTGACTATTTATCAATAGTAAATTTGTCAGTGGGGCAGATCAAGTTGAGGTGTCTGTGACCAAATCTATAGAACTAACTTGGCAAGGTCCCAGTACTCGAAAAATGCATCCTCCTTTCCTCCACTACCACCTCGCCTCTGTGATCTTTGTGTCCTAATCTAATGTTGCTGATTACACTCATTGCATTGTATTGAATTGTGTTCAGTGGGAAACTATTAAACGGATCGGGGTCTATTTCGGGTCATGTCCATGATCCACCTCAGGTCCGATCATGTTCAGATAAGAGGGTCCTCTGGTCTAGACTGGGTCAGGAATTATATTTTTGAACCGTGAAGACCTCTGTCTCTAACCAGGAGTTAGCTGGGATAATTTTGGATAAGTGGAATTCTGGTTTTCTTTTCTGTAAACATGTCTCAAAAATAACATGATGAAATCCGATAAGAACGTAGTGAGATTATAGTGGTGTAGCCCTCTCTCTGGTGGCCACCAGGTGAAGTGCAGATAGTTAGGATAAGTGGTTGAGGACGTGGGGTTTCAACTCAACTCACTAAAAAAAAAAAAAATTTTTCATCAAACCCCTCCCTCCCCCTTTCAAAATGTGCCTTTACATCAAAGAATAAAAATTTTTATATTTTTAAACCAGAGAAAGACTGGACTGCTTCATTTAGAACCATTCATAACTGCAATCATGCTGATTCTTCCTACCTTCAAAGAAACAGAGATAAACACTTAAAGGCATACTGAACTTTGTTTGAACACGATGTTGTGTAGCTACCTGGAACTGATATTAGTCATAATATTCAAGCTCACCTTCATGAGTTGCTCCAGTGGTCAGAAACTGATTCACTTCCATTGCATGGTGAAACAGGTCTCCATTCACTTCCATTGCATGGTGAAACAGGTCTCAAAAGCGCACTTTTAGCACATAAACGAATGCAGATTATGCCCATATATAAAATCACGACATCCGGAACCGGGCATTTGAAAGGATAAAAAGCTCCATTCATGATATTTTGCACTTTTTCCAAACAAAGGTTTGGAAGAAGATCCAGTCGTTAGCTTATTAACTTTCTTGTTTTGTTGTTGCGCCCGTAACAGTCCCACTCACTTGCTGAAGCGTGCGTCAGTAAACAAACTGAACAGCAAAGGAGCTAGCAACAGTTGTTACTTCTCAGAAAATAGTTCTTCAAAATCAAATCAATCAAAATTTGGTTCAAAAGTTTCATATGTTCGGTTCTGGATGTCGTGATTTTATATATCTGCATAATCCACGTTGTTTTCATTCGTTTATGTGCTAAAAGTGTGCTTTTGAGACCTTTTTCACCATGCAATGGAAGTGAATGGAGAAAGAAAAAATTTTATTCTTTCTTGGTCAGTTTCTGACCACTGGAGCAACTCATGAAGGTGAGCTTGAATATTACGATTAATATTGGTGACAGGTAGCTACACAACATCGTGTTCAAACAAAGTTTAGTATGCCTTTAAGGACTGACAGAAGAGAAAGCAGAGTTTACAAAGGGTTTTTAATGTAAAAAATAAATAAATACATTGGTGAACAGATTTTTTCAAAAACAGAATTTTTCTTGTAAAATGAAACCCGTCATCAGTGGAGGTTTAGTGATAATTTGATACTGAAGTCATAATCTCATAAATGTGAATGATGATGGTGCAGGAAACCTGCATTTTACTCTCAATTCAGCTTAATTACACTTAATTAACGACTCATTTTAAGAGCTGAACGAGTCTCCCTCTGCTGTATGTCTGACAAACTGAATGTAATCCGTCTCTGTTTCTCTTTCTCTCTCCCTCTCTCCTCTACCTCTCTGTCTCTTTCTCTCTCCCTTCCTCGCTCTCTTTCACCCTCTCTCTCTCTCCCTATCTCTCTGTCCCTGTCTCTGTCTCTCTTTCTCTCTCCCTCCCTCACTCTCTTTCTCTCTCTCTCCTCTTCCTCTCTTTCTCCCTCCCTGTCTCTGCCTCTCTCTCTCTCCCTCTCCCTCTCTCCTCTCTCCCTCTCTGTCTCTGTCTGTCTCTCTCTCTCCCTCTGCCCTAACTTGCCCCTGCTCTCTCAGCCAGATTAAAACACCTGATATTTTCAGCTAAGGAGGCTTATTGGATTTCTGACAAACTTTATCACAATCTTTTACACACAAACATGCACACACCCACGCACATATAGTATAATACACACACACACACACGCGTGTAGGGGCTCTCGTGACACAGACAACCCTCTGAACCCCACTGCATTAATCCTTGGAAGATCATACCTTTCCCTCCTTTCTTCATCCCTTGCTCCGTGTCTTCCTCTCACATGTTGGCACCCATTTCTTACACACACACACACACACACACTCTCTCGCTCTCTCTCTGAGAGGATTACCCAAGCTGATCCCTGGGTTTCCACACCCCCCTAGCTCCCAGACACAGCCAGGAGGGACAGTTAGGAACAGCGCCAAGAATTTAGCAGAGAGGGAGAGGAGGGATTGAGTGGCAAGCTGTCAGAGGAGAGAGAGAGAAAAGGAGGGATTGAGTGGCAAGCTGTCAGAGGCGAGAGAGAGAAAAGGAGTGATTGAGTGGTGAGACGGAAGGAGGGATTGAGTGGCTAGCTGATAGGAAAGAGAGAGAAAGGAGGGATTGAGTGGCGAGTTGACAGGAGAGAGAGAGGGAAGGAGGGATTGAGTGGCGAGCTGACAGGAGAGAGAGAAAGAGAGAGGGAAGGAGGGATTGAGTGGTGAGCTGACAGGAGAGAGAGAGAAGGAGGGAGGGAGAAAGAGAGAAAGGCTGGGAGTGAGAGAAAGAGAGAGAGAGAGAGAGAGGCAGGGACTGCAGACCCAGTCCACACTGCCCTCTTTTCCAGCTGGAGAGAGCGACCACACCCCGTCCTCTACGCACCTTCAGCCCAGGTGAGTGTTGAGGTAAGTGTACAGGGTGTGTTTCTGTGCACCTGGAGCCCGGTCCAGCAGGACGTGGTACTGTAAGCCCAGGGCTCAGCGCCACTCGATCCAGACCATAGATATGAGATATCGCCCAGTGCCGAGATCTCACTGTGCAGCCCTGGTGGGCCACAGCACGTGTAGGGTTTCTGTGCGTTATCTGTATTCAGTGCTTCATTTAGGTCACTGGTTGGCTAAAGAGTCCACACGGCTTGCTTACACATGGCTTAAAACGGCAGAAAAACTTACAAGCACTGCAGCCAATCAGGTTTGACACCCCAGCTCTGTCGTCTGATTGGCCCCATTCGTCCTCCAGTAGCCCCCCCCCACCCTCCCTGCTAAATATGTGCAGTAACATGATGTCTGGTTCAAAATGGCATTCTGCGTGTGTCAGAGAGGTACAATCTCTGCAGAGCTGTGTCAGTGTGAGATTGTCAAGTGCCAGGTAGTCTAGCCTGGGTTTTTCCATCGGGTCGGAAGTTTGGTCCTGTGAGTTGGTGCTTGGTTAAATGTGTTAGTCTCCTATTGCACTCTTTAGAAAAATAAGTCAGGAGAAGAAACCCTTAAAGCGCTCCATCCACATCTGCTGCATATCTGGTGATGGTTTGAGGCTCGTTTGATACGTCAGACCCTTGAAGACTTTTTAAAGCCATTTAGCCAACCATGTGTTCCATACTGTTCCAGCGTGATTTACAGATGAATCTCTGTGTTTCTTTGTTTCACTTTGTTTTTCTAAAGGTGGTTGCTTTTTTGTTTGTTTATTTGTGTTTTAAATACATATTTCAGGCCCCTCAACAGATATGAGAAGGGTTATTGGAAGTGTTTGGAATTTGTTGAACACATAACTTAAACAGACGAGGAGACACTTTTGATCAGAGACTTATTCTCTCTTGACATTGGCGACGGTCCAGTTACTGTTCACGGATTACAGAGCCACTCTGAGGCCTGCTAAGTGATGTCAGTCTGGATTCTGGCTTATGATTGGCTGTCCTCTGCTTGAGTCTGATCAGGTCCCCTGATGTCCGTCTTTTGTCACGACTCATGTTAATGTAAAAATCTTCCGTCAAAGCAGGAGTAGGCTATTAAACCGCTTGTTTGATTAAACAGGACTCATAATCTAAACCTAATTAATCCCGCTCAGGAACTCCAAATATTGCGAAACCAAAGTAAAATAAGAAAGCAATTTAAACATGCTGGGAGGCAATTAATTTCCATCTTTCAGATGAGACGTTAAACCGAGTTCCCGACTCACTGTAGTAATTAATGATCTCATGATTCTTATCGCTAAGAGTAAGTGCGTTAACCCTGGCCCAGAAACAGTGGGTGGGTTGGTGCACCGTTACGCCCACATTTGTGACGCAGCCCGGCGAAGACGGCCGAAGGAGGGGCTTTCTTGTTAATTTAAATCGAACAGGAACCGGCGCAGACATGGCTCAACAAGCCAACCCAGCCGTAATCGCTGCGAGGTCATCGTCATCGTAACATGACGCCGCCCATCATATCAAGAGTACGGCAGTTTTTTCAAATCTCACGCAATCAGTGCTAATCCGGAAGGAAGAAAAAAAACGTCGGCTGCTTGGTGCCCCCCTAGGGGGCGTCCAATTGCCCATATGGTAGATCCAGCCCTGGTCGTCCCCATGGCTTTTCAGTTCTCAAAAGAGAAGCGAATTCCCAGTTTTCCTACCTGGTTAACTGGGCAGGCAGGTGTACAACTGCACAAAAGTTCAGGTATGGGCTGCTGAGTGGCTCATACCAAATTAAGAGCCATTCCTCTGTCTCAGACTCTGACCGATGATGAATCCTATGACACGTTTCCTCCTCTGCCCCTCCCCCAGCGACATGATGGAACTCTTCCTTGGAAAGGTTCTGGTGACAAACAACTGGGACAAAGACGAGCTGGATACGGAGCGGGAGCTCACGCTGCGCCTGCAGAACCGGATCCTGATGCTGTTCTTCGGGTCGGGCGAATGCGAGCGGTGCCAGGAGTTTGTGCGCACGCTCAACGACTTCTTCAAGCGGCTGACGGACGAGTTTTACGTGGAGCGCTCCGTCCAGCTGGTGCTCATCTACGTCTCCATGGATACCACGGAGGAGAAGCAGGAGAAGTTCCTGAAGAAGCTGCCCAAGCGCTGCCTGTTCCTGCAGTACGAGGACCCCTACAGGAAGTGCGTATTTTCTTCCTGTTTCCTGCTTTAGTACTCTACTGCAGTAACATAAATAAGCACATAGGTATGTGTGTGTGTGCATGTGCATAGATGTGTGTGTGTGTGTGCATGTGTGTGTGTGTGTGTGTGTGTGCATGTGCATACATGTGTGTGTGTGTGTGTGTGTGTGTGCATGTGTGTGTGTACATGTGCATACGTGTGTGTGTGTGTGTGCATGTGCATCCGTGTGTGTATGTGCATGTGTGTGTGTGCATGTGTATGTGTGTGTGTGTATGTGTGTGTGTGTGAGCGTTTCTCTCTGGGAGTTGGAAGTGTGTGTGTGTGTGTGTGTGTGTGTGTGTGTGTGTGCGTCTCTCTCAGGGAGTTGGATGTGATTTATGTGTGTGTGCGTCTCTCTCAGGGAGCTGGAGGTGATGTATGTGTGTGTGTGTGTGTGTGTGTGTGTGTGTGCGTCTCTCTCAGGGAGTTGGAGATGATGTGTGTGTGTGTGTGTGTGTGTGTGTCTCTCAGGGAGTTGGAGGTGATGTGTGTGTGTGTGTGTGTGTGTGTGTGTGCGTCTCTTTCAGGGAGTTGGAGGTGATGTATGTGTGTGTGTGCGTCTCTCTCAGGGAGTTGGAGGTGATGTATGTGTGTGTGTGCGTCTCTCTCAGGGAGTTGGAGGTGATGTGTGTGTGTGTGTGCGTTTCTCTCAGGGAGTTGGAGGTGATGTATGTGTGTGTGTGCGTCTCTCTCAGGGAGTTGGAGGTGATGTATGTGTGTGTGCGTCTCTCTCAGGGAGTTGGAGTTGATGTGTGTGTGTGTGCGTTTCTCTCAGGGAGTTGGAGGTGATGTATGTGTGTGTGTGCGTCTCTCTCAGGGAGTTGGACGTGATGTATGTGTGTGTGTGCCTCTCTCTCAGGGAGTTGGAGGTGATGTGTGTGTGTGTGTGTGTGTGTTTGTGTGTGTGTGTGTGTGTGTGTGTCTCTCTCAGGAATTTGGACGTGATGTATGTGTGTGTGTGCGTCTCTCTCAGGGAGTTGGAGGTGATGTTTGTGTGTGTATGCGTCTCTCTCAGGGAGTTGGACGTGATGTGTGTGTGTGCGTTTCTCTCAGGGAGTTGGAGGTGATGTTCGAAGTGGAGGAGACCCCCAGAGTGGTGGTGCTTCGGCCGGATGGCTCAGTCCTCTCGCCCAACGCCGTGGAGGAGATCAGCAACATGGGCACCGACTGCTTCCAAAACTGGCAGGAAGGGGCGGAGATCATCGACAGGCACTTCATGCTGGCCGAGGAGTTTGACAACAACAAGATGCGCAGCATCACGGACCCCTTCCGCAGACTTAAATACAAGGTGGAGAAGAAAAAGAAGAAAGGGGATGGTGATGAGGAAGATGATGATGATGAAGATAATGAGGACAGCCTGTGGGGGTGAAGGCGAGGCGGGGACGGAACGTCCAGACCCGTACCTGTCAAAATCAGTCTCCCCTTTATCACATCTGGCCTTATTAACCAATCAGAACATCCCGTGCCCCTCGGCCCACTCCCGGTGCAACAATAGACCAGCTTTACACAGAAACCCCCAGTCCACGATTGGCTGATTTCAGTGATGTAACAATGAGGTGAAGATGACCTAATGATTATGTGTACTGGCCAACCTGCATTACCTGATTGGTGTAGTGGGAGGGGATTATCACCATGGCGATCCTGCTTGCTGAGATAGAAGGTGGAGTGGATGTTCTATCTGTCAGCTTATCCAGGATCTGCTAACCCCAAAACCTAATCCAAGGTGAAACTGACCCCAGGTCAGTGTTAGGTGATAATCTCCACCGACTCTGAGTAACCACTGATCCCAGGTCAGTGATCAACACCGATTCTCTGAGTATGAACTGATCCCAGTGGCCCTAAGTGGTATCTTCTACCAACTCTATGTTTCTAAGACGGGGATCTCAAACTCCAGTCCTAGAGGATGGGGTGTCTGCAGGCTTCTTCTGTGGTTTTGACAGCTGATTTGAGCATCTGTGGTCTCTTTAGCGATCCACAAACATATGAATTAAATTAAGCATTTAGCCCTCCAGGATTACAGTTTAATCCCTTTTGGAAAAGCTGATCCCTGCTCAGTATTGTTAACACTCATGGTTTTTCCTTTATGAAAAAGAAAGTACAAGGTAAAAAAAAACCTGATCAATAGTGACGGGACCGTGAGGATTCGCAAAAGTAAAACAAAAATGGCCGGAGCTACCATTCTGCTTTTATCGACTGATTTGGTATGCTGTGTTTCACTGTGGAAAGCAAAACCTTGGTTCAAATGAGCTGCTGCAGCTTCAATAAACTTCACTCTCCCCACCTACAACCAATCAACAAACTGCCCTCTGCATCACTTGTCTCGGAATGCAGTATCTGTTTGGAACACACTTCTTTTGTGATGTAATAGAAGTTACCATGCAACAGTTAATTATTGGCTACATCTGGAACATGCTATTACTATAGTGGGGCAGTTTCAACCATCTATCCAATACTGCTACTGTCAAATGTGCCTGGGAGGCAGTGCAGGTAACCACATCTCAAAGACTTCAGGTCAGGTTAACCCCCATGCATACCGACCCCAAAATAAAGAGGCGCTTTTCTGTCTCTCCGGCTGTCGCCCATTTGTTGCTTCTAGTTTCCCCACTGAGCAGATGCTAATTTAGGATTTAAGCACATTTAATTACTAGGTGGTGGCACAGGGTCTGTTAATGAATTAATTGCGTTGAGGAACATCAAACGTTCCTCAGGCTCACACCATTACCTATTAAATGAAGCAATAAATCGCGATCTAATGCTTGTGTATATTGTGTATATACTATGTGTTTAGGTTGTAGGACAGGGCTTCTTGTACCCTGGTCCTGGAGAGCCATGGGATGTGCTGATTTTTGTTGTTACTCTACACTTAATTGGTCAATTAAAGAAGTTAATTGTTCAATTAAAGCAGGTGATTGCATCGTTACACACTCATAAAAACCAGTGAACAATGTGGACCTCCAGGACCAAGGTTGCTTAGCCCTCTTATCAGGTTTTTTCTTAGTTATTTTACTGCACTGCACTGTACTGCAGTGTATTGGATGCAGTGCAGTCACCCGACCTCTAGGGGGCGATTGGTCTAAATCTTTCCATGCATTCACTGCACTGTATTCAATGTTCTTGTTTGATTACCCATTTTTGAATTCATGCATTTTTTGCTTTATTTGTTTAAGTAAAACCATGAGACAAATTTCTCAAGCTACTGTGTACTTTGTGTAACATTTCCAGGGTGTGATTCAGTGTTTGTAAAGATCTATGTAAAAAGGGACAAAGTGTAGTCAGGTTGTTACTGAATTGTCAGTGTTTTAATGAGTTATTCAGCTATACAATTCACTCATTTTGTTAGCTCAAGTCATTATAGTATCAGCTATTTTTTCCAGAAACTCTTATGCAGAGTGTACAGTATTTAACTTATGAATATAATTCAACAATAAAAAATCAAATGTATTCATACACAATAATTAAAATCAGTATTGTCCATAATATTTAGATATTTTATTTAAAAACTTAGTCCATGAGTCTCAGTTATAGGAATGCATAGTAACACAATACAGCATAAGCTTTCATAAAAAAAATTACATGTCATATCGCTGGTATGGCTTCTCACAATGACAACAAAAATAATAATTTCCTGTTGAAAAATACATATATCAACTTTACCCAAACTAAACATTGAATGTACTGTATGTTCCCGATATGAAGAATATTTGATTTACAAAATAAATATTTCAAAAGGAGTGAAGGATGAACATTTGACTCATAGCAGTCTTGAGCCCCAATCTGCACAAGGCAGAACTAACAAACACAGATAGGGCATTTAATAAACCGTTTTATTTTTTAGATAATTTTTTTTTTAATGTTCTAAAATATTGTATATTCATCTTCTTTATTTATAGTTTGATAGAGACTCAATGTTTTGTATTGTGATGAAGCTTTGGGGACGGGTGTGTGGTTGGGGTTTGGGGTGGAGGTAGGGTGTTTAAATTGGGGTTGGAGTGTGTCTGAGTGGGGCAGAACTAAGCTAGGGGTGGAGGTAGGGTGTTTAAATTGGGGTTGGAGTGTGTCTGAGTGGGGCAGAACTAAGCTAGGGGTGGAGGTAGGGTGTTTAAATTGGGGTTGGAGTGTGTCTGAGTGGGGCAGAACTAAGCTAGGCGTGGAGGTAGGGTGTTTAAATTGGGGTTGGAGTGTGTCTGAATGGGGCAGAACTAAGCTAGGGGTGGAGGTAGGGTGTTTAAATTGGGGTTGGAGTGTGTCTGAGTGGGGCAGAACTAAGCTAGGCATGGAGGTAGGGTGTTTAAATTGGGGTTGGAGTGTGTCTGAATGGGGCAGAACTAAGCTAGGGGTGGAGGTAGGGTGTTTAAATTGGGGTTGGAGTGTATCTGAGTGGGGCAGAACTAAGCAAGGGGTGGAGGTAGGGTGTTTAAATTGGAGTTGGAGTGTGTCTGAGTGGGGCAGAACTAAGCTAGGGGTGGAGGTAGGGTGTTTAAATTGGGGTTGGAGTGTGTCTGAGTGGGGCAGAACTAAGCTACGGGTGGGGGTAGGGTGTTTAAATTGGGGTTGGAGTGTGTCTGAATGGGGCAGAACTAAGCTACGGGTCCTTACCTTATCACCCATGTTTTATTATTTCACCATAAAGTACAAAGATCTGTAGAATCATTCAATATTATAGTGAAAAAATGGTCATAAAATTAAAAAACAAAAACTCAAACAAAAGGCTAACTTTGAGGATTAGCCGATTAGCATCACATTATTTCATATACATAATATACATATACAGGATATCTTCTCTTTATACTGTCACCAGCAGCAATCAGTCACATTTATATACAAGTTCAGTGCAAAAGAGCTAACGTTTTCGTTTTTTCGTTTACTCGTAGCACACGCAAATAAACTCTTTTTTTCCCCAATTAGGCTACACAAATGCATGTTTTATATACTCTGGATGGGCTAAAAGAATGCCACTGAAGCTATTACATGTGGCTAATATCCAGGAAAGCTATTGGAACATCCTGCTCATAGTACTGGTGAACATTCTGCCATTTCTACAGGGTTCTATCTGCCATTTCTACAGTTCTGAGATACTGAGCTTTAATGTTCTTCAAAGTTCATTGGTTTTGTCACTTAGAACTTCCTAAAAACTGGAATTACACCCATTATTAATAATTACACAGATTAGAAGAATGATAAATATAGAATTTATTTGTTTCCGTCACCTAGAACCAGTTAATTCTGACGTGTGTGTGTGTGTGTGTGTGTGTGTGTGTGAGAGAGTGTGTGTGTATGTATGTGTGTGTGTGTGTGTGTGTGTGTGTGTGTGTGTGTGTGTGTGAGTGAATTTTGTGTAAAGGAGGGGCTAAAGTTCTTGGAGTTATTAGGGTTTGGTGGAAGCTGGGTTTTCACTACTCCAGGTTCTCTCTCTGTCCCAAAACCTGATCCAGGGTGCAGCCAGGCACCCACTTACTTTGGGCGGGGGGGAATCGGGGGTGGGGTAGAGAACGAGGCGAGGGACGTCCGGGGGGCCAATCGTTTGGCAGCTTTCTCCTCCACTGTGAAGGTGTAGTTATACTGACACAAAAACATGACACGACAAGGTCAATACACTGCCAATGTAGTGTGAAAAACACACTGTCATCACACTACCGGCACACAACAACAGAACAGAGTCAAAACACTCCTAACACAAAGCACAACCATACAAAGAACTGAATATTTCAACGCAGTGTGACACGTTAACTCTATACCACGCACACGCCATGCCATGATGCTGATTTAAACACACACACACAAACACAGACACAGAACACACACCACGCCGCAATGCTCCTCTGATCATAACATTCCGTATCACACGCATTCACGGAAGCGTGCACACTCACATAAACACTCACCTCGCTCTCAATATCTTGCATTGACTTTATACGAAAGTTGAGAGCATTCGAAGGCACCTGAGAGAGAGACAGAGAAAGAGAAAGAGAGACAGAGAGAGAGAGAGGCAGATAGAGAGGGAGAGAAAGTGAGAGAGAGAGGCAGAGAGAGAGAGACAGAGAAAGAGAAAGAGAGAGAGAGACAGAGACAGAGACAGAGACAGAGAAAGAGAGAGAGAGACAGAGAGAGAGAGAGAGAGAGAGGCAGAGGGAGAGAAAGTGAGAGAGAGAGGCAGAGAGAGAGAGAGAGAGAGAGAGAAAGAGAGAGGGAGAGAGAGAAAGCAATAAAAGAGTGAGCTGTGCAGTTGTACAAAACTAAACCATTACAAGCCAAGCCACCCTGAAGTGCTTTATTCTCACACAGCTGAACAGCCCATAGTGTGTTACAATGGCTACGGAAACAGAAATACGTCAACACTCAAATACAATTAGACAAAACTTGTATCGCTATGATGTTACTGTTGTTTTAAACTTCTATACTTGTTTCACGTTATTTTCAGTTGGAAATAGAATGTCCAGTTGAAGCGTTGGACGAGCCGGCGTGTTAATATGTGACATGATAAGGCTACTTTAGAGGAACTGAATTTTAGTCAATCGATCAACCGTTCATGTACTTCATTAACCAAAATGTATTTATTTAGTTGCTTTCTGGGTGTGTGTGTTTTTTTTTTTTTAAAAGCTTTAATTTTAGTGAATTGTAAATACAAACTTTGTACTGTTTTAGGAATGTGTATGTTTCTTTGCATGCCATGTGAAGATGGGAGTGTACATTTGAAGAACACGTAAAGAACATTTAAAGAACATGTAAAGAACACTTAAAGTCTGGGTCAGTCTCTGTCCTCACCGTGCTTCTGGCATGAGGCTCAAACTTGGGGTGCAGAGCAAAGGGGATCCCATCCATCACTGGGGAGAGAGGATCCAGGTTCAGGTTGAGGACGTACTCTGTCTGTATGTATGTGCGTGTGAGTGTGTGTGTATGCGTGTGTGTGTGTGTGTGTGTGTGTATGTGTGTGTGAGAGTGTGTGTATGCGTGTGTGTGTGTGTGTGTTTATGTTTGTGTGTGTGTGCGTGCGCGTGCGCGTGTGTGTGTGTGTGTGTGTACCTGAAGGACTGGTGATAGTGTTGCTTTCAGAGATATTCTCCACATTATCTTTTTTGTGGAGGTTACCACGGCGATGGCTCAGTTTCCCCGGTCCTGGTGCAAGAGGGCCATTACTATGGAAACGGATGGGTGTGGGGGGTGGGGGGGTGATGGTATATGAGTTTAGAGTGGTACAGACTGTATTACCTGGTTTGGAGGGGTTTTGGGGTACATGTTACCTGGTTTTGAGGGGTTTGGGGGGTTCAGGCTGGTCCAGAGAGAGCCTCCTGATGTCCAGGCTGATACTGCGGGGTTTGATCTGGGGTACAGGACCTGAGAAGGTGCCCCTCTTGCACCAGATCACATAACCATGTACATCCCTGGGAGGAAGATGGACAGATATATGCATGTATATAGTTTCTTAATGCATGTTAACATACACATGTCATGTACATTGTCTTTTATGTTTATACAATTTTTTTTTGCAACATAAGCTTTTTATATTTATTGTGATGATAAAAGCACATTTTAAATTGAACGTGAGCGTGAGAGAAAGAGGTAAGGAGGAGAAGTAGAACGTGACTGAGAGAGAGATTCCATTCAACTACATTATATTAACTTGGCAGACGCTTTTATCCAAAGTGACATACAAGTATGCCAGGTCATTGAAACAACTACAAACAGGTCAGATAAAGTACAGTTCTATCATAAAGTATCAGCTATCCATGGCCATTAACATCAAGCCTAGTTCACACAGTAAGCTATGGCTAAGTCAGTGAGCTATGGCTAAGTGTTAAGGCTAAGTCAGTAAGCTATGGCTAAGTCTTAAGGCTAAGTCAGTAAGCTATGGCTAAGTCGTAATGCTAAGTCAGTAAACTATGGCTAAGTCTTAAAGCTAAGTCAGTAAGCTATGGCTAAGTCTTAAAGCTAAATCAGTAAGCTATGGCTAAGTCTTAAAGCTAAATCAGTAAGCTATGACTAAGTCTTAAAGCTAAATCAGTAAGCTATGGCTAAGTCTTAAAGCTAAATCAGTAAGCTATGACTAAGTCTTAAAGCTAAATCAGTAAGCTATGTCTAAGTCTTAAAGCTAAATCAGTAAGCTATGACTAAGTCTTAAAGCTAAATCAGTAAGCTATGGCTTAGTCTTAAAGCTAAATCAGTAAGCTATGGCTTAGTCTTAAAGCTAAATCAGTAAGCTATGGCTTAGTCTTAAAGCTAAATCAGTAAGCTATGGCTAAGTCTTAAGGCTAAGTCAGTAAAGCTATGGCTAAGTCTTGAAGCTAAATCAGTAAGCTATGGCTAAGTCTTAAGGCTAAGTCAGTAAAGCTATGGCTAAGTCTTAAGAGAAGTGAGGACTGATTACGAGAGACAATTGATTTGCTTGCTAAATTATTATTGATCCAATTAATTCAGAAATCCCCCCTACACCACGAAAAAACTAAAAAACTAAAACCAGAGGTCTAAAATTCTACAGGTACTAAAAATAACCTCCCCAATAAACCCTAAATCTGGCTGGAGCGGTTGCTTATGTATCCCATGAGGTCATACATTTCCCTGACATTAGTCACTTTAAAAACAGGAAACCCCATTAATAATAATAATGCCCTGCACAACAGTAAACAACTGTGACCGCTGCACTACACATGCATGCACTACACAACTGGGGTACGGAGCTAAACTGGCATGCATGGCATTGCACCCTCGTGTGCGACGCAACCCTGGGATGACATGGAACAAATGTTTGTGGCCACACGGGGAAAAGATGAGGTCATCCGAAATTTCACTAGCTGTTAATTCAATACATTTTTTATTTTAATTTTTGCCAACAAAATTTGAAAGCAACAGCATGATAAAAAAAAAAGTGAAAATAAATATCAAAGTGATAGGGCGTGAGAGGTGAAGGATATTGGCTCCACCCACCAAGCCGTTGGATACAAAGGCACCAAAACAGGGTGTGTCAAATATTCACAATATGGCACATCCGCTTCTGTGCCATGTTGCCACTGATTATCAGTTTGAATGTATGAATATTAATTCAGGGAATACATGCAGAGAGAGAGAGGGAGAGAGAGGGAGAGAGAGGGGGACAGAGGGGAAGAGAGAGAGGGAGGGAGGGAAGGAGAAGAAGAGGGAGAAACTTACCCCAGGCAGGTGTACTGGGGCACCACTGCTTTACTCTTGGTGGTCAGTTTGATGTCCAGCACAGCCGTCTCTACAGTGCCCAGCGGTACGATGCACACACACACACGCTTCTTTCTCCACACTGAGGCCTCTGCACGTACACACACACACATCAATGTACACACAAACACACACACACAGACACATCAATGTACACACAAACATACACACACACACACACACAACAATGTGCACACAAACATAAACACACACACACACACACATCAATGTACACACAAACATAAACATACACACATCAATGTACACACAAACATAAACACACACACACACATCAATGTACACACAAACATACACACACACACATCAATGTACACACAAACACACACACACACATCAATGTACACACAAACATAAACACACACACACACATCAATGTACACACAAACATACACACACACACATCAATGTACACACAAACATAAACATACACACAGACACATCAATGTACACACATACACACAGACACACACACACATCAATGTACACACAGACACACACATCAATGTACACACACACGTACACACACACACACATCAATGTACACACACGTACACACACACACACATCAATGTACACACACACATGTACACACACACACACCCAATGTACACACAAACATAAACGGACACACAGACACATGTGTTTGTGTGTGCATGCATGCATATGTATGTGCTTGTGTGTGTGTGTGTGTGTGTGTGTGTGCTGTGTGTGGTTTCCCCTGTACTCACTAGACTCCAGGTACTCAGGTATGTAGCAGTACCCATGAGGAGTGTGTGTGCTGTGCGTGGTTTCCCCTGTACTCACTAGACTCCAGGTACTCAGGTATGTAGCAGTACCCATGAGGAGTGGGCTCTTTCTCAGAGACCACCTGCATGTCGGACACCACCATCCCTCCTGCTGTTTTCTAAAGGACACAGAGAGACTGTTCACCTTTCTGTTTACCTGTGTGTTCACCTGTCTGTTTACCTGTCTGTTTAGCTGTATGTTATAACATGTGGCTATGTTTTCAAAACTGCCCGTGTTACCCCACTCCTTAAGAAACCTAGCTTGGACCCCTCCGATGCCAGGAACTATCGACCAGCTTAATCAATTGTAAGCTGTTTAATTAGACCCATAAGGTAGGCTAATGTACGCTCCCAGTAGCCTACTATTTTTTCTAAATTGCTCAAAATTGAAATTCTATGACTTTACATAGGCTATGCTAATTAAAACACACATTTAACCAATAAAATTTGCTTTAAAGTGGCGTACATGTCTGTAGCCAGGGTTGCAATTGTGGTCAACAGCTTAATCCAGCTAATGCCGCGTTCTGGGGGAAAACCGGGTAAACTTTATTTAAAAGTTAAAGATTTTTAACCGGTTGGAATGTAGCCAACAGGCTATATCCCTGTGGGACACGCTCATCAATGTGACCGCAATTAGAACGTGCCAGAGAGATTCCAAAATAAGGTAGCCTATGTGATTACTCGATTTCAAACTAGAACTCACGTGCACAGAACCCCAACAGAATTACAAAATGAATAACGTTTAATTTATTTCCAGGCTGCGATAATGCAATGCGCTCGTATTGATGATACGTCTCCTGCTAGGCCTTTACTTTACCAGTTCATGACGCCGGTACTGACAATATTAAACTTTTTTTTTTCTTTGATTGAACATCTGCTAATAAAACTTCGATTTCAGTGTCAGAACAATTCTTTCCTTTGCTTTTTCTGGGCCATTCTGGCTAGATATGGACCTTTAAATAGAAGTCACAGCCTCCATATAAGGCAATTCATGGGCGTGGATTTATGCTAATCACAAAATAACGTGGACGCTCATCGTACGAAAAAATCTACCTTTTCCACACGGTTTGATGAATCCAGCGTAAATTTTTCGTAACAACTCCCTTTGAACATAAATGTTCACGTATATTTAGGAACGCTTCATGAATGAGGCCCATTGTACGTCGCTTTGGATAAAAGTGTCTGCCAAATAATTGTAATGTAATATGTAATGTAATGTTCACCTGTCTACCTGTGTGTTCACCTGTCTGCTTATTTGTGTGTTCACCTGTCTGTTTACCTGTATGTCCACCTGTCTGTTTACCTGTGTGTTCACCTGTCTGCTTACCTGTGTGTTCGCCTATCTGCTTACCTGTGTGTTCACCTGTCTGTTTACCTGTGTGTTCACCTGTCTGTTTACCTGTGTGTTCGCCTATCTGTTTACCTGTGTGTTCACCTATTCTGAACAAAAATCATAAAACACATTTATTTTCCAATAATTTGTCATTTTCAAAGTTATTATTTGTAAATAACAGTATTTACATTAATAGTAAAAGCAATTATGAGTGTAGATTGTGTGTATTTGTGCTGTGTGTGTGTGCGCATGTGTGCGAGTGTATGTGTACACATGTGTGCGTGCATGCGTGCACACATGTGTGTTACTGACCGTGCTGTAGCACAGGTAGTAACCAGACTTCCCAAATCCACGCGCAAAATTGGCTGCTGCTCCTTCCTCTGTCATATTGATCTAAAACAGGAGAGAGGGTGTATGACAAGAAAGGGTTAAACTGAGCTCAGTACAGTAGAGAGGGTTTATCACCAAACTCAGTACAACAAGAAAAGCTTAAACTAACCTCCGTACAGAAGAGAGGGTTTGCCAACGAACTGTACACTCATGTTAAGACTGGATTACGGCTCATCTGTGTTCAAGAGTTCAGCGCCAACTAAGAAGAAGCTCAAAATTCACCTAAATTAAACCTTGTCTGGTCTTGTTGGCCTACCAGAGTTAAATCCTTTGGGCAGGTGCTGACGTTGGAGGTCCAGGCCACTGCCGTCACCGGACAGCAGGGGGCGCCACCGGGCTCACGCAAAGACATCTGTGACATCTGGAAGCAAACAAGCAATCATACCACTGATTTACTACCACTTCAAATACGCTCAACATAACATATTATAGGCCTATCTGTGCTCTCAGTTTCAGCGTCATTTTGGCGGAGGCACTTTTATCGCCGACACACGACGAGTTCTCGTCGTTGGGGAATGGCGACACCTTGCTAAATCACGCGGTCTTTGACCGCCTGAATAACTGCGAATTCCGATGTTTGACACCTTATTCGGAGCATGTGACAGGGAGGTAGGGTGGGTTTAATCGAGTCATTGTAAAGGGACAATAGGAGTTCAGTAATGAGACTGCAACTGAAATGCGTTTTAACGCGACTGTGAATTCCTGAGCGGAAAGGGCGGGGAGGTGACTAGAACGGCCCGTGCTTGTCAGACTGGATTCCAATCTCTTGCCTGGAGGAGGAAGACCAACTGCACAGGCTGTTGGCTGTTTTTCCGAGGAGAAAAAAGAAACTAGCCTAATAAGAACCACGACGCAGGCTACACACCCATTGACAAAAATACCCGATTGGCTCATGTTATCTTTTCCCCCAATGTACATACACAATCATAATTATAAAACATATTTCTGTTGTTCTTGTTGAAAAGGTTTGTAGCATAAAGGGGATTATGTCCCCATATTTCTATTTAACAAGTATATCATACAGGTTATAGGCAAGTGCGTGTGTGTGCGCGCGCGCAAGAGTGTGCGAGATTGAACATTTATCCTATTTCTAAAAATACATAACTGAGCGGTTCACTGGGCTAAAGAGTTCCAATAATATAGCCTCATAGTTACGTCCATCTTTTTGAGACAATGACATACGGGCTGGATTTTCCAGGTCTTGGTGTGGATAAAACTTATATCCCCATCGTATAATAAATTGTAAATGTATTTACACAAAAATGAAACCAGTTTAATTTTATGAAATGTAAGATCGATTAATCGATACATTGCTATCGGTTGTGCAAGAACGGTCACCGGGCTACCGCAGTTAGCTTATCACTTGTGTTGTTCGTTGATTTATTAATACATAAATAAAAATGTTCTACCGTCCAAAACACATTACCGTGCCAAACATCACCCGTCTTCACGCCATACCTCAACAATAATGGGTTACGCGAATTCTAGGATTGTCATTCAAAAAGGTCGACCAAGAACAGTTGTCTTTAACAAGCTTAAGCAATCGACAAATATAGGCTAGCCTATATCTAATGCCATTAGGCTACATCCTCAGGTGGGATGAAATATAGCCTATTAGACCAATTTTATTTTTATTTTTTTTGGCTGAGTTTTATCAATCAACAACGTTGTATGAAATCTTGGTGTAGTTTTTAGATTATAACGTTTGTTCCCGCCATTTACTTTTTCAGCTTATTCATGTAAAACTGTATACTTACTTTGTCAGGGAAGTCAAACACGATCTCGTTCTTGATGTAGGGTACCCCTTTTAAAATAAGCCGGCTACTTTTCTGAGCGAAAGTTTCAGCACCTTCCTCGATCAGAAGCGCGTCTGCTTTAATACTACAATTCCCATGATCCAGAGGGTTCCTCCATAGTAGGCTAAAGGCACATGTGCACACAATATAAAAGGATTGGCTCATCAGTGCACCTCGGGGGTGTGTGAAATGGCGTACTGAAGTTCTTGCTGGGAATTATTGGGTATCGGCTATCGGCTATCGGCTATCGGCTATAGACTGAAGGAAAATATCGGCGGAGCAATTAAAACTTTTTTTAAACAGTCACCTCATTTCGATGAAAGGTAGTGTTAACTCTCGAATTTGGAAAGGCTGCTGTGCAATTCAGCCTGTAACCGAACTATTCAAAGGCACTTCGAAGATGATTGACTGGCTATTCGCTGTCTTGCGCAAGCATACAGCTGGCGAACAAGCAAGACTAATAAACATTTTAATAGGCTAACTATCGTCAAGTGTGACGTTGTAGCTTACTAGAAAGTGTAGCACAGAATTCCAAATGATAGCGGTGATCACGAACATATGGATACGGATAGGTTATAATTCACGCATGTAAACCCTACCTTTATTAAAATGTTTTGATTGCGGCTAGCAATCCACCACTCATCTATGTACGTGATCCTGTAGCCTATAAGCTTATACTGTGCATCGTTTCAGAACATGAGATAATATTTCATTCGAGAGCGGGCCATTCAGTCGCAACTGATGTCAAAGCTTGCTCGCCATTTGTCTGTTTCATGTAAATTCTTGTAGCCTACGTGCAATTAAAAGGGTCCAGTAGATTAACGTTTCACTTAAGATATTCCATATAATTCTGGGTCTTTATCGTCACATGCATATAGAACCGGTGCACGAATATAGAACAGTAGAGTTGGGGATTTAAACTAGCCTACGTGTTTTACTTTGCTGACAATTCAGAGAAATCTTTATGGAATTATATTGATCTATTATATAACTACATTTATTATATTAACTACATTACAGTTCTCTGATGAAGAATGTGTTAAAAATGAGAGACACCCGTCGTGTTGTGCCATTTATTTAGGTAATAGGCTATAAAGGTTAGGAATTTTAACACTGAAGTGGTGACCAACACCACAGGAACCGACTCTGGGGCTGCATCCCAATATTCTTCACTCCCCACCTCCTTTCCTCCACTCTCCCACTACCACTCCTCTCCTACCCGGAAATATGCAAAACTGCCTTATCGTTTTGAGTACAAGTATTTGCATGTACAGTATACAATGCACCTGACATTGCAGTTTGCGTCGAGACATTAATTAATATGTAACCATAATACATAATTAAGATGTAATCAGCGGCATTAGATTAAAACACAAAGATCCGTTTCCGGGGCACGGAGTAGAGGAGGTGGTAGTGGAGAAAGGGAGGGTGCATTTTTCGATTATTGGGACACACCCCAAGAATTCTGAAGATGAGACAGCAACAGCAGGTCCAAGAAGTGACAATTTATTTACCAATATGCACTCAAGGGCAGTCCAAGAGAACCTTTATGGCCAACAACTGGCTGAAACCCAATACGTGAGGTCAAACCCATAGAACATAGCCACCAATTATCACCCTCTACGTTGACACTCATTCCACCCCCTGGGCAGTGCTAGCCGCTGATTACCCCTTCAGGGTACCCCCCTCTACCCCTCCCAAATGTCCAGGCACCAGCTATCGTGTCACGGGGTCGACTAGCCTTGAAGCAGTGACACCTGACACACACAAGTATTAATAAGACAATGGAAAACAAGCGAGATCATAAATGCACGGGGAAACCGTACTTCAATCCCAAGAATGATTCTCTTACTCCTGGGCCCGGTTAGCAGGCCCAAACCCCATCCCAAGATAATTCGGTCCACTTCAGTACGGTGCGTATGAGATATATACATGCGCCAGTGCAATCTTATATGTGAGTACTTGTGTGTGCAAATTACATATCTTATATGATAGCAACAGAACAGAATATGCACTGACGACATTCCACTTCCCCCCGGAACCATCCACCAGGTCTATTTACCGTTCTCTTGGCGATACTAGGCCTATTACGACTGTGTAGGAATCAGCACTTGCACCAGAAGGCCTGGGCCAGCCCAGCAGTAGTTCCTTGGTGTTCCTCCTGTGCACAACGGTTTACAACGGTGAGTTCCAGACGCCACATCAAGCACAGTTGAACAATGACCTTTTTTTTAGCTTAACCTTTGTAGAAAGACATTGTGACGTTGACCTGTACGTTACGTAAATAATTACTGGAATTCTTTTTGAGTGCATTCCATTTCTGTTGAATAAAATTGGCATTTTGGTTTACCTGAGGAATGTGCTTCTGCAAACATGATTTTTGTTCAGCGGACAGACCAGACCGGTCTTACGTTATTCGCACTCAACATTTAGGTTAGGATATACAGGTGCAGCTCAAAAAATTAGAATATCGTGAAAAAGTTCAATATTTTTTGTCACTCATTTCAGAAAGTGAAACTCATATATTATATAGATTCATTACACATAGAGTGAAATATTTCAAGCCTTTATTTCTTGTAATTTTGATGATTATGGCTTACAGCTAATGAAAGCCCCAAACCATCACTCTGCGGCCAGATATGGAGTAGATGTGGATGGATCCCTTTAAGGGTTGTTTCTCCTGACTTTTTTCCCCATAGAGTTCTATAGGAAAATGAGTCAGGAGAAATAACCCTTGCAGTGATCCATCCACATCTACTCCATATCTGGCAACAGAGTGATGGTTTGGGGCTCGTTTGATACCTTAGACCCTTGATGACGTACAGCCATTTCGCCAGTCATGTGTTCCATACTGTACCAGCGTAATTTACAGATGAATCTAGTCTTACCCCCCAATTCTCATAGAGATCAGTTCAAATGCAGAGAGGTTATAGTATCGCTTGTAACAGTACCTGAAAATAAGATATCGAGAGTCTTTTGATGTTGATTGGTCACAGACTTCAGGAAGTAACAGCATGCAAAGGATATGCAACCAAATATTAAATATGATACTTTAAAAATATGTTAAAGCAAAATATTCTAATTTTCTGAGACACTGAATTTTGGGTTTCATTAGCTGTAAGCCATTATCATCAAAATTACAAGAAATAAAGGCTTGAAATATTTCACTCTATGTGTAATGAATCTATATAATATATGAGTTTCACTTTCTGAAATGAGTGACAAAAAATATTGAACTTTTTCACGATATTCTAATTTTTTGAGCTGCACCTGTATATATATATATTTTTTTTTTTTTTAAGCTGCTGTGGATTCATTATCAAAGACTAAAGAAGGTTAGTTCATATGATTTTGAACCTCTCTAGTTTTTTGGCATTCTGACTGTGCAACAGGTTACCGGTACAGTCGCACGGCAACAACCTGGTGACATTAAGCTATTTATTTTATTGAGCAAATTAGGCCTAATTAATTCAGCATCTCATGAGGAGAATATGTATTTGTCATGTCCTGGTATGTAAATTAAGATTTCAAAATGGCCAAAGATACTATCTTGAGATCACAAGATGGTTATCTTATCTCAGAATTTTGCCATTTTGTGAAATCATTCGTTTTCTCTTTAGCAGTAGATTTTTATGAGATTCCTACTGGTGATGAACTTCCATAATTTTTTATTAGCTTGTTGTGGAAATTTCCAAGGAACTGAAAAATATGGGAAGGCAAGAAGATCCCAGTACCTGCATTCTGAAACACGTGCACGCAGGCACACACACACACACACACACACACACACACACACACACACACACACACAAATCCTCACATTCCTTTGCAAATTACCTGGAAAATAAAAGGTGATGCATCCAAGATATTTTTGGCTGATCTGCTTTGCCCCCATGAAAGAAACGAGTTATACTCTGGAGTGGAAAACCTGTGACCACAGCATTGAATGCAGCCTGCAAGCCATGTCAATGCACCTCAATGACCTTTCAAATGCAGTTTTTTTGTAAGTACATATTTTAGCACACCAAAACCAAAAACATGCATATTTCATTCCAGCAATCAACACTTCTTTCAGTACATGTTGGTAAATGATGCCGTGCGTGTTTGGTAATAATTTACATTTCAACTTTTCGCCAAAGATGGTCACTAAAAATGCATTTCACATGGAAAGCATGAGCGCTAGAGACGGACAAAGCTATACATTATATTTTTACAGTTGGCTACCTTTTGCTTTGTGTTGACCTGACCATGTTGTTTATGTGTAAGCTATTTTTCATAAAGCAGTATGTCACTCCTGCTGGAACACGTATATGCACATCCCAGCACGGCTGCTGATGACTTGTACCTTTCTCTCTACAGCTTGTATCTCACTGCTACACTAACTGTCACTACCTGTGTGCCGTGTTATCTAGGCTACTGTATATCGTAGCATTACCCACACTACAGTACTACAATGTGAATTAATACTTTACCATTATTACAATTTCATATACTCATGTCCTTGTGCAATCAGGATCTGATTATGTTTGCTCTTTTGCATATATACGGTCTATGTACATAATTCTGTTCATTTTTATCAACTTCATATTTTATTTAATGAAAATGCGGAAAATGGCGCAACACTCGCACTTAGGAAAAATAGAAAGAAGGTTTTATTGTTTAAACCATGACATTTCGGCCACCTTTGGTCTTCATCAGATTTTATGTACTTCATTTTTACTGTATACACTTTATATTCCTTTGTTTAACCTCCATTTCTCTTCATATTGTTGCCGCAGTTGCTGTTGGGTATTGCTTAATGTGATCTATGTGAGCCAAACTGAGACAGATTGCACATACATGCAAAGAGCAAACGTACGTGGCCAGTAAATCTGATTATGATTTAGATTCTAATAAGACTGCATGGGTGCGTCCCAATATTCTCCAATCGTCTCCTCCACTATGGGTCGTCTACCCGGAAGTATGCAAATCTGCCTGTGCGTTTCAAGGACAAGTAGTTGCATGTACAGTGTGTTCCTGAAATTGCGGTTTGCAGCGAGACCTTTCATTTGTATGGGTATGAGTATTGAGAAGCCAGCTGCAGTGCATACATCTCCACTAGATGGCGCCATTGTCATATCTGCTTAAGGTACAATATTACAACTCCATGCTGTGTGTGAGAGAAAAAGATCTCGCTATCTCGCTTCCCCAACAACATAGTTTGGGGTACAGGAATCAGGATTTGTCCTAATGCACAGAAAACACTCCCTATCTCTCTTTTTACCTGTCTGTCCCACCTCTATCACTTTTTTATTTTCATAACACTGTTTTATGGAAAAAAACATCCTTTTCCCTGCTGGCTTAATGTTTACATCCTGTTCTCTGGTTGTCCTACTTTCCTTCATCACTCACTCTATCTCCCCCATCACCCTCTCCCTCTATCTCTCCTCTCACCCTCTCACTCTATCTCCCCATCACAGTCTTTCTCCTCACGCTCTCCCTCTATCTCTCCCCTCACTCTCCCTCTATCTCTCCCTATTTCTCCCTCTGTCTCTCCCTCTATCTCTCCCTTCACTCTATGTCGCTATCTCTCTCCTTATTCCTTTCCCAGATGTTTAGAGCCTGCTCCTTTTCTGTGTGTGTGTGTGTGTGTGTGTGTGTGTGTGTGTGTGTGTGTGTGTGCACGTCAGAGGAAGTATATATGCCACTTTGACATGCGGTCTTATGAGTGCCATTTTCTGCCAGTGGGGGTCGCCCAAGAGCAATGAAACGCGGATCCCTATCCGACTGAACCCTCCCGTACCCTGGGCAATGCAGGCTCCAGGTGTGCCTTACCCTGACTGAACCCTCCCGTACCCTGGGCAATGCAGGCTCCAGGTGTGCCTTACCCTGACTGAACCCTCCCTTATCCTGGGCAATGCAGGCTCCAGGTGTGCCTTACCCCGACTGAACCCTCCCGCATCCTGGGCAATGCAGGCTCCAGGTGTGCATTACCCTGACTGAACCCTCCCTTATCCTGGGCAATGCAGGCTCCAGGTGTGCCTTACCCTGACTGAACCCTCCCGTACCCTGGGCAATGCAGGCTCCAGGTGTGCATTACCCTGACTGAACCCTCCCGTACCCTGGGCAATGCAGGCACCAGGTGTGCATTACCCTGACTGAACCCTCCCTTACCCTGGGCAATGCAGGCTCCAGGTGTGCATTACCCTGACTGAACCCTCCCGTACCCTGGGCAATGCAGGCACCAGGTGTGCCTTAACCAAATGGGCTATCCAGCAGCCCTGGGCACAGTGAGCTCTTAGCCATACAGGGGTGATCATTACTAACTGTGCACTAATCATGCAGTCTAATCACCCAAATGAACCTGCACAGTGAGCGCTCACAGGTAAAGGCATAGTGTTGTGATCACATGCAGCATATTAAAAAAAAAAAGATATTGTGACATTTCATGGAGGAAGAATGTTCTGTATGTTTCCCTGCCGTTTTTGAACACGCCGAGTTTCAGGTCTGATTATATATGAATGTGATGAGCTTATCCCCTCGTTATTGTCTTTACTCTCTGACCTAATGGCTCCTCTCTGCTGCTGAAGACGGCCGCTCAGGGATGCTGCTCAGGGATGCTGCTCAGTAGTCGCAGCTCAGGGATGCAGTTCCTCTCAGCAGGGTGTCCTGCTGTGTCCTGCTTGCTTCTGGTACGTGTCCATTCGCTATTTAGTTTTAATAACCTGCTTTATGGTTCAGTCTGATCCCTGTGATTTTAATTCAAACCCTATCTATCTACATATGTGCTATTTGTATATGTATACTGTATATATAATTATATATATAGAATATACAGTATGGGTAGAGAGAAAGAAGGGATGGAAGGAGAGAGAGAAAGAAAGAGGGAGAGAGAGAAAGAAAGAGGGAGAGAGAGGTTTTCCCCTGGGTGTTCACATCACCCAGGGCAGCTCACTGCAGGCCTGATCGATTCTAGTTTAAATTAAAATAAAGCAGAGTGTGAGGGGTGGGGAATGCAAGTGTGTGTGTGTGTGTGAGTGAGTGTCTGTGTGTATTAGTGTGTCTGTGTGTGTGTCTTTGTGCATGTTTGTGTGTGTGTGTGTGTGTGTGTGTGTGTGTGTCTTTGTGCATGTTTGTGTGTATGCGTGTGTGTCTGTCTCTGTGTGGGTGCATGTGTGTGTGTGTGTGTGTGTGTATGTCCATCAGCAGATGCACCCATGCACATTTTATAAGTAAAACGTGTGCATCTTCCTGGACTTCTACAGGAATCTTGCTGATGCACACTCCCACACTCAAACACAATGCAGACCATAGGGAGAGGGAGGGATAGAGAGAGGGAGAGAGAGGGAGGGAAAGAGAGGGAGAGAGAGGGACGGAGGGAGAGAGAGAGGGAGGGAGGGAAAGAGAGAGAGGGAGGGAAAGAGGGAAAGAGAGGGAGAGCGAGAGAGGGAGAGAGAGAGAGAGAGGGAGAGAGAGAGAGGGAGGGAGAGAGAGAGGGAGGGAGGGATTTCTCAAAAGAAAGATAAATTCTTACAAAATACAGACTTAGTGGCCACAGCCTTAACATTGAAATAGGCAGACACAAAATATATTGGCTGCCTAGAGAACAGAGACTGTGTTGTCATTGTGAGCTAAAAGAAACTGAGATGGAGATACACTTTCTGGTATACTGCTCAAAGTATGAAAATATAGGTAAAGAGTATTTCTCAAAATTTGAAACAATTCACCCTCCTACCAAACACACAAAAACTTCCCATCCTATTACGAGAAGACGAACACACCATGACCCTGGCAGCTAAATATGTATCATCCTGCCATACGCTGAGAGACAATGGATAAATAATTCACATGTGTAGTATATGTATAGATGTGTATGTATGTATACATGTATATACGGTAATTGTATGTATATATGTTATATGAGAGAGAGCGAGAGAGAGAGAGCTTTGGGGAACATCTGTTTTTGTAGGAAGTGCTAGAAGATCCTGTCTGTGGGATTGGTTAGGGCAGGGGCAGGTATCCACGGAGACTCACACACACCAGAAGCAGGAGTTTCCCACATTGTCGTGGTAACGTGCAGTGACAGCTTTGAAGCCTGAGGGATCTCCCATTTAGATCACGTGTTTGCCTTAATCACATGATTGGCTAATGAATGTGTATGAACACAAGAGACTAGGGGATTTGGGTGCAGGGGTTTATGGCTGAACACCTGTGTGGGACACCTGTGTGTGTGTGTGTGTGTGTGTGTGTGTGTGTGTGTTTGTATGTGAGTTTATGTGTATTTGTGTGTTTCTGTGTGTGTGTGTATGTGAATGTGTGTTTTGTGTGTGTGCGTGCGCAAGTGTGTGTGTGTTTATGTGTGTGTGTGTGTATGTGAATGTGTGTTTTGTGTTTGTGTGTTTGGGTGAGAGTGTTTTGGTGTGTGTTTGTGTATGTATGCGTGCACGTGCGTGTGTGTGTGTATGTGAATGTTTGTTTTGTGTGTGTTTATGTGTGTGTGTGTGTGTTTGTATGTGAGTTTATGTGTGTGTGCGTGCGTGCGTGCGTGTATGTATGTGTGTGTGTCTGTTTTGTCAGAAATTCCCAGTGCCTGTTGCAGTCTTGTTCTGGACAGATGGGAAGCAGAACCACATGGAACAGGCTGGACCTGCTGTGAGGTCTTTAACTCTGTTATACAATCGAGTGCCAAATCCCTGCTTGTGTAACGGACAATACCAGCGCATGGGATGTGGCCACCTTACGGTGTTTGTGTAGCACGCACACAGTTTCTCAGATCAAACGTTTCAAAGGCTAATATTCTTAAGTACCTAACTTGCTCCTTATTCACCCTAAACTCACATATGCCTCCTGTTTTCAGAAGGAAATGAGAAATAAATAAAATGTGCAGGTTTCTCCTTAACAGCAGCACCAAGTTAACAGCAGCACCAAGTTTTGGAGTGTAGCGGCTGGTAGCCAATCCTGTGCAATAAAACAGCTCATACTATTATCGAGCATTAAGCACATCTTTGCTGCAGGAAGTGCATGCTTGTAGTCCATACTCATTGTATGGACAGGAAGTACTGTAGTCCATACTCATTGTACGGACAGGAAGTACTGTAGTCCATACTCATTGTACGGACAGGAAGTACTGTAGTCCACACACATTGTACGGACAGGAAGTACTGTAGTCCACACTCATTTGGAATATGTGAGACATTTACATGTAAGATTTTCCAATAAACCCGTCAAAACACTCCTGCAGTTCCATTTACCTCTGCTGATGTGTTGCTTTTAAAATATGTGATTTTGTGTCAGAAAGCAAGAGCAAAGACTAAAAAGTATAAACTGTCGTCATCTGAAGTGTTTGGGGAAGATGGAACTCTTTTTTTTTTTAAACTAAATAAGGTATTGGCTTTCAAAGCCATTTGAAAAAAGGCTTGTGCAAGACCCGGGCTGCATTCGGATCCAAAATGTATCCTTTCTTCCTGTCGTTCCCTTCCCTTGCTTCAAGGGACGAATACAGAAAATGCCGGGATGTAATATGGCAGCCACAGCAAGTGGGATTCGGTTCCAATTTAAGGAGAGGGAGTAATTATGTAAATATAATTAGTAGGCTAATTATATTACCTCAGTTCCCTCACAATGCAATGCTCCACACAAGTGGGAGGTCATGTTTCAACTCTATGGGGTAGAATTCCTATATCGGTTGCGACGGCCATTCAGTTCCATTTTGTTTTGTCTATCCTCCCTTGCAGAGCGCCTGTTAAATTTACTTGCTGCACGTAGTAAATTACGTCACAAGATGCTGCTCACTCGAGGGAAGAGAGCAAGGAAAGGGAATGTGTTAAATTGGATCCGAACGCAGCACAGGGCTTTTGTCCCTGTGAGGACCTGAGATTGTCCCTGTGAGGACCTGAGATTGTCCCTGTGAGAACCTGAGATTGTCCCTGTGATGACCTGAGATTGTCCCTGTGAGGACCTGAGAATATCCCTGTGAGGACCTGAGATTGTCCCTGTGAGGACCTGAGATTGTCCCTGTGAGGACCTGAGATTGTCCCTATGAGGACCTGAGATTGTCCCTGTGAGGACCTGAGATTCTCTCTGTGGGGACCTGAGATTCTCTCTGTGGGGACCTGAGATTCTCTCTGTGGGGACCTGAGATTGTCCCTGTGAGGACCTGAGATTGTCCCTGTGAGGACCTGAGATTGTCCCTGTGAGGACCTGAGATTCTCTCTGTGGGGACTTGAGATTCTCTCTGTGGGGACTTGAGATTATCTCTGTGGGGACCTGAGATTCTCTTTGTGAGGACCTTAGATTCACTTTGTTCACCAGTGCTGAGGATCCCTCTCAAAGCCATGCTGCTAAGGAGAGCAGACACACACACACACAGGATTGTGTTTGATAAAGATTGAGGAAAAGAGAGACTGAATTTGTATAATGCCTGGTTCATAATATGTATGCATGAATGCAGAAACGAGGTCCCTTATAGCACAATGGTAACACGCCCATGCACGTATGCACACATAAACACGTTCTCAGACACACACACACACACAAACACACCCTCTCTCTCACTCTTACTCTCTCTCACACACACACACACACACACACACACACACACACTCTTTCAAACACACACAGAATTGAATAATTTGTATTGAAGTTACAGATTTGGATGTCGAACAAGAAAAAATCAGTTATAACAAAAAATCTGAAGTAAATCAACGTAATAAAAATAAATAATTATCAACAAAAAAAATTATCGGAAGATACAGATGCTATCAGAACCAGTTTCCGGTTACTTTGCCTGATAAACAATCAAATAATTGAGTCACTCAATAACCAAGACCAAAAGATTAAATTAGTACCAGTGGTATTGTGCATTGCATCACAAACTTGTGCAGAATTTTCCTATATCCACATTTATGATGAGATAAAATGAAGATTCTGCAGAATCCTCATGAAACAACACAGATTTTCATAAATCTGTTTTCCAGCCTGAATTATGCGTTGTGCTCAATGCTGATTCGATACACACAAGACAAAAGTTTGTTATTTAAATGTATGTTTTCTACTGTTTAAATTGTTTTGACTAAATTGAGTAAAATTAAAAATCAATTGTAGCATGATGTGAATAAAAAGCTATGCAACGTGAGAGAAAGCTTCGGGGCTTTTTTCTAATTATTTATTCAGATTATTGCCATCCTTGTTAAACATCTTATGTTGTTGTTATCTCTTTGTCATGATCATTTCTTAATCATAATAGGCTACAGATTGGTCTTGATTATTCAGCAAATTAATAGCTTTATTGTTATTCAAGAAAAATAAGAAACAGGTTGAGAGTACTTTTGGTGCAAAGGGTAATGCTTTATGCCTCCCTTATTCCAGCGCGCTGGCCACCACTAGCCTACATATATTTAAATGTTACACAATTTTATGACACAAATAAAAATGCTAGCACATTCACAAATCGCTATATTTATATATATATTTATTCAGTTACTTAATTGCTAGATTGATAATCAAGTAATGTAAATTAAAACAGGTTAAGAATTATCATCCAGTTACTGAAGGCCTGGTTCTACATTCTATGGTACGCCACTGGATGCCGTGTTGTGATATGCTGTACTGTGCATTTTAATAGGAATACCATCCATTTTAAGACAACCTTTCTCCGCCAGGGTGTCAAAATAATCACCGGTTAGAAAGTTACCATATTGTGTCACACCATACGATTCTCATTTCTCAGACAAGAGAACTGTCTCCAGTAATATGCATGGAACACACAGTTAAAAAAAGAAGAATTATTTATATCTTTACCACAAGTGTTCATCAATAAACACCCAGCCCAATCCTTTAGGTCAGGGGTAGGGAGCCCTGGTCCTGGGGAGCCGCAGGGTCTGCTGGTTTTTGTTGTTACTCGCCACTTAATTGATCAATTGCAGTTAACTGACGTCACCTGGTTTCTCTGGTCTAAGTAGTTGTCGTATTTCAGGTGAAAGCAAAAAGCAGCAGATCCTGCGGCTCTCCAGGACCAGGGTTGCCTCCCCCTGCCCTAGTGCCTCTATGTTATTGTAGTTTAAATTTAATAAATGTATTATTCATTTTAGCCGCACCACACGAGCCTGTTCATGTTTGGCTCAAAATTTTGGAAGGAAAATTAATAATAATCCAGTATGTCCTAACAGTGCATTGTCTTATCAACATAAAAATATATATTTTTAGATCTGTAACCATAATTAATTATGTTACATCCGGGAACATACAAAGCCCAAGTCGTGTCAAACGCCCCGCATGCAGTCAAACGAGCATTAATCTTCTTAAAAACACACTCTCACACATCCATTTCTCTCTCAGACACAAATTCTCAAACACAGTAGCCTACACACACACGCACATATTCCATCTCTCGCTCTCGATCTTCTCTCACACACACAGTTGCTCACTCACACAAGGTTAATGCGTGTGCTGTTGACACCTCGGGGTGTCAGCCTACAGGCCACAAAAATGTGTTTTGTCTTGGCCCTCTTTGCAAGCAGCGCACAAGGCATATAAATGTTTGACACCGTTGTTTATCGGCCACGGATAAAAATTGGGTCGTCTACTGCGTTGGTTATTGCCTGTTTTGTTGGCGGACCTTTTGATCTAGGCCTAGGCGCTGCAGTCTCTATACCCAAAAAACCGGAATGAAACTCAGCACGATATCAACGCGCGAGCGCAAACGCAGCGGGCCGCCCTGGTTCTCTCCGCTACCACCCTGCGCTCGCAGATTGATTAGCGTCTGATTGCGACGGAGAGATGTGCCGCGAGTCAGCACAAAAACCGTGGCCGGCACTGTCCCTCTCCCTACCCCGTGATCGTGCACCGCCACGACGCGGGAGTCTTCCCTGCGCTCGCTCAGCACAGCATCGCTCTGGAAGACCTGTCTTTATAAAACGGCGGTAATGAACTACCGGAGTGAAAAACCTTCCATGTCGGCAAAAAAAAAAGCGAAGAAGGAGCACTTGTTTTAATCTTCGCTGTCCGTGTTCTTTTTTTGCCTCCAAAAAAAAAAAGAGGGATTGAATTTTTTTCATTCAATAAAAGTATATGTACACCCGCCTCGCGGCTCTAAATGGCTCGATTCATTCTCATTTGACTGGACTGAACTCGCACAGAAATACCCTGCCATGTGACACGGTGCAAAAGTAGCCCTGGAGCCTAATCCGTTGCTGGTCTAAATTTTGTGACAGAATTAATCCGTAGGAAACAACGGGTTATATTGAATACACGCAGAGAAATCCTTGTAATGCTTCTTCACACAGTCATTAATAGTAATATTGAAGTGTTTGATTTAATAGGTATAGGGTCGGCATGGTGGTGTAGTGGATAGCACGGTCGCCTCACAGCAAGAAGGTCCTGGGCTTCAGGCCAGGGGCCTTTCTGTGCGGAGTTTGCATGTTCTCCCCGTGTCTGCGTGGGTTTCCTCCGGGTACTCTGGTCTCCTCCTGCAATCCAAAGACATGCAGGTTAGGCTAATTGGAGACTCTAAATTGCCCGTAGGTATGAGTGTGTGAGTGAATGCTGTGTGTGTGCCCTGCGATGGACCGGGCGACCTGTCCAGGGGGTATTCCTGCCTCTCGCCCAGTGCATGCTGGGATAGGCTCCAGCCCCTAACGACCCTGACCAGGAATAAGTGGGTTAGATAATGGATGGATTGATATAATAGGCCATATTTCCTCATTATATGCATTTTTATGCCACCTCTCTCATGGATACACTTATAACCTTTAAAACTGAAACAAAAACTAGACTAATGGCTGTACAGAAATATTGTTGCTATATAATGCAATATGTTTTGTCTCTTGCTTCTTAGTTCCCAGAAGAAATGTTTTGGTGCATATAAATATATTTTTTTTTTTTACACATTCAGTACTTTGTAAAGACTTTAACCTTTAAATATTTAACCTTATACGTTTTATTTTTCGCTGTTGAATCCAGAATATCTGCTTTGCTTGATCTCTTCCAATTCAGAGAGGATGTGTGTGTGTGTGTGTGTGTGTGTGTGTGGTGGGAGTCGGGGGGGGGGTCTCCTAGCAACTACTGCCGCCTGCTGTTATGGGAGTGGGGGAGTGGGGGGGGGGGGGGGGCGCAAATGAAACTTCAAACTCTCATCTACTGCCCTTCCCCCACTTTAGCATAGCCTTCGATCAACTGAGAGAGGAGGTCTGAGCAAGCCCCACCCCCTTCCTTCCCATGGCAACAGAACTGTCAATCAAAGAATGGGCTGGAAATGTCTTTCTGTTTAATTTATGGACTGTGGCTGTAAGTGTTATAAATATAACAGTTTAAAATATGTTGGAGGAGGAGGAGGGGGGGGGGGGGGGGGAGGAACAGAACCGATGCCCAATGAACAAATGTTTCTTTATTTTGTCATAACTTTACAAATGGACAATCAGTTGCGGGCTACTTCATGCATGAATTACCTATGAATTACCTTATAGACTGCCAAGGCAGAAGAGCTCATTTAATTGAGATATTAATTAGAATATGTTAATAAGTGACAGTTGCCTTCTTCGAATTCAAATGGTCCTGATGCTTAGTCATCATAGAAGCTATAAGAGGCATAAGTTTCCCACGCATGGGGGGTGGAGGCACCCACCACAACTACTCCCAACTACGTCAAATACTACACACAACTATGAAGGCTTTGTTAAGTATGTATTGTTATGTTAGTGTCCTTTGTGTCCAACGTATTAAATTTTTTTCGGGAACCATATCCGCTGAGGGGTCTTGTGCGTTCATTAGCATATCGCTAAAGGGTCTATTACATCAAACAGACTCGCAGAAAAAACTTGATTGACTGCCAGCTCAAATTAGCAAATTAGCATTTTAGCATCTTTCAGGCCGAACATATTACAGCTATACTCATGCAATCCTAATGGGTTATTTAGAAATGTGTGTAGCAGAGCCAAAAGCTTCCTTTGTGCGCTCAATTCAGTTTGTCTCTTAACCTTCCCAATATGATGTGGACGCCAAAGAAAGCCTGCTGTATAGAGAACTGACTGTGCTGGAGCTGGCACATGCAGCAATAGGATTATGCTTTAGTAATTCAGTTAGCTTTTGTCTATCAACGACTCAATATCAGGAACGTCTGGCAGGGATTTAAAACAGGATTAAGGGTAAGATTATTCCTTTCCACAAATGTGTACATTAGCACTGCTAATATTTTAAGGTCAAATTAAAACAATTATTTGTCACACACTGAAGTGCCCATTTGTTTAATCCTGTGTTGAGTCGCTGTTGGATGGTACAAGGTAAATCGTCGCAGTGCATTTCAGTAGCAGACGCTCTTACACAGAGCGACTTACAATGTTAGAGAACATAAGTGCATCCACCTGAGTTATAGGTGAGGAACTGTGCCAGGCCTGGCTATCTGCACTCAACAACAGTTGACTGACCATTAGAGTACATGCAAAAAAAAAAACATTGATTACTGAAAACATTTCTGTGTGTGTGCAATGTGGTGAGTTATGAGAGTGGTGCTAGGAATGTTTTATTTGGGGTTGGGGTTAGATTAAGAGCTGGGTGAAGGACATGGACCTGAGTTGAGTTTGTGGGGCTGGATTCATTCTTATTGTTAGTGTTTTGTGTATAGGTTTTAATCAAATATCTGCACTAGAACCACTAGGCCGTGTTCCGCACTAAACAACTATAAAACTATATACATTTATAGGCAAGTCGCAATGAACTAAGCCACTTTTGGCTTGAGAGATGTTGGATGAATGTTTTTTCAACACATTTAACTTTTGAAGTTCTGTTCACGTTAATGCAATGTACAATTTTGTATCTGTATCTTTTCTCTTTGTCCCAGCTTTCCCTAATATTCTGGGGTGTTCGTTCTTCAAAGGGGTCAGCTCAGGTCAAACGGAGTAACAAACTTGAAATGCACAGGACTGTATACAGGTGCAGCTCAAAGAATTAGAATATTGTGAAAAAGTTCAATATTTGTTGTCACTCATTTCAGAAAGTGAAACTCATATATTATATAAATTCATTACACATAGAGTGAAATATTTCAAGTCTTTATTTCTTGTAATTTTGATGATTATGGCTTACAGCTAATGAAACCCAAAATTCAGTGTCTCAGAAAATTAGAATATTTTGCTTTAACATATTTTGAAAGTATCATATTTAATATTTGGTCACATATCCTTTGCATGCTGTTACTTCCTGAAGTCTGTGACCAATCAACATCAAAAGACTCTCGATATCTTATTTTCAGGTACTGTTACAAGCGATACTATAACCTTTCTGCATTTTAACTGATCTCTATGGGAATTGGGGGGTGAGATTAGATTCAGCTGTAAATTACACTGGTACAGTATGGAACACATGGCTGGCTAAATGGCTGTAAGTCATCAAGGGTCTGAGCTATCGAACGAGCGCCAAACCATCACTCTGTTGCCAGATATGGAGTAGATGTGGATGTCACATCACAAGGGTTATTTCTCCCTGACTCATTTTCTATAGAACTCTATGGGGGAAAAAAGTCAGGAGAAAAACCCTTAAAGGGATCCATCCACATCTACTCCATATCTGGCAACAGAGTGATGGTTTGGCGCTCGTTCGATAGCTCAGACCCTTGATGACTTACAGCCATTTAGCCAGCCATGTGTTCCATACTGTACCAGCGTAATTTACAGCTGAATCTAGTCTTACCCCCCAATTCTCATAGAGATCAGTTCAAATGCAGAGCTTATAGTATCGCTTGTAACAGTACCTGAAAATACGAAATTGAGAGTCTTTTGATGATGATTGGTCACAGACTTCAGGAAGTAACAGCATGCAAAGGATATGCGACCAAATATTAAATATGATACTTTAAAAATATGTTAAAGCAAAATATTCTAATTTTCTGAGACACTGAATTTTGGGTTTCATTAGCTGTAAGCCATAATCATCAAAATTACAAGAAATAAAGGCTTGAAATATCTATGTGTAATGAATCTATATAATATATGAGTTTCACTTTCTGAAATGAGTGACAAAAAATATTGAACTTTTTCACGATATTCTAATTTTTTGAGCTGCACCTGTATATGACACTGATATGCTAGCCTACAGGTACCAGTATGTGTTGGACCGTTAAAAGTTACGAACTCAAAAGAGGAAAACCGTTGCAGATGAAAATTGAACCAATTAAACTTGCCATCTGCTGCAGATGAACATTAAACAATTAAAAAATAATATAATTTTAATAGTTTGAATTATACTTCTCTACTGGAAGAAACCGTCAATTATGAATTACTGTAGCTTCTTCTTTTATTATTATTATTATTAATAAGTTATCTTTATAATGAATATTTGCATTCTCTTAAGCAGGGTGATCAGTACATATGTAACAGGAAAGTTGTTATTTAGAAAGACCGTGGAGTGAAAATCATCGGGTATAGGTTCCCATGTTATTTACAAATCAGAAGTGCTCACTCGCTCAGTCTTTATTTCTATAAATATACTTGTGTCGCCTGAGAGTGCACGCAAACCCTCATCTGACGAGTGACATGAAGAATATTGGCGAATGACACTAAGGTGAATAATTTGACAGGCGCGAGGTGGCAGCCGGTGTTCTCTGGAACGGCAGGTATTCCAGCAAGCGCACCTATGTAAATGTTTGTCACGGTAAATCACATTTTATTGCATGAATTGTTACCGTGATTTTTTTCAACATGATTGTTTTAGCAAAATAGTGACAGCTAGCCAAAGGACAGGCGTCGGATACACTCTCAGGAAAATGGGTTATTTGGATTGTCTTCATATGGGGAACCATTTTTAGTTCGTTATGGAACCCTCTGCAGGTATTAAAAGTGTAAAGCTCCCAGATTGAACCAATTTGCCTGATACACAGAGGAGCCTTTTGGAACCCTTTTCTTCTGAGACTGTATAAAGCTGAAGCCAATCGATTTAAGCAAGTTCAAAATAGACCCCGGAGTCTTTGGTGGGAAATGACAGTCACTTTTATTTTTAAAGCGTAAAATGTTCACTCCGATGTGTTACTACTGTGGGACGTAAAACGTGAATTAGGGTATGTCCAATTCACAAAGGAAAATAGCATGCACCCCTTTGCCCTCCCGTCTAGGCTGGGTAAACTACCTATCCCACAACGTCCACTTTGTAGGTTTAATAACGGGACCTCGGGTGCATCTGCGATCGCTGTGTGCGCTTGGGTAATTAAAAATCGTGTTAATTACCCTGTAAAGACGCATTGTAAATCTGTCATTGTGATTCCGCCCTCAATGCCCACAGACGTAACACAAACTTGCAGAAGGAACGTTCTTCCTCTCTCTGGTCTACACACATTCCTGTCCCTCCCCGCGGTCCGAGGTGGGAACGACAGCTACCCTGTGGCCGATGACGTAGCGGTGAGGACTGCGTGCGCGAGACTGCCGTCGCACTGGGAGTGGGGGAACGGGAGAAGGAAGGAGAGAGCGACGGGTAAAAGAGAGAAACAACAGAAAGGGGAGAACAGAGGAGGGGGAAAAAACTAAGCAAGCTGACCAGCACAAGCGGGTTTGCCGTGGCTTGCTGGTCGGACCGATTGGAGCGTTATCTTTCCATATCGAGTCGTTTGCTTCCGTTCTCTTGTGTCTTATTTTGTCGCGCTAATTCCAGTCCTCTGCACCCCGCTCTGCTGGGTTATTGCGCGGAGGAAACGGAGCCAACGCTGGGGCTACTGCCGTGGACCCGTTTTAAATTACTTTGTTATTGTTAGCTTGTTAGCTGGCTACATATAGGCTACTTACAAGCAAAGAAAAAACAGACAGTGGAGTCTAGGGCCTGGTTTTAGTGTCGAAGATAGGGAGAGGGGGGCTAAGATAGCAAGAGTTTTAGCTAGCTATTATTTGCAACGCTCCTGGCGCATTTCTTAGACATTTTATCGGGCTTCCCCCTAGATAGCAAGTTTACAAGCTAGCCCTTCTGCTACAACATAGTTTGAAGTAACGTTAAAATTGTTGTGGTAGGTAGGCTACATTACCGTAAAGCATGCATCCAGTTCAGTTGTAGCTGACAACTACACTGGAACTGCTTTCAAATATATTAGCTAATGTTAGCTAGTGTTCATACATTTAAAAAGGGTCTGATCGCTGGGGTTCATTGTAACATAAAGGCTATTAAGTCAACATTTTATTTGCTAGTGAACGATTTACTGATGCCCGTTGTTTACATCGCAGCTTTTTGAAAACAATGCACTCGTGCAACACTTTGAACCTCCGCGATTTGGCTTCTGGATGTAGTCGTATTTACATTTGTTGTTGTTGTTTTCTTTGATTTTTTTCTGTTGTTTTCTTTGGTTTGTAAATATACATTCTTCCCCACGGGACGGCTCGGCTTTCACATTTCATCCTTCTGCAAAAAGACACATGAGCGAGAGTCGCTTTGTACTCGATACCCGTTCATCTCGCTAGCAGGCTAGTGCGTCTTTTCGCTCACATTATATCTTGGGGCAGATATTAACTGAAACAGTCTAACGTTTCCCTGTGGAGGTTTTGCGTGCAGGATTCCCTCAAAGTATCGAGCCAACTCTTGGTTTTATTTTTCGGGGAGGGCCGAGGTGTGAATTAAACATTTTTGACATTCTTTTTTTTTGGTGGGATTATTTTTTTGTATTCTATTTTTTTTTCGTCCTGCCCTTTGTAGCTAATTGTTCAAACTCGGTTGCGTGCGAAGACGGCGAGGTTTTCCTGAAACTATGGATGATCAGACCCGTATGATGACGGGTCTCGTCGGAATCGGCGGATTATCGCAAGCCGACGTGGGCGATCCAGACTCGGTTCGGAAACTCGGTCAGCCCCAACAAGACATTGGGGATATTCTTCAACAGATCATGGCTATTACGGACGAGAGCCTCGACGAAGCGCAGGCCAGGTAAGATTTCCCTCCTGCGAGGGGGGTGGGATGAGCCAGACAATAAAAATCCGCAATTGTCGTTTTCATTCCGTCTCCCTT
>CM040405.1:65949968-66002468 GCA_022702515.1 Ilyophis sp. 1 JC-2022 | reverse complement strand
TTGGCTGTGCCCTTATTGGCTGGGGCTGGCTACCTGCAGGGCAAAGCGTAATCATGTTCAGGGATGGGAGGCTTAGGTTTGGTGGGCTATCTCCATCTTATCACACAACAGCAGCTCATCTGACCTGCGTTCAAACAAGGCCAATGTTGTCTAATGTACGTTAGCAAATACAAACTTTTCCGTTTACCACAAATATTAGCTACTGTTAGCCAGCCGTCTGAAGAGCGGGTGCACTTGGAAGGAGCAGAAATGGCTGCCCAAGGGAAGGCCTGATTGAACATCTACCGCAAAGTTCAAAATCACTTGGCTATGATTTATTTATCATTTAAAATTAGTCCCTCACGTTTCGTTCTCGTTGTAACGTCCATCTCAGTTAAATCGATCATGTTATCGGCAAGCCCAATTAAACGGTAACAGTTACAAGGGAATGTAGTTCACGGCGAATGGTCCTTTTGTTTGAAGGGGCAGTCCTGTCACACGGTCGCCATTGTGGCTTAGCTGGAGGGCCGCAGCACGGAGAAGATTCTGTCGGCTAAATTCAGCCTGTTTGGAGGAGGGCGCTGGTTCTCAAGCCCTCCGTCCTGAAACGGTGGAAGGAAGTTGAGCGAGATTGAGAAGTTTTGCCGACCTTCCCGACTGCACTCCAAATTTCTGTCAATATTCTATTGTTTGTCCCAGGTAGGTGTGTGCAGATGGACCATAAAAAAAACACAAGAATGTTTGGGAAGAACAGCCCACAAGGACTCGCCATCTCTCCGTCTGTCTAGAAACTGTCTTGTCAAGTCTGGACTTGAAGAACTAGAGGGTCTCTTTGATTATTACATTACCTCACGCAAGCTGTTCCATGTGTGTGTGGAAAAATACCTGCTGGAATGAGTAAGAAATGTGGTCTACCTCTAACTCTAAAATATGTACCAGCCCCTCCCCCACACCCCTCCTTGTTCTGCTGAACCAGAAATAGCCTAAACATCCGTACTCAACTTTCAACTTTTTCAATCAGAAAGTCTTAATCAAGAAAGTAGCCTCGTAGTTTTAGCACCTTGCCCAAAGTGTTACTGTACGTTTGCGCCTCTGCTCGGTCCATGTGGTGGTTGTGCCTTTTCTGGTCCTCCAGAGCTCTCGCCTGCTGCCGCGGTTTTGGCGGATTTCTGCAGGCTTGCCAGAAATAGCCTCTGGCGTGTTGTGCTCATGAATGGCGGGTTTTTTTCCATCAGCTGCCGGCAGTGCTTGTGAGCTTGGACTCTGGAAACCCCAAACCGAACGGAGTTTCTTCCAAAGGTTTTTAAAAAATGTTTTATTTATTTTATTTTTTTGACCAGCCTGAAACCAAAATCTTGGCTTATAAACTAAGTTTGAAATGACCCAAATGTAATTTTTTTTCCTTCACGATACGTACGTGCAGAAAATGAAATTAACTTTTCACCCACTGGCTTGTGGATTCATAAAAATCACCAGCCATTTTCAACATTTTACCAGCAGCATTACCTTTTACAATATAACACAACCTGGTTGGTTACCGGCCAAAGTGGCTGCTAGAGTAGAAAATCTTACCAGCCGTGATCATAATTCCATCAGAATTTGGCTGTCGCTGGTGTTAATTTCAGACCCTGCACGTATAATCTTTCCCTTGAAGTGTAAATTTGGTGAATAATCAAATGCAATCAGGACTCATTTGGAACACATTTTCATGTGGTTCTAAATCCAATACATAGCAGATACTTGACCGTGCGATTTGAGTCTGCCTGGTCAAATTTGCCTGGATTTTTTTTAATTGAAATGTTTTTTAATAATGAAAATGCTTTTTTCTTTTCCTCTCAATTGTGCCTCTCCTCATGCAACACAGTGTTGAGTTAAGAAATGAAAATGTTGCTTGTCTAAACACACACATCCAGTCTTGCCTCTTGCACAATTATTGAGAGGTCAGTCAAGTGGGGTCTGTGTGCAGATTTCCACTGTCAGTACAGGAAATTACATCATGCGTATTTGGAATACCAAACTAAAAAAAAAATCATGATTTCTCCTAAACTAAGTTGAAACATTCTTAACCGAGGGCCATAACGTCAATCTATAGTAACGTTTTGTGTAATATTGTGGTTATTGCTTAGCCAGATCCTATTGGGTCAGTCTGGTATCTATTAATGCACTGTTCTAAGTGTGTGGCTGGGCCCCACGGTCTGGTATCTGTTAAAGCACTGTTCCAGTGTGTGGATGGGCCCTACAGCCTGGTATCTGTAAGGTACTGTTCCAGTGTGTGGATGGGCCCTACAGTCTGGTATCTGTAAGGCACTGTTCCAGTGTGTGGATGGGCCCCACAGTTTGGTATCTGTTAAGGCTCTGTTCCAGTGTGTGGATGGGCCCTACAGTCTGGTATCTGTTAAGGCTCTGTTCCAGTGTGTGGATGGGCCCCATGGTCTGGTATCTGTTAAGGCACTGTTCCAGTGTGTGGATGGGCCCTACAGCCAGGTATCTGTAAGGTACTGTTCCAGTGTATGGATGCCATAGGCAGTTGTAAGACCAATTGGACAGTCTCCTCATTGTGTCTCCTGATACTGTTCCTCTGATTAAGCTTGTGGTGGCAGTTTGGTTATAACTGGGCTTACAGCTCAAAGGATGGCGCTAAGATCAGCTCGCCCAACTTGTGGGGATGTGCTCTGCTAATAAACCGGTCATAAGTTGCTGCGTCTGATGAATCGTCACCTCCTGTATGCTGGGCCCTCTTTTGGTGGCAGTGATTCAAGCCAGCTCTGGACGCTGGGTCTGAGATCTGGGTCTGAGGTCGCAGGTGTAGTTCCCAGGTGGGCAGCATGGTTTGGGAGGAAGGCCCTTAACCTGGCTTGCCTCTGTAGAACATCCCTGCGTGGGAACGGACGCTTTGTAAAGCCGCGAGCATCTGCATGTTGTCTGCTAAACGTCCGTAATGTAATGTAGTGTAATGGTGGGTTGACATGCCGACCAGCTCCCGCACTGAACGTCTCTTGCACCAGCTGTGGACCTCCCTTCTGCTCGCTCTCGCCAGTCTTAAAAACACCCTTTTATCTGAGCTGAGCAGCTCTTTGACTGATCATTATTTAAATTCCCTTTTTTCCCCCACTTTAAATTTGCTGTACTACTGTATAAAATATCAGTTCACATTTGTGTTGCTCAAAGAAAGATAGCTGATCATAGTCTTGGGAGAAAAATAGGACGTTTGCAGAACCGTAAGGCTGGCTGTTGAGTCAGCTTTTAAACTGAGTGCTTGCAGAATTCAGAATTTGTTGATTGCGTTTAGTACGCTGCTGATCAACATTTTTCAAAATGTCCAGTGGTTTTTGTTTCAATGTCAGAACTGTCATTTTAACCGCATTTGGGAAAAAACTGATTTTGTCCGTTGTGTTTTTAGGGTTAGGGTTATTGTGATATGATGGTAAGTGGGCATATTTTTTTCTTTTTTCAAGAAAGCTACTTGTACAAGAGTGAACCACATTGGGCCCGTAGTTCTGGCAAGTGAATCCAAGGCATAAGCTAATTTTCATGATGTTTTTGATTATAAGGCTGATTTAGACATGCAAAGGTAAATGTTTTCCTTGGTCGTTTGTTTGTCGTTAATGTTAATGTTAATGTAATAGTTCACAAACTACGGTTGTGCCTGAGGTCAAGAGTTTTGAGTTCTCAATCAGGGCCCCGTTTCCCAAAAGCATCTTAAGAGTGGTTTGTGTTTGTGCTTTATTCACTTTATGAGTAAAATTATTCAAATTTACTGACATTACATACAAAAAAAAATCGAGGGAGAAAGACAGAAAAGAAATGATGAAAAACAAACAAACAACGAAAGTAATATAAAAACAGAACAGCCTAAAGAGGATCTTTATCTAAGAGACTTTTGGGAAACGGGGCCAGAGCTTAAGGTCTGAAAGTCCGTTTGGGGTTTTCACTCTGACCCGAACTGTCTGTGAATCTCTGGAAAGGGGGAGGAGTTATTCATTTATTTAAATATGGGTGAATTTCTTCTGGGGGGCGGGGTTATTTATTTATTTATTTAAATATGCTTTGCATTTATAATTGCTCTTCCAACGTTATTAAAGGTTCTCAGAAACTGAAATGATATTAAACTCATTATAAAGCACTTTTATAAAAATATAAATAAGTCAATAAAAAAAAAAGTTGTCATTGTCACTATAAGAAGCACGTTGCCTTTATAGTGGGCTCACTCATTTTAAGTGACAGATTAAGGGTAAGTTATTATTTCTCTAAGACAAGCTGGTACACTGCTTTGTTAGATGAATAGTTTTGAAACCTATTTATTATTTAACATGTACTGCTACTACTACTACTAAATAATAATAAATAAACAGTACTATATGATTGAAAGCCCGTCGTTTTGTTTTGCCTGCAGAGTGTATCAACGTACCCATGGGATGGATTTTGGATTGGGGATTTTGGAATGGGGAATGGGGATTTGGGAATTGGGGAATTGGGAATGGCATATGACTGTAGTGTCAGTGATGCAGTGTAATCACGGTCACAATTTAAAATGTTTTTTCATGTTTTTTTGCAGTATCTTGAAAAGGTGCGCCACGGTTAGGCTTTTTAACAGAAATAGCGAGTGTTGAAAAGTCTATTTTAAAACCGGTCTTTCTGTGGGGGTTTCAGCTCGGTCCGTCAGTCCCTGTAGGATATTGTGAAATGAATTCATGTCCTGTTGTCTTCTGACAGCTTTCCGTTCTGAAAATAGCCTCGTTAAGAACGCAGCTTCACTTTGAGATTTTTTTTATTTCACTTTAAAAAAAAAAAAAATATTATTTTTGGTTTTTGGGTGTCTTGAGAATGGACATAGTGCTGAATATATTATTATAACATAAAATAAAATAAAAAACCGTTCTGAAAATCCTTTAACGGGCTCCCGAGGTCCCATGCAGGGCTTATATGATGCTTGTGAGAGAATGCTGTGTGAGGGCCGTTTAACTCATCTTGTACGGTTAGCCTGGTGTGTTGAGTTCACTGGCTAGTTTATAATCTTTGAAAAAAAAGTGTTTACATTACATTACATTACTTTAGTTATAGCTGTAGCTTTACCTTACACAGCTTATTTTTTTTTTTTGTAACCCGTGTTACATTACATTTATACATTACTACATGGGGGCACCTATCAAGATTTTTTTACACAGCTTTTGCATTTTAACCTACACGGTCTCACCGGGTCATTTGTAAACGGGACATGGTCGGATACTGGCTTATCTCAGAAAGGGGTTCAAATGTCCCATACTGCAGCTTTAACCTACACGGTCTTACTGGGTCATTAGTAGCCCCCTACATGGGGATACATTACTTACATTTAGGGAGATATCAAGAGCAACTTACACAGCTTTTGCATTTTAACCTACACGGTCTCACCGGGTCATTATCGCCACCTACATGGGGATACTCTTATTGAGGGAGGGGTTCTTGTCCCATTTTAACCTACACGGTCTCACCGGGTCATTATCGCCCCCTACATGGGGATACTCTTATTGAGGGAGGGGTTCTTGTCCTTGTGGCATGCGTGTGGCGCTCCAGCGGAACATGTCCCAGTAACACTAACGGTTTCGATTGTAAGACTGTGTTGTGTTTTCAGTGCCTTCTTTCTGTATCTGTACCAGGGATCTGGCTGTGTCCGTGATTGGTTGATTAAACGTGCAATGTCTCTTTAAGAACTGTCAGTGGGGGGGTTGGAGTGTGAGGGGTGTCATGTTGGACGCTGAGTGTGTTTGTACGTGTGTGTGTGTGTGCATGTATATGTCTGTGTGTGCATGTATATGTCTGTGTGTGCAGCTGTGTGCGCGTTTGTGAGTGCGTACGCGTGTGTGTACGTGTGTGTACGTACGTGTGTGTGTACGTGTGTGTACGTGTGTGTACGTGTGTGTACGTGTGTCTGTGTGTGTACGTGTGTGTACGTGTGTACGTGTGTGTGTGTGTGTGTGTGTGTGCGCTGCCCTCACCCTCTTGCCCTGTGTGTTCAGATGCTGGCCAGAGGAGGCGCCGGCGCGCTGGGCCGGAGCCGACGAGCCCACAGAGGGAGGGGGCACAGGGGGGGGCGCAGAGGGGGCCCTGCCGCTCAACTTCCAGTACAGGTCAGTAAGGGACCGCATGAAGCCCCTCCCCTAACCCCCCCCCTCCCCCATCATGTCACCCATCCCCTGCTGGGCTCATCTCATTCACGTAATTGGCTGTTAGGCCGTCCAGCCGCTCATCGCATTCACGTGATTGGCTCGTAGCCCGTCCGGCTGCTCATGGCATCCAAGTGATTGGCTCTTAGCCCGTACGGCTGCTCATCGCATCCACGTGATTGGCTGTTATCCTGGGGCTTTGCGTCTTTACCTGGGTTTCTGTTCTTTCCGGTGTTTTCATGGTCATCTGTGCAATTTCACGTGTTCACACGTCATGTGCACACCTCTGCGTGTGTGTGTGTGTGAGTGTGAGTGTGAGTGTGTGTGTGTGTGTGTGTGTGTGTGTGTGTGTGTGTGGCAGAGCGCGCGCTCAATCATGTATTGTCGTCTGCTTGTCGTGTATTTCTAAATCTGTTAGCGCTTTGCTGGGTCAGGTTAGATCTGAACCAGTTTTATTTGTGTACTGAAAATAAAATGAAATGGTAAATGGACTGCTCTTATATAGCGCCTTTATCCAAAGCGCTTTACAATGGCCTCTCACTCACCCGTTCACACACACATTCACACACCAATGGCGGCAGCTGCCATGCAAGGTGCTAGCCTGCTCATTGGGAGCAATTTGGGGTTCAGTGTCTTGCCCAAGGACACTTCGACATGCGGACAGGAGGAGCCGGGGATCAAACCGCTAACCCTGCGATCAGTGGACGACCCGCTCTACCTCCTGAGCCACAGCCGCTCTACCTCCTAAGCCATGAACTGGGCTTAGAGCCTGGCCAGAATGCCACATGTATTGGCTCAGGCTTCATTAAAGCGAGCTGTGCTGTTATCACGGCAAAAAACTGTCGGAACTGATAAGTGGGGTTTTGCGAGACCATAACGGAGTCATCATGTTCTCTCCCCCTCTCCTTCACCTTCTCCATTCTTCCTTTCTTCCGTTCCTTCCCTAATGAATCTCTCGTTCGCTCCATGTCTACACCAGACAGGATTATGTTTTCATTTTCTTTCAGTTGGCCAACAGTTTATTGGAGTGTCACCTCTGTTGCACATAGGAGAGCGTGAGTTTTATTTCTCAGCTACATCATCTCCTCCGGATGACTCGTTAAAAAGGAGGTCCTGGCGAGGAGCCGGCCTTTTTACGATTCAGGGGTCACCATTGGGAAGAGCAGGGGTGCTTAACCCCTTGTACCACAGGCCAAATTCACAATCGGGCTGCAATCATTCCGCTGGTAACCAAAACCAAAGTTGTCCAAAGTTACCTGGGGGGGATTGGGAACCACTGATTTAAGACGTGTGTACGCTGTAGCCTTAATATGGCACATGTGCGCACTCTTTCCCACGATGCATCCTGATCCGCAGGATGAATTAATTTACCCTTGAACTGGGGAAGCTGGGGACAGCTCACGCCTCCACGACGTTAGCGTGTTTGAGTGCGACGGTTTGTCCGCGTGTTTCTAGCTGTGTGAGCTGAATGGCGTTGAAACTTAGTGTCACTTGCATTACATTTTGCAGACGCTCTTAACCAGAGCGACTTGCACAACTATTAGTTATAGTACCTAGTACCTAGTACCTTGCTCAAGGGTACAATGGCAGTGTCCTACCTGAACCTGCAGCCTTTGGGTTACAAGCCCAGTTCCCTACTCATTATACTACTGTGCCGCCCCACTTGACATGCCTAAGATGCTGATCCCCTGAATTGGTGGGAGATGCAGGCAGGATCTGCTGTAGTTGCTATGAGGTGAGCGTGAGGCTCAGCGGCGCCCCCTACCTGGCCTTTCTGTTGAAGTGGTGGGTTTTGCTGTCCATGGCTAGGTCCACCCATGCACATATGGTGAAATTCATCCCCTGAACAGGCACTCGAACCCTGGACTTTCCAATTAAAAGTCTGATGTTTATACCGCACTTGTGCACGCAAAGAGCCTGATTTTTACTTTTAACATGTAAAAAGCTTTAGGGGCATACAAAGCTAATAACACAACCAATGAGTGGTGCAAAACATGACCAATTACTGACCCTTCGCTAAACCCCTCCTCCAATCGGTGATAGTCATGGCAATCATAGCCTAGCAACCGTTACTATGCAGTGGACCTCTGTCAAGCTTTCCTAGTTGTTGGTTAGCTTGTCATCATGGTCAAACAGTGAGATTTTTCCAAAAGGGAAGTAGCCTAGCTACTTTCATAGTTGAGAACGCCATGCTTTCTTTGACGGACACAAAGCTTGATGGACATAGCAACTGTTACTAAGGGGGCGGGGCTTAGCGAAAGGTCAATTAGTCATGTTATCGGTTTTGCGTGCGCTAAAAGGTTTTGCACACGCGAAAGGTCTTAGTAAATCAGGCCCGTACGTTTTCCCAGCCAGAGCTTGCCGTGTGCGAGAAAAAACAGTCACTATAACGCAATAGTGTACTCAAGTGACTACATCACGCTGGTTTCGGAAGTAAATTCCCCATTCATTTAGAGCATAGACTTTAAACTAAAGCTTACTTTTAGACCGTTTCTACTGATTACGTCTTACCATCAATTTACCAGATTGTTCAATATAACGCCCATTCGCAAACTATGTCGTTTTTCTGGACCAGCTTCGAGTATATTTTACATTTTAGTAAATTTTTTTTGTGACCATACCAGTGCTGGCACTGTTTAAAAACTTGTCCAATAATTCCCTCCGAACGTGCAGCCTTGTCTCCAGACGTTGTCATATAACGTTAGCCAGCAGTAGCACACAGCTCTGTTTTTAAACACTTTTTTCTAACGTTAGCTAGCTAGCTTGAAGGACTAAAAGCTAGAATTGCTTTATGTGGTTAACCGTAGCATAGTTTCTGACCTTGTCGGGGCGGGCTTCTCTACTTAGCAAGCTAACGTTAGCTCCTCTTCAGTGGCAGTAGCCTGCCCCATCGGTAATGCCCCATCGGTAATGCCCCATCGGTAATGCCCCAACCGTAATGCCCCAACCGTAATGCCCCATCGGTAATGCCCCATCGGTAATGAAAGCCTGGAACTTCAGTAAAGACACGAGGCTGGTACATAAACAAAGCCCCGCCCCCATTTTAATCACATTCATTTCAACAGGGTAAAAGCACTCGGACCTTTTGGCACTGTAGTTAAATGTATGTGCTGCAATGCACAAATAACTGAGAAATCTTTCAATTACATTGGTACGGGTCTTTCTTTGATTTTGAATTTAAATTTTTTTGGCAGATTTTCAAACCGTGCGCTAAAAGGTTTTGCACACGCGAAAGGTCTTAGCCCCTTTTCCTTCCGTTTGACTCTCATCTATCATTCTGCTCCCATTGCTTCTTTATGACGGACTCTTATTGGAAGGAAAACCTCTGTTGTGCCCAATTTCCACGAAGATATATGTACCATATTTTTCAGGGTCTTTTAATGTTCTGCTTACTGTGGGCCTGACGCATGACATTCTGCTCACCTTGAAGATAAGCACTATTATTATGTGACCAAATGTTTTTTTTGCCTTGAAGGTCAAACAGTGCAGATAGTTTAATAACATTAATATTTAATATGGTCACTGAATAGATTCTGTGCTATATTTTATAGTCACTGTCCTGTTTAAATTATGGACTTTGTGTTCCAGTTTTTTGCAGATTCTGGACCCTCAATGTAAATATGTCTGGTACACACCTGGGTGAGATATGAGGCTAATATGTCTGGTGCACACCTGAGTGAGATATGAGGCTAATATGTCTGGTACACCTGAGTGAGATATGAGGCTAATATGTCTGGTACACCTGATTGAGATATGAGGCTAATATGTCTGGTGCACACCTGAGTGGGATATGAGGCTAATATGTCTGGTGCACACCTGAGTGAGATATGAGGCTAATATGTCTGGTACACCTGAGTGAGATATGAGGCTAATATGTCTGGTACACCTGGGTGAGATATGAGGCTAATATGTCTGGTACACCTGAGTGAGATATGAGGCTAATATGTCTGGTACACACCTGGGTGAGATATGAGGCTAATATATCTGGTACACACCTGGGTGAGATATGAGGCTTATATGTCTGGTGCACACCTGAGTGGGATATGAGGCTAATATGTCTGGTGCACACCTGAGTGAGATATGAGGCTAATATGTCTGGTACACCTGAGTGAGATATGAGGCTAATATGTCTGGTACACCTGATTGAGATATGAGGCTAATATGTCTGGTACACACCTGGGTGAGATATGAGGCTAATATATCTGGTACACACCTGAGTGAGATATGAGGTAAAACTTTAAAACACTCCTACAGATCCATGAGAATTTTCAACCGAACATCTGAATTTTGGTCAAAGTAGAAGTTTCTCTTAAAATTGTCAAGAACCTGCAGGAATTTTACTGACACACTAATAACCACTACCACACACTAATATCCACTATCACCTACTGCTACCCATTACTATGCCATAATATCCACTTCTACTGACCATCACCTACTGCTACCCATTACTATGCCATAATATCCACTTCTATTGACCATCACCTAATTCTACCCATTACTATGCCATAATATCCACTTCTACTGACCATCACCTAATGCTATCCATTACTATGCCATAGTATCCACTCCTTCTGACCATCACCTACTGCTACCCATTACTATGCCATAATATCCACTTCTACTGACCATCACCTAATGCTACCCATTACTATGCCATAATATCCACTCCTTCTGACCATCGCCTACTGCTACCCACTGTCACCCCCTACTACCCAATGATAGTAATACCCACTATCACCCAACTCTCCCTCACCCACTGCCACTCATTATCACTCTGCTGCTTCATGGCTAACACCTCCGTACACTCCAGTGGGAATCATGTGTGTACCACACTCATCACTTGGAGTAGCACTAGGGAATCATGGGAGTTGCAGTTTTTCTGTGTGGGGTTTTTTTTTGTGTGTGTGCTGCTTCTATGAATGCACTTGTGTGTTTTAGGGGGCATGGGGTACATAGTGTACATTGTACAGGGAGTCTACAGTGACATTGAGGGAATCTAGAGGCCACATACTCAGGGAAAAATAAAAGTTACCCCTGAGAAGTTTGTGGTGTGATTTTGAAAAGAAAATGTATATATACTTTATGAATTATGTAATTGAACTACGGGCAGTTTCCAGTTTTGGGAGCTGACACCTCAGACCAGAATGTGCAAAAACCTTCATATATTCGCTCACCAAAATGAGTGCAAGGCTGCTTGGAAGTCCTTGGCAGAAGGGGGAGTGTCAGCAAACTCTCCAGCGACTCGGGCGACAGGATAGCACGGTTTGGGAACTGGGCTTGTAACTCAGAGGTTGCGGGTTCGACTGTCAGCCGGGGCGCTGCTCTGTCGTACCCCTGAGAACGGCAATTCACCTGAATTGCTTCAGTCAAATATCCAGCTGTTTAAAATGTATTGTAGGTGAAAATGTAATCTGTAAATCGCTCTGAATTGGAGTGTCTGCTAAATGCATGAATGCGATCTAATATCTCTGAATAGTGCTTCTAATAAAGTTCATCAAAGCGCTGATCCAGGATCAGTTACAGCTTTAAACCCTTTGAAGAGTAGGTTTTTTGGAATGTTTTTTTTCAAAATTCTAAGTCAGTGTTTTAGAATTCCATTGCTTTCAATAGAGGCCTGTCACATAGAACTAGAACTGTCGTTACCAATGGTTACAGGGACTCGCCGCCATTTTGGAGGACCAACCCTAACAGAGACGCTTGACGTTACCACTGAACTAGTAGTGTTTGCTACTGCATGAAACGAGTTTCATGATAACGCTACTATGATTGCTGTCCTACAATGACAAACTTCTGCACTGCGTACTGATGTGCGAATAAAGCTGGGAAAAGGCGAAAATGTCCTTTTACATGATAAAAGAGTACTCACCATAGTAGCTAAACCACCAGGCAGGGTGAACGGACTAAATTTTACGACCGAAAGAAGAAACTGGTGGTTGAAAGCAGTGAGGAGTGAGCTGGATTTAGACAGCAACCAGGCTCGGATCATTAATGGTAAATTACGTTTTATAAACAAATTATAAAGTTAGCCAGTTAATATATACATAACTAGCTGGCCTAATGTACATGTATGTACATTATCTTAATGTTAGAAAGTTAAAAGTGAATTAATCGCTAGGTTTAGCAAACGTTAGTAGCTATATCATTTGTGTGAACGAATGCCATGCCTGCGAAACATTAATGTTAACCTAATGCGATACGTCAAGCATATTGTGAACATCAAAACAGTGTTCATTTGAACTATTGTTAGTATGCTAGGGGTGCTACATTGTACGATGTCTCACAAATAGATTGGATAAATGGTAAACATGAGCTACCTGTGCTGGCCAGGCAGGGTGTGAGCAATATGAGAGAATCCAGAAGATGGCGAAAAGAAAATGTAACGCTACGATATTAAGCACCAAATAACAATGTATTTGAAAGTAACGGTAAATGTACTTTATGTGTTGAACTGATTTTCCTTTTATGGTGTCTACAACTGAAGTTCCCTATCGGGAAAATAAGTTATTCTATTCTATCCATCGAGCTAAAATATGTTTTATTGCAGAAGTAGGCTACTGTAGCCTACCGTTAATACTTTAACATGTAACGTATCACTTTGCTCCCATATGAACTGCACAAACACCTTACTTACTAAGGTGGTATACTACGAAGCAGGATTACTGAGATAGTACTAGCTGGATAACTCAATAAAACCCAGAACAGCTTTTTACTTCAGTCCATGCATGTTCCAGATTTGGGAGAGTTCCGGGTTTTACTCAGTAATGAATCCTGCTTCGTACGTATACCCCCCAATACTCCTTATACTATTTGTTTATGTTGGTATTATTAGAATAGAATAGATAATAACTTTTATTTCCCGCTAGGGAACTTCAGTTGTAGCCCCAGCCACAACAAAAACGACATAGACAGTGGGACCCACAACACACAAACAAACATACAGATGAACCTCGATCCAACGGACACCGATGCAACGGATTCCGGATCCAACGGACACAATCCGCTAGTGAATATCTGGTCCGAACGTTTAAAACTCCCGGGTGAAGCGAACCGAGACCGCTACTTGAGTAAGCGTCCGCGAACCGAGACCGCTACTTGAGTAAGCGTCCGCTTGGCGGCGCGCACGTGTTGTTTACAAGCGTACAAGCGTCGGTTTGCCTGGTTGTTGTGCGCTACATATCTCTTGTGATAGTGATTTCGTCGCTGCAACGGACAAACGGCTTTAACGGACAACTGCTCCCCCCTATTAGTCCGTTGGATCGAGGTTCATCTGTATCAAACAAAGACATCCAACACAATCATTACATCAATTAAGTGAATGGAAGTGCAATACAGCCATGATTAAAAATAGCACCCGCTGTCCTGAGATGTCCAGTGTCACCAAGCAGTCCAACACACAAACTCCACCTCCACGAATTTCCTCCATACATGCAGTGCCGCGGTCTCTGTACACCGCCGAAACTGAGAAATTGTTTCGTGATGTTGTGCACTGTATATTTTGTATATTGCTGAGCTACCTGTAAGCATTGCGCAAAGCAAATTCCGATGATGGCAATAAAGGAAAATCAAGCAACCTCCCGATTAAATGTGATGGCCTATAAGTTTGGTTTGCATAACGTTATGGATCACCGGCATTTGGTCCTCCAAGATGGTGGTTGGCGTAAAAAGTGGGCGTGTCTGGCAAAATTGTGACGTAGGTGACAGGCCTCTATTGCCAGTAGTGATTGTGACATCAGTATTAGAATGTTCAGTTAAGAACATTCTAGTCACATATTTGTGATCTCACACCTTAAAGAGTAGGAAGGAAGGAAGATGGGGGCTGGCATTAGGATTGATGTTGAATGGTCCCAGGTCTATACCTAGAGGGACTGTCTACCCGAGCAATCTTATTGGTGGAGGAATATTTGAAGGCCGCTGTTTCTGGTCGCTCGCTGTCTCGCAGTGTCTCACTGGCTGTTGTGGCAACAAGTGAGCTTGTGATTGGGCTGTCGTGGTGAGGGCTGAGATCTGATTGGTTGATTCAGAATTCTGGCAGAAAAGCCTAAGGGTTAGAAGAAGTATTGTTCATCCCCCAAACCTCGGGATTGGCCCCATGTTTACAGACCAGTGCCCCTGTAGTCACTGTCGACCCGTGCAGGAACAAAGAGGACCCTCACCTGTGCACCTGTGCATAGTTGTGTGCTTTCAGTAGTTTTGCAGGTAAAATGAGAGCTGCATGCAACAACACTGGGCCGTTCAGTGGAATATGGGTAACCCTCTATATTCGGCTCTCTCCCAAAATGTCTTTCCTACAGGGAGTTCTCACCACTTTCTGAGTATGTTTTCTTCCAACTGGGATAGTTAGTCTTAGTCTTTCCTAATTCCCATATTTTTAGGGTTTTTGTGACTGTGTCTGTAAAAAGCTCGATACACATAGAATTTTAATTGAATTGACCTGAACAGAATGGTCATTAATGCACCTTTGCACTGTCCAATTAGAGTTCTCTATGGTGTCTGATTAGAGTTCTCTATGGTGTCTGATTAGAGTTCTCTATGGTGCTTGATTAGAGTTCTCTATGGTGCTTGATTAGAGTTCTCTATGGTGTCTGATTAGAGTTCTCTATGGTGCTTGATTAGAGTTCTCTATGGTGTCTGATTAGAGTTCTCTATAGTGCTTGATTAGAGTTCTCTATGGTGTCTGATTAGAGTTCTCTATAGTGCTTGATTAGAGTTCTCTATGGTGTCTGATTAGAGTTCTCTATGGTGCTTGATTAGAGTTCTCTATGATGCCTGATTGGACGTAAGTTTCTTCGTCCACCTCTCTCCTCTTGGTTTTGTTATCTGACAGCCACGTGGTGTGAAAGTTGATGTTTTGTAATAGTGATGAGTAAACGTCTGTATTCTCCTGAGCGCATGTCAGGTCTTTGATTTTTCCTGCTCACTGTGCCTTCTCTACCTTTCCCAACATGTCTCTCCAGGTAGTTTTCAGGGTATGATCGTGGCTGGTAGATTTTTCTACTCTAGCAGCCACTTTGGCAGGTAACCAAGCAGGTTGTGTTGTATTGTAAAAGGCAATGTGGCTGGTTAAATATATTGTCCCTTACCATGTTGGATGGTTACTGCACTCACAGTTAGTTATTGTTAAAGTCCCATGCACTGCACCAGATAGCGTCCAAACTGTAATTGCTTTCACCGTCTCCTATTAAGGCTAGTCCATTTCTGAACCGTGGAGGGAACTGTGACCATTTAAAAAAAAAAAAAAAATCTAATCATAATAAAACCTCGAGTGGGAAGAACGTTTATTTAGAGGTCATAACCAAAGGTGCTTTTCATCCAAACCATTTTACAAAGCCAGTCAAATTCACCCATTTTGGACAGGCGCCCAGTTTGCAAGCGCCGGGGTAAGTAATGGGTTGTAATCCGGTTCAAACCGGTTTGTGAGCCTGTAGTGTGAACATGGTGTGAGAGAGAGTGCCCATCTTCTTCATGTGTGAAAGTCTACCATTTGAAAACTGCGTGTGCGTGTGTGCGCGTGCACGCGCGGCTGAATAGAGATGTAACTGCATGAGATCTGGGCGCGCCTTAGTGATGACCTGTACCTTTATAAACCCCTGAGCATGCTGACGGTGAAATGGAAAAGGCCCGGGCGTATATCTGACCCGACGCTACTGAAGCAGTACACTTGTATACTGCCGGTCAAGTTTAGCTCGCTGGCAGTTTGCAAGGGCCGTCTTTTTGTATTTAGTTTTTGGCACTCATTCACATTCACTCTTTCTCTCTCCCTCCCTCTAATCCTTCTCTCTGGGACAGGAAGCACGCCCTGAACTGCCACAGAATGAAACCGGCCCTCTTCAGCGTCCTGTGCGAGATCAAGGAGAAAACAGGTGAGCTTCATCCTACTGATGACTGGGACCGTCCTAAGTCTTCTGAGCCAAATAAGCTACCGCTACGCTGGTCCTCTGGTCTTATGTGTTACAGTCGTGAGTCTTCTGAGCCAAATAAGCTACCACAACGCTGGTCCTCTGGTCTTATGTGTTACAGTCCTGAGTCTTCTGAGCCAAATAAGCTACCACTATGCTGGTCCTCTGGTCTTATGTGTTACAGTCCTGAGTCTTCTGAGCCAAATAAGCTACCGCTACGCTGGTCCTCTGGTCTTATGTGTTACAGTCGTGAGTCTTCTGAGCCAAATAAGCTACCGCTACGCTGGTCCTCTGGTCTTATGTGTTACAGTCGTGAGTCTTCTTAGCCAAATAAGCTACCACGACGCTGGTCCTCTGGTCTTATGTGTTACAGTCGTGAGTCTTCTGAGCCAAATAAGCTACCACTACGCTGGTCTTCTGGTCTTATGTGTTACAGTCCTGAGTCTTCTGAGCCAAATAAGCTACCACTACGCTGGTCCTCTGGTCTTATGTGTTACAGTCCTGAGTCTTCTGAGCCAAATAAGCTACCACTACGCTGGTCCTCTGGCCTTATGTGTTACAGTCCTGAGTCTTCTGAGCCAAATAAGCTACCGCTACGCTGGTCCTCTGGTCTTATGTGTTACAGTCCTGAGTCTTCTGAGCCAAATAAGCTACCACTACGCTGGTCCTCTGGCCTTATGTGTTACAGTCCTGAGTCTTCTGAGTCAAATAAGCTACCACTACGCTGGTCCTTTGGTCTCATGTGTTACAGTCCTCAGTCCTCTGGTCTTATGTGTTATAGTCCTGAGTCCTCTGGTCTTATGTGTTACAGTCCTGAGTCCTCTGGTCTTATGTGTTACAGTCCTGAGTCCTCTGGTCGTATGTGTTACAGTCCTGAGTCTTCTGGTTGTATGTGTTACAGTCCTGAGTCCTCTGGTCGTATGTGTTACAGTCCTGAGTCCTCTGGTCTTATGTGTTACAGTCCTGAGTCCTCTGGTCTTATGTGTTACAGTCCTGAGTCCTCTGGTCTTATGTGTTACAGTCCTGAGTCCTCTGGTCGTATGTGTTACAGTCCTGAGTCCTCTGGTCGTATGTGTTACAGTCCTGAGTCTTCTGGTCTCACGTGTTACAGTCCTGAGTCCTCTGGTCTTATGTGTTACAGTCCTGAGTCCTCTGGTCGTATGCGTTACAGTCCTGAGTCCTCTGGTTGTATGTGTTACAGTCCTGAGTCTTCTGGTTGTATGTGTTACAGTCCTGAGTCCTCTGGTTGTATGTGTTACAGTCCTGAGTCTTCTGGTTGTGTGTGTTACAGTCCTGAGTCCTCTGGTCGTGTGTGTTATAGTCCTGAGTCCTCTGGTTGTATGTGTTACAGTCCTGAGTCCTCTGGTCTTATGTGTTACAGTCCTGAGTCCTCTGGTCGTATGTGTTACAGTCCTGAGTCCTCTGGTCATATGTGTTACAGTCCTGAGTCCTCTGGTTGTATGTGTTACAGTCCTGAGTCTTCTGGTCTTATGTGTTAGAGTCCTGAGTCCTGGGGGGGGAAAAAACATCTGTCAAAAGGCATAGTATGTGGGTATAGATGTAGTGTGTGCTAGGTAGGTGTGCAGCTGGTATAGCGTGTGTGTGTGTGTGTGTGTGTGTGTGTGTGTGTGTGTGTGTGTTAGGAGATGTAATGCAGGTGTAGTGTGTGTGCTAGGAATGTGTAATGCAGGTGTAGTGTGTGTGTATTGTATGCGGTTAATGTGAGGGAGGCACGGTGGTGCAGTGGTTAGCACTGTGGCCTCACAGTAAGATGGTACCCAGTTTGAATCCCAGCCGAGGGCCTTTTTGTGTGTTTGCATGTTCTCCCCGTGTCCGCGTGGGTTTCCTCCAGGTACTCCGGTTTCCTCCCACAGTCCAAAGACATGCAGGTTAGGTGAATTGGAGACTCTAAACTGCCTGGAGGTATGAGTGCGTGAGTCAATGATGTGTGGGCCCTGTGATGGATTAGCGACCTGTCCAAGGTGTATTCCTGCCTTGCGCCCAATGCATGCTAGGATAGGGTCCAGCCCCCCTGCAACCCTGATAAGGAATAGATAATTATATTATTTTACATACATTACATTTATATTATTTTAGACGCTCTTATCTTATCCAGAGCGACGAGCAAGCATTTTTTTTTTTTTTTTTGCAGTATACATTATTGATTACAGCTGGATATATATACTGAAGCAATGCAGGTGAAGTACCTTGCTCAAGGGTACAACGGCAGTGTCCGACCTGGGAATCGAACCGGCAACCTTTCGGTTACAAACCCAGTTCCTTAACCATTATACCACACTGCCGCCCGGATGGATAGATAATGGGTAGATAATGGATGGATAGATGGATGAATTTATGTTAAAATAGTTTTTTCAAGGGGAAGTTTTCCTTTTTGCAAAATGTATGGCCAGTGCCTGGAAAAGAAGACAATGGCCTTCATGTATAGAACCCTGTCAGGAATTATATATCTAATACGAGTTATAGTGTCTTGTAAGCCCATGTGGGCTGGGCGTCTTTATGATGTAAGACACTAAAATAAAATTAACCAGTCAAATCATTGAGCAGTGGTGGGTTCTCCTGGGGCTGTGTTAGCCTGCTGGTACCAGTCTACAGATGAGTCTTTCTGTTGCCCATGTGACCTTGCTTTCTCTCTTACACACACTCCTGCTCTCCTCCCCTTTTCTCCCAGCCTCTCTCTCTCTCCGCCCCTTATTTCTTCTCTCTCTCTCTTTCTCTCTCCCTCTCTCTCTCTCACACACACACACACACATATGCACACACATTCAAACGCAGGCACACACGCACACGCACACGCACACGCACACACACACACACACACACACACACACACACACACACACACACACACACACAGTGTAAGAGGAATCCATTTCTGGCGGTCACGGCGACCTGTCAATCACCTCCTCTTGCTTACCCCCTATTGGCAGAGAGCAAAGGGGAGGCTGAATGGGGCGGGGGGGGTTGTCCTGTTGCCTGGGCAACCAGCTGTCTTATTTACTTAATGTGCTCCTGGTGCTGGGAGACCAGACTAGAGCGGGTGTGTGTGCGTGTGCTTGCCCTCACATCCATGCATGCACATATACATGCAACACACACACACACACACACACACACACACACACACACACACAGTGAGAGCAGCAGAGAGGAATGCAGTTTCTCTGTCTCGTTCCCTCCCTCTCTCCCTGGCACTTGAAAGAGGAGACGTGCTCTGAACTCTGTGCTTTGATATGGTAATGTAATGTGTGCTGGAAGAGGAGGGGGGACATTCCTCTGTGTGCAGTTTGCCCCATTGTGTTCATTGTTAAGGAAAATGTTCTGCCTTCTTTCTTTCTTTCTCTCTCTCCTCTCTTTCGCTCCTCTCTCTCTCTCTCACTCTCTCTCTCTCTCTCTCTCTCATCCGCTCCTTCTCGCTTTTTCAACATAAGCTTTTTTTTTTGTGTGTGGGGGGGGGGGTTCAGTGTGCTTTGGGTTTTTTTTTCTAATGGAATTAAAAGGAAACTAAAATGGGGTGATGCACTTAAAGGGAAAGTTTAAAGACTATTTTCTCCTCCTCTTTTTTCTCTATTGGCATAACAAAGATAGTGTAGTTTTGCCAAGATGTGCACAATCCAGTGAGTCTCTGTCTGTCTCCGCCAGGCCGCGTGTGGCCGTTTCTCCGTCGTCGTTTGTCCATCCTGCCCTTTTCTATCACTCTCTTTGTTCCCTTCATTCTGTTTTTCATTCACCCTACTCTGTTCTTCCTCTGTCTGTCTGTTTTGCTCCTCTGTCTTGGCATTCCCGTCTCGGTTTCTCTTCTCTGTCTCTCTGTTTCTCATCCGTTTCTTTTTTCTTTCTTGATTTTATTTTTTATTTTTTCTCTCCTCTGTCTTTCCGTTTCTCTGCTCTGACACACTGGGTTTGCACCGTGCTGCCGTAGATTCTTCACCTCCTTGTGGCATCTGCTTGCGCTGTAACCCCATCCAAACCGGGGGGTCCGTGCTCCTGATTCCATATCAGTTGTTTTCCCCCAGTGAACTGTAGGATCATATTGAGAGCAGGTTTTTTGTAATGTTTTTAAGGTTGGTGTTCTAGAACTCCATTGCTTTCTGTTACCAGCGGTGAGTGTCACATCAGCATTAGAATGTTCAGTTAAGAGCATTCTAATCCCATATTTCTCCCACCTTTTAAGGGGTTAAGGTCCAGGACCTGAAGTCGTCAGCTCTCTTCTGCTCTGTCACTCTGCCTTAATTGAGCCGTTGCTCTGCCCAGTTGGGGACATTTAATTATTCGTTTTTAGTTAAAGTTGCTCATAAATTTCTATAGGTCTTGAAAACCTCACAACTTAATTTATGAGCTGAAATCAAGGCACTGCATAGGAGGAGGAGGAGGAGGAGGAGGAGGAGGAGGAGGAGGGGGGGGGGGGATCGGGAGTGGAGGAAGAAGGGTAGAGAAGCACAGGCAGAGGTGGGGCCTGCAGAAATGTGTGTTTACCCATGTATGTGTGTTTATGCATGTGCGTGTGTGAGAGTGTGTCCCTGTGTGTGCATGAGTGTGTACACGTCTGTTTGTGCGTACATGAGTATGTGTATTTGAGGAGGATGTCTGTAAGTCTTTTTACTTTAATTTGTCCTCTGCATTTGACCCATCCTAACTACTTAGGAGCAGGGGGAAGCAGCCACAGTGCAGCGCCCGTGAACCAACTCCAGATCTGAGGCCAGTGCCTTGGTCCAGGGCAATAGCAGTAGTATACCTAACCTCACATACATGTCTTTGGTGTGGGAGATAAGCAGAGTACCCGGAGGAAACCCCCGAAAATGGGGAGGGGGGCGTGCACACTGAGAGGACCCGATCTTGGACTCAAACCCGGAACTTTTTTTCTACCTACACAATACAGAAAGCACTGGAACGATTGAGGCTGCACTGAACGGAGCATGCAGTCCCTCGGATAAGCACTCACGCGGCTTGTTACTTCGGTTCGACTTGCAGCCACTCATCCTTACTCAAAAGAATAGTTGTAAAAAAGAACAGCCCGCATAAATTAATTAGGCTAATAATGTCAGCCAATGACCTTTTCCCGTCTGAACCCGTTAGCTCTGACAGAAGAGCGATTGTGGCTCGCAAGAACCTGAGGCGTTTCAAGCAGTGCCACAAACGATTGATCATTGGAATATTCAGCTTTGGACTCTGTAGAAAGGACTACACTGGTAGTCTTATTCAGTGAGGGGTGTTACAGTGGGCTTGGACTCTGTAGAAAGGACTACGCTGGTAGTCTTATACAGTGAGGGGTGTTACAGTGGGCTTGGACTCTGTAGAAAGGACTACGCTGGTAGTCTTATACAGTGAGGGGTGTTACAGTGGCCTTGGACTCTGTAGAAAGGACTACGCTGGTAGTCTTATACAGTGAGGGGTGTTACAGTGGGCTTGGACTCTGTAGAAAGGACTACGCTGATGTCTTATACAGTGCGGGTGTTACAGTGGGCTTGGACTCTGTAGAAAGGACTACGCTGGTAGTCTTATACAGTGAGGGGTGTTACAGTGGGCTTGGACTCTGTAGAAAGGACTACACTGATGTCTTATACAGTGAGGGGTGTTACAGTGGGCTTGGACTCTGTAGAAAGGACTACGCTGGTAGTCTTATACAGTGAGGGATGTTACAGTGGGCTTGGACTCTGTAGAAAGGACTACGCTGGTGTCTTATACAGTGAGGGGTGTTACAGTGGCCTTGGACTCTGTAGAAAGGACTACGCTGATGTCTTATACAGTGAGGGGTGTTACAGTGGGCTTGGACTCTGTAGAAAGGACTACGCTGGTGTCTTATACAGTGAGGGGTGTTACAGTGGCCTTGGACTCTGTAGAAAGGACTACGCTGATGTCTTACACAGTGCGGGTGTTACAGTGGGCTTGGACTCTGTAGAAAGGACTACGCTGGTGTCTTATACAGTGAGGGGTGTTACAGTGGGCTTGGACTCTGTAGAAAGGACTACGCTGGTGTCTTATACAGTGAGGGGTGTTACAGTGGGCTTGGACTCTGTAGAAAGGACTACGCTGATGTCTTATACAGTGCGGGTGTTACAGTGGGCTTGGACTCTGTAGAAAGGACTACGCTGGTGTCTTATACAGTGAGGGTGTTACAGTGGGCTTGGACTCTGTAGAAAGGACTACGCTGATGTCTTATACAGTGCGGGTGTTACAGTGGGCTTGGACTCTGTAGAAAGGGCTACGCTGGTGTCTTATACAGTGAGGGGTGTTACCCAGAATGCACTGTATTTCCAGAAAGATTTATTTCAGTGCACTGACATTACTGTACAATACATTATTGCAGTATTTCTGTGTTGTGCAGACTTGCGTGGTTTTTATTTTCATTAAATATAAGGAGCAATGAAGGGAGTGATGGTATGAAAGAGAAGGGGAGAGAGTGGAGAGAGATATAGAGAGAGAGAGCAGAGTAAAAGAGAGGTACACAGAAAGAGTGAGCGAGAGGGCAAAGAGAGAAACTGAGAGTAATAGAGAGGGGGAGGGAGAGAGAATAAAGGAGAGGAAGGGAACAAGAAAGAGAGCAGAAGAGAGAAAGATTTGGAGATATAAGGGTAAAGGAGAAAGAGAAACGGAGAAAGAGAGAGAGAGAGAGAGAGAGAGAGAGAGAGAGAGAGAGAGAGAGAGAGCAAGAGAGAGGCTTGATTGATGAGGCTGCGGGAGCTACAGTAATTACTCTGTCTATTTCCCTACTCTGGATTGGCAGACAGCTGATATCTTCCAGACCTCTGGCCCTGACAGCGTCCCCCCTCCCCCCGACACAAGCTCTCTGACTGGGGGAGCGCAGTCACCCATAGCCCTGGCTCTGGCCTAGCCTGGTGTGGGCTAGGGTTTTAAATGCATTTCTTTATTTATATAGTCGGCTCGTGAAACTGAGCCTTGGGGTTGTAGCGCGGTGCACTGTTAGCCCAGCGACACACAAAACCTTCTGCTTCATTCGTTATCACCGTTATGACAGGAATAACAGCTCTCTCTCTGTGTGTGTGTGTGTGTGTGTGTGTGTGTGTGTGTGTGTGTGTTTGTCGCCTTGTCCCAGTCTTATTTTAACAATTTGTGTTTTGTACGTATATAGTAAAAGTGTCACTCTCAAATCTAACTCTCACCATTTTTATTAATTAATGTGCATTGAATCAAAATATTCCACTTTGTTAGTCCTGATTTCTATGGTTGAAAAGCACAGCCCGTTCCTCCCCTGTCGGAGAGCCCTGGGCTGGAAAGTCCCGGAGTCTGTGATGTCACTTTTCCAGGCGGTTTCCTGTTGGTAGTTCTCTCATTTTTTGTGGCCATTGCAGCGCTCAGGAATGGCTTTCAGCACTATTACTGTTCACATTATTCATTAATTGTACAAGGGTTTCCCTTCAATAAATATATACATCCCTACAGTCTGGTATCTGTTAAGGCTCTGTTCCAGTGTGTGGATGGGCCCCACAGTCTGGTATCTGTTAAGACTCTGTTCCAGTGTGTGGATGGGCCCCACAGTTTGGTATCTGTTAAGGCACTGTTCCAGTGTGTGGATGGGCCCTACAGTCTGGTATTTGTTAAGACTCTGTTCCAGTGTGTGGATGGGCCCCACAGTCTGGTATCTGTTAAGGCACTGTTCCAGTGTGTGGATGGGCCCTACGGTCTGGTATCTGTTAAGACTCTGTTCCAGTGTGTGGATGGGCCCTACAGTCTGGTATCTGTTTAGACTCTGTTCCAATGTGTGGATGGGCCCTACGGTCTGGTATCTGTTAAGGCTCTGTTCCAGTGTGTGGATGGGCTTCTTGTACTTCACAAAGCGTTAGAACAAAAAATATATTCTTCTCACTCATTATTGGTGTTCATAAATTAAATTTGGAGCAGTTCTGGGAGTTCTTTACAATGGATTTGTACAATAAATGTATGATGAGGCAAACATTTTGTCGTACAACTCAAAAATCACAGAGCGTTTCCAGGTGCTATTTCTTCTCTAAAATCTTTCTTTGGTGAGACTGAGAAACAATCTTTTCAGAAGAACCTCCCTCAAGTCATTCCGCATCTATGAGTGTCTCACTTTCATTTATCACTCACTAATTATTACCAGATGCCTGCTTTATTATAATATGAGTAGCAGAGGCCAGGTGCCTGATTGGGCCAGGTCCCTGTCAGTCATTACTGCCCTATATCTTTGTATAGGCATTTAGATTTTATTGTGGTCAGGTTTGTCTTTTCCAGTATGCAAAATGCTCATTTATTTTTGGAAAAAAACATTTATTTTCCACCCTGCTCTTTTCATCACATGCTCTTTGACATATTCTCTTCTGCTCTCTCTCTCTCTTTCTCTCTCTCTCTCATTCTTTTTCGCTGTCTTTCTCTCTCACTCATTCACACTCTCGCGCTCTCTCTCTCTCTCTCTGGGCCAGCTTGTTGCTCGTTAAGGAAGACCCCATCTCCTTAATTAAAACTATGTAAATGTGGCCTCTGTTGGATTGTGTGGTGTGTGTGTGTGTGTGTGTGTGTGTGTGTGTGTGTGTGTGTGTGTGTGCGTGCGAGCGAAGACGGGGGGTGGGGGGTGGCGTCGGTTGGTGCTCTGAGAGCCCAAACTCGTAATCCAGACTAATTAAGGATTAATTAAAACTAATGGGAGCTGGCTGTACATCCACTCTCTCTCCCCAACTGTGCTCCTCTCTCCTCAGACCAGAGGCTCTGCCAGGAAGTAAAGGCAATCAAAACAGTCCCCCCCTCCCCTCAAACACACACACCAATCCCTCCTCATACCTCCCCCCTCCCACACACACACTCACACACCCTTTTTACACACATTTATGTTAAGCGTTTATTGCAGCCAAAACTTTTGTGTATCTTGTATCTTTTTTCAAAATTCAGAATACCCCTTTGTGGTAATGGCCCCACCCCATCCCACGGAACTCAATATCCCTGCTAGCTTTTGGGTGATCGTGTGCAAACAAATGCTCGTCAGGGTCATTATAATTATATTCAAATACCATATTCAAATACTATTTGAAATGAAGATAGTCTTTATAGTATAGTAATATTATTGGAACTTATTTTTGTTTTAGTTTGTTTCAATTAAAATGCTTAGTACAGAGCAGCTTGGTCTTAAAGAGGGGGAAAAGCACTGTCACCACACAGAAAGAAGGTCCCCTGTTGGAATCTCGGCCGGGGCCTGTCTGTGTTCTCCCCGTATCTGCGTGGGTTTACTCCGGGTACTCTGGTTTCCTCCCACAGTCCAAAGACATGCTGGTTAGGCTAATTGCGGGGGGCGTGTACAGGACGTTGCTGTAAAAGCCATGCGTGCTCAGTCAACCTACCCTGTATAAATAAATCACCTGCTCTGTATTGAGTGCGTGACTGCACAAGCACGTGTGTGTGTGTGTGTGTGTGTGTGTGTGCGTGCTTGCATGTATACATGTGTGTGTGTATTGTGTTTATGTGTGCATGTTTCTGTGCATGCATGCATGAATGCGTGTATGTGTGTATGTATGTGTGTGTGTGTGTGTGCATGAATGTGCGCGCGTGTGTGTGTGTGTGCGTGCATGTTTGTGGATGACAGCAGGAGAACTTTAGGTGTGTTTGCTGCAGTGTGTCTAGAGATACCCAGGAAAGGAGAGAAGGGTGGTGGGACTGAGTGAATACGGTTTACATTCAGCAGAAGAGAGCCGGTTCATTTCCATAATCTATCTCTCACACACTCAAATTCAAGTATGCTTTATGTGTATGACAAGGGAGTCTATTTCTAAAGCAATAAGGAGATGATGATAAAAAGAGTACCCCCCCCACCCCCATACACACATTAGCACACACACACACACCTCTCTCATCTCCCTTTTGGTCCTAAACACACAGAAACACAAAGTAGAATACATCCATCTCCCAATCACTCTCTCTTCCAATCTATCTGTCTCCCAATCACTCTCTCTCTCTTTCTCTCTGGGTTGGTTGGTGATGTGTTGTAAGCAGGATTGGCTATCGTGCGTTGGTTGGTGATGTGTTGTTCGCGGACTTAGCTAACGTGCGTTGGTTGGTGATGTGTTGTAAGCGGGTTTGGCTAACGTGCGTTGGTTGGTGATGTGTTGTTAGCGGGTTTGACTAGCGTGCGTTGGTTGGTGATGTGTTGTAATCGGGTTTGACTAGCGTGCGTTGGTTGGTGATGTGTTGTAAGCGGGTTTGGCTAATGTGCGTTGGTTGGTGATGTGTTGTGTTGTAAGCGGGTTTGGCTAATGTGCGTTGGTTGGTGATGTGTTGTAAGCGGGTTTGGCTAATGTGCGGTGGTTGGTGATGTGTTGTAAGCGGGTTTGGCTAATGTGCGGTGGTTGGTGATGTGTTGTAAGCGGGTTTGGCTAATGTGCGTTGGTTGTTGATGTGTTGTGTTGTAAGCGGGTTTGTCTAACGTGTGTTGGTTGGTGATGTGTTGTGTTGTAAGCGGGTTTGGCTAATGTGCGTTGGTTGGTGATGTGTATTGTAAGCTGGCTTGGCTAACATGCTTTGGTTGGTGATGTGTTGTTAACGGTCTCAGGTCTTGCAATTAGTCTCAGAGTGCGGTCCCAGACTCTCAAATGGGATGCTAAGAGCTAGCACTGAAGCCAAAATGCTATATCTACTTTCAGGTGTGTTAACTGTGTTTATAGCTGCCATAATGTCACACTACTGCCAACTGTACAAAGTGTGCTTTAGTGAACTCTACTGTACTCTTATATAGTGAAATGTGCTTGATGTTTAGACTATAATACACTGTACTGTGTTCTACTGTAGTTAACATCTAATGGTGTTTACAGTTACTATAGTTAACTTCTGTACTGTTATGCTGAAGTAGACAAGGATTATGGAAAATAGTAACCAGTTCTGTGAGAATATATTGTTGTAAACTGTAGAGCAGAGCAGTAAGTGTGTACTTTAGTAACCTATAGAACAGGGCAGTAAGTGTGTACTATAGTACTGTATAACGGGACAGTACGTGTGTACTATAGTACTGTATAACAGGGCAGTAAGTGTGTATTATAGTACTGTAGAACCAGGCTGTAGGTGTGTACTATAGTACTGTATAACAGGGCAGTAAGTGTGTACTATAGTACTGTAGCGCCTGGCTGTAGCTGTGTACTATAGTACTGTAGAACAGGGCAGTAGGTGTGTTTTATAGTAAACTGGTTAACAGGGCTGTAGGTGTGTACTATAGTAAACTGTTTAACAGGGCTGTAGGTTTGTACTATAGTAAACTGGTTAACAGGGCTGTAGGTGTGTACTATAGTAAACTGGTTAACAGGGCTGTAGGTGTGTACTATAGTAAACTGGTTAACAGGGCTGTAGGTGTGTACTATAGTAAACTGTAGAACAGGGCTGTAGGTTTGTACTATAGTAAACTGTAGAACAGGGCTGTAGGTTTGTACTATAGTAAACTGTAGAACAGGGCTGTAGGTTTGTACTATAGTAAACTGGTTAACAGGGCTGTAGGTATGTACTATAGTAAACTGGTTAACAGGGCTGTAGGTTTGTACTATAGTAAACTGGTTAACAGGGCTGTAGGTTTGTACTATAGTAAACTGGTTAACAGGGCTGTAGGTGTGTACTATAGTAAACTGGTTAACAGGGCTGTGGGTGTGTACTATAGTAAACTGGTTAACAGGGCTGTAGGTGTGTACTATAGTAAACTAGAACAGGGCTGTAAGTGTGTACTATAGTAAACTGTAGAACAGGGCAGTAGGTGTGTACTATAGTAAACTGTAGAACAGGGCTGTAAGTGTGTACTATAGTAAACTGTAGAACAGGGCTGTAGGTTTGTTCTATTGTAAACTAGAACAGGGCTGCAAGTGTGTACTATAGTAAACAAGAACAGGGCTGTAGGTGTGTACTATAGTAAACTGGTTAACAGGGCTGTAGATGTGTACTATAGTAAACTAGAACAGGGCTGTAAGTGTGTACTATAGTAAACTGTAGAACAGGGCTGTAGGTTTGTACTATAGTAAACTGTAGAACAGGGCTGTAGGTTTGTACTATAGTAAACTGTAGAACAGGGCTGTAGGTTTGTACTATAGTAAACTATAGAACAGGGCTGTACTGCCGTGCAAAGACAAAAGGGCGTAACTTCATCTTTGGTCGAAAATTAGTTTTTTACATTTTCGGAACTATAAAGACCCGCTTTATCATGTGGAGAAATATCTTGAGTCAATTGTGTTGTTTTTTTGAGAAAATAGTGGGTTGTCTTTGCCGTAACTTCCAAAAGTGCTACAGAAGCCAAGGCAGAAGAACGTAACATCAGTTAAGGTTCCTTGCCTTTGTTTCACGGCACTGTGAAACGTTCGAGTTGAGTTAAGGTAGCTACTCTGCCTTTGTTTTGCTTGCTGCGCATCAAAGTGGAGTTACTGTTTACGGCGCTGACGTTACCTGTGTTATACCTTTGTATAATATCTGTCACCGAAGTATTTCTAACACATGCATAATAGCTTGAATAAAGTGAAGTTACTGTTTACCGCGCTGAAGCTATGGTGTTTTACCTTGGTATTGTAGGCTATATGTTAATCACTGAAGCATTTCAGATACACATAGGCAGACTGAATAAAGTGAAAACATATTGTTGTTGTTGTTAATGAGTCTAACCTAGCCTTAGCCTATATCAGAATGGCCCATTGCGCTCGAGGGAAAATGTTAGTGTAAATAGCTTTGAAACGCTGACACCCAGGCAAAGATAAGAAAGACTAGCCTACTGAGGATAGATTAGATAGGCAATCTACAAAATTACTAGCTTGCTCGAGCAAACGTTAGCTAACGTTACATGCTAGCTAATGAGAGAACTGGAAAACTGCTCACATATGCAATCAGAACTGCGTTCAAAGCATCCAGGACAAGCGAATCCTGCCTGTCAATTCGTGCAACACAACACGGCTGAATGTCTGACTGCAGAATATAACAGCGGTAACGCACACCTCCTTGTGAGAAGTAGGCTACACACGCACGCATGCAAGCAACGCACAATTAAAACGTTAGCCTACCTTTTATAGCCCAGTAAAATATCAATTGTAAAGCACAAGGATGCCCTTCTCTCACGTTCAACAAGTTAAATCCAATTAGGCTCTCTCTCACATTCAATGCTCTTACATTCAGCAAAGTAAATCCATAAAGCGAGTCGAGTATCCGTGTACTACTTTATTGCGTAGCATGGTGCACTTGATAATTTGGTTGAAAAAAGTTCTCTGGCATGCAAAAACTTTGCTTATCATCTATGTCTGGATTCATCGCATCCATCCAATCATTCAAGTCCTAAATCTGTCAACGTGTTAACCAATTGGCTAGATTTTTGTCTTTATTTATATCACAGTGACGCCCTTTTCACCGTATAGTACATATTTGACTAATAAATACTGAAACTTAGGCTACATACAACATCTCACATTTTACTGATATTTAACATATTTAACGTTGGGCATGATTTGCAACTTGCCATGTTAAGGGGTGGGAAAGAAAATATTGCAAGGTTTTGTTTCAAGTCGATACAAACTTGGGCCTCATGATGCGAGTTAGTAATGCACCATCGAAAGACAATCAAAGTAATGCGAGTACTTAAAAATCCTACAAATTGATTGATTTATTCTCATTCACATTATATTAAGCGGACAGTTGAATGATATATTTCGAGATATTATCTAGATGTTATCATGTTATTGTTTATATTGTGATCAACAAAAAAGTGAGAGATCAAATGGAAGTTACAGCTTTTTGCTTTGGCATGACCCCTTATCATTTTGAAGACCATACAACGACAAAATACCTTAACTTCCGAATAAGGGTCAAAGGTCAAGTTTGAGCTCAGGATTAATATGTACATAAAATAACTTCATAAAAAGACAAACAACTGCCACATTTCCAATAATCTGCCTACAACTCATTTGGCTGGGCAACAATAAAACTTTAAAGCCATTTTTCTCAGTTCACACTCTGGGAAGTTAAGGCCTTTTGCCTTTGTAGGGCAGTGTAGGTGTGTACTATAGTAAACTGATTAACAGGGCTGTAGGTGCGTACTATAGTAAACTAGAACAGGGCTGTAAGTGTGTACTATAGTAAACTGTAGAACAGGGCTGTAAGTGTACTATAGTAAACTAGTAAACTGTGTGGTGTCAGTGCTATGTTTGTAGAGCCCTGCACAGCTACTGTTTTGGTTCTGTCATTTTCCTCGTTCGATCGTTATAAATGGGAGCGGCTCCTCGGAACTACGGCTTAATTGCCACCTAATTTGCATAACTGTGCAAATTAATGACCTCTCAAATGAGTGTTCATTTTTCACAAGGTCTTTAAGCACTCCTTAAGAGGCGGTGTTAATTAAAATAGGGAGGGGGGGGCAGAGAGGGGAGCACAACGGTGCCAGAGAGAGCTGGCATCGCCACGGCAACAATCTGACTTAACTATCGCTGCTGGTACTGGGGTCTGCCCTGATTCTTCTGTGCGTGTGCTTGTGTGCGTGACTGACTGGTTCACTGACTGACTGACTGACTGTGTTATGTGGTTCAGTGTTGTTCTGTGTGTACAAGCGCACTTTAAGCAACAGACAAAAGCACAGACATTTCACACAGATGCTCATGTTGTCTCCTGCTGGAAACACTAAATACTCCTTAGCCTCTCCTGTGTCGGTGTCTGTCCTAAAGTGTTTTGTGGAATGCCCAGTAGTTCATCTGACCCCCATCAGATGATTCTGGAATGTTGTTGTGGAATTCCCAGTGCTAACCGCTTGGTCTGAGCCCCTTTAAATGATTCTGGAATGTTGTTGTGGAATGCCCAGTACCAACGGCTGGTCTGACCTCCTTCTGGAATGTTGTAGCTGCCACATTGTAGCACTTGAACTCTGCTAATGTACTAGTGGGCTGCTATAACAGCAATGCTGTAAACAAATGGAATTGCTGCAATCAAATAGAGCGGTTTCACCGCTTACTGCTGTGCTATATCTTGACCTGCCACCTTCAGTTGAGTCCGTTTCCTTCAAACCCTTTTAACCGCTGGGGTTTTTTTTGTTTCTCTCTTGGTGTGAATGCATGCGTATGCCTGATGCCTGTGTATGTGCGTTTGGTATTATGTGTGTTGTCTGCGTGTTGCTTTAAGTTTGACTGTCTTCAGTTGGCTGTAATTATCCAGTCTGTGAGACCTACCAATTCTTCAACCTTCTGTCTTTCTCTCCAGAATTCAGTGTCTCAGAAAATTAGAATATTGTGAAAAAGTTAAATATTGGAAACTCATGGTGTCACACTCTAATCAGCCAATTAACTCAAAACACCTGCAAAGGTTTCCTGAGCCTTTAAATGGTCTCTCAGTCTGGTTCAGTAGGCTACACAATCATGGGGAAGACTGCTGACTTGACAGATGTCCAGAAGACAGTCATTGACACCCTCCACAAGGAGGGTAAGCCACAAAAGGTCATTGCTAAAGAAGCTGGTTGTTCACAGAGTGCTGTATCCAAGCATATTCATAGAAAGTTGAGTGGAAGGAAAAAGTGTGGTAGGAAAAGGTGCACAAGCAACAGGGATAACCGCAGCCTTGAGAGGATTGTCAAGCAAAATCCATTCAAGAATTTGGCGGAGCTTCACAAGGAGTGGACTGAGGCTGGAGTCAGTGCATCAAGAGCCACCACGCACAGACGAATCCAGGACATGGTCTACACATGTTGCATTCCTCGTGTCAAGCCACTCCTGAACCAGAGACAACGTCAGAAGCGTCTTACCTGGGCTAAGGAGAAAAAGAACTGGACTGTTGCTCAGTGGTCCAAAGTCCTCTTTTCAGATGAAAGTAAATTTTGCATTTCATTTGGAAATCAAGGTCCCAGAGTCTGGGGGAAGAGTGAAGAGGCACAGAATCCACGTTGCTTGAAGTCCAGTGTGAAGTTTCCACAGTCAGTGATGATTTGGGGTGCCATGTCATCTGCTGGTGTTGGTCCACTGTGTTTTCTGAAGTCCACAGTCAATGCAGCTATCTACCAGGACATTTTAGAGCACTTCATGCTTCCTTCTGCTGACAAGCTTTATGGAGATGCTGATTTCATTTTCCAGCAGGACTTGGCACCTGCCCACACTGCCAAAAGTACCAAAAGCTGGTTCAATGACCATATTACTGTGCTTGATTGGCCAGCAAGCTCGTCTGACCTGAACCCCACAGAGAATCTATCGGGTATTGTCAAGAGGAAGATGAGAGACACCAGACCCAACAATGCAGACGACCTGAAGGCCGCTATCGAAGCAACCTGGGCTTCCATTACACCTCAGCAGTGCCACAGGCTGATCGCCTCCATGCCACGCCGCATTGATGCAGTAATTCATGCAAAAGGAGCCCCAACCAAGTATTGAGTGCATAGAAATGAACATACTTTTCAGAAGGCTGACATTTGTGTTTAAAATATCCTTTTTTATTGATCTTATGTAATATTCAAATTTTCTGAGACACTGAATTTGGGTTTTCATTAGCTGTAAGCCATAATCATCAAAATTACAAGAAATAAAGGCTTGAATATTTCACTATGTGTAATGAATATATATAATATATGAGTTTCACTTTCTGACATGAGTGACAAAAAATATTGAACTTTTTCACGATATTCTAATTTTTTGAACTGCACCTGTATATGCTGCTGATGATATATGTGGGTATTATCATATTATATATACATGTTTATTATCAGAAGCATATTTTGTTGTTCGGCTCTATCTCAGCAGTGTATTTCCTGTTGGGCTCATTCTCAGCAGTGTATTTCCTGTTGGGCTCATTCTCAGCAGTGTATTTCCTGTTGGGCTCATTCTCAGCGGTGTATTTCCTGTTGGGCTCATTCTCAGCAGTGTGTTTGCTGTTGGGCTCATTCTCAGCAGTGTATTTTCTGTTTGGCTCATTCTCAGCAGTGTATTTCCTGTTTGGCTCATTCTCAGCGGTGTATTTCCTGTTGGGCTCATTCTCAGCGGTGTATTTCCTGTTGGGCTCATTCTCAGCAGTGTGTTTCCTGTTGGGCTCATTCTCAGCAGTGTATTTTCTGTTGGGCTCATTCTCAGCAGTGTATTTTCTGTTTGGCTCATTCTCAGCGGTGTATTTCCTGTTTGGCTCATTCTCAGCGGTGTATTTCCTGTTTGGCTCATTCTCAGCAGTGTATTTCCTTTTGGGCTCATTCTCAGCAGTGTATTTTCTGTTTGGCTCATTCTCAGCAGTGTATTTTCTGTTTGGCTCATTCTCAGCAGTGTATTTCCTGTTTGGCTCATTCTCAGCGGTGTATTTCCTGTTTGGCTCATTCTCAGCGGTGTATTTCCTGTTTGGCTCATTCTCAGCAGTGTATTTCCTGTTGGGCTCATTCTCAGCAGTGTAATTCTTGTTTGGCTCATTCTCTTCTCTCTGCCCCCACCCCCCTTCTCCCTCTCTTCCTCTCTTTCTTTCTCTCTCTCTCTTCCTCTCTCTCTGGTCTCTCATTTACCTGCTCTTTCTCTCTTCTCTCTTTCTGTCTATCTTTTTTCTCATCTTTACCTTTTCTTTCTGCGCCCCCCCCCACCCCCCCACCCCTCGAGTGAAAAGTACTGAATTCCCCAGGGAGCTGATGCAATTAAAATGCTAATCCTGTCTGTCGGCAGAGAGAGAGAGAAGGAGGGAGGGAAGGAGAAGAACGAGAAGGAGGAGGAGGAGGAGGAGAGGGGGGGGGGGGGGGCAGGAGACTGACAGCATGAGGGATTGCCGAAGTCGAAATGGAGAAAGGGGGGCTGGGGTGGGGAGGGGGCCAGGGGGGACAGAAAGCAGAAATGGGGGAGGGGGGGGTCGGGTGAGTGAGGAAAATTCTACGATGGCTTTGTGTGTGTGTGTGTGTGTGTGTGCGTGCGCGCGTGTGTGCGCGCATGCCCGTGTGTGGCTGTTTGAGTTTGTGTGTGTGCATGCATTTGTGCGTGTTTGCGTGCGTGCGTGCACATGTGCACGCGTGTGTATGGTAGTTGTGTGTGTGTTGAGTACTTTAGCATAGCTCTGGTAGTTGTGTGTGTGAGTACTTTAGCATAGCTCTGGTAGTTGTGTGTGTGAGTACTTTAGCATATCTGTGGTAGTTGTGTGTGTGAGTACTTTAGCATAGCCCTGGTAGTTGTGTGTGTGAGTACTTTAGCGTAGCCCGGGTAGTTGTGTGTGTGAGTACTTTAGCATATCTGTGGTAGTTGTGTGTGTGAGTACTTTAGCATAGCCCGGGTAGTTGTGGAGTACTTTAGCATAGCTCAGGTAGTTGTGTGTGTGAGTACTTTAGCATAGCCCGGGTAGTTGTGGAGTACTTTAGCATAGCTCAGGTAGTTGTGTGTGTGAGTACTTTAGCATATCTGTGGTAGTTGTGTGTGTGAGTACTTTAGCATAGCCTGGGTAGTTGTGGAGTACTTTAGCATAGCTCAGGTAGTTGTGTGTGTGAGTACTTTAGCATATCTGTGGTAGTTGTGTGTGTGAGTACTTTAGCATATCTGTGGTAGTTGTGTGTGTGAGTACTTTAGCATAGCCCTGGTAGTTGTGGAGTACTTTAGCATAGCTCAGGTAGTTGTGTGTGTGAGTACTTTAGCATATCTGTGGTAGTTGTGTGTGTGAGTACTTTAGCATAGCCCGGGTAGTTGTGGAGTACTTTAGCATAGCTCAGGTAGTTGTGTGTGTGAGTACTTTAGCATAGCCCTGGTAGTTGTGAACATTTTCTCAGAGAGCTAGTTAGCAGAAGTGGGGATGTCATGGTTCATATTATCAGAGGGGGGCGGGTGTTGGACTGGGAAAGAGGGACGTCTACATCTACATTTTACTCTGTCTCACAGCTCCCTCTCCCTCCTTTTCTCCATCCCTCTTTTTTACACAGTTTTGGTAGAGGGGATATCATCACTTCCTTAGCACCAGCTGTCGCGACAACATCTCTAGGGCCGAACAAATTGGCCAAGATGGTTGCCTGCATACTTCTCTCTGGGGGTGACAGCACTGAGAATGGGGGAAATTGGCAAAAATATAATGATGTCACACTGGAATAGACAATCGCCATTTCTCCACCCCTCCACTGTTTGGCTATGTGTTCTGTTTTAAGCATGTGCATGTGTGTTTAAGTGTGCTTGAGTATGTGTGTGTGTTTAAGCATGTGTGCGTTTTCAAGCGTGCGCGCGTGTGTGTTTACGCATGTGTGTTTGTATGTGTCTGTGTGTGTGTTTTTAGGTGTGTGTGTGTGTTAGGGATGCACCGAAATGAAAATTCTTGGCCGAAACCGAAAACCAAAAATGAGAAACCAAGGCCGAAAACCGAAAACCGAAACACCGAAAGAAATGATTGTCAATTATTAGAACCATTGCATTTATGGCTATGACTGTGTACTAACCTCACTAAAATCAAAGCATTGCAATTCAAGAATAAATCAATTACAAAAGTATGAAAATATTTATTTAGCACTGACATTACAGCAATGCACAATATAAATTAAAATTCAAAACAAAATGTTTAACTTGACCCCGCTCATGTGTACATTAAATAATAATGTACAGGCCTATAACTGACTGGCCTGCTGAAAGATTGTAAAATTAAATATGTTCTCTCATAAAAACACAAAGTGCATTTAAGTCACCCGACGTGGAGAAACTCTTTGCAGATGCACCCCCTCTTGAAATTTCAGCACTGCATTTTTTGCAAATCGCTATCCGTGGGTCTTTCTCCGAGATATTGAAATAACTCCACACCGCCGACATGCTGGCTCTTATCCAGATAACCGTGTGCTGGCTGCGCTTTTTGTTTGCGTCATTACAATTCTGTTTAATTAAAAAATAAAAAAATAAATAAATAAAAATAAAAAAATAAAAAAATTCTGTTTCGGCCGTGTTGTTTCGGTGATTTAGGTCTTTCGGCCGAAAACCGAAAATGCACTTTTGGGCCATTTTCGGCCGAAAATTTTCGGTGGCCGAATTTTCGGTGCATCCCTAGTGTGTGTTTAAGCGTGTTTGTGTGTTTTACTGTGTGTTTATTTAAGCATGTGTTTAAGTGTGTGTGTCTGTTTGTGTGTATTTGTGTGGGTGTGTTTTAGCGTGTGTGTGTGCGCGTGTGTGTGTGTCTGTGTGTTTAGCGTATGTACGTGTATGTGTGTTTACGCATGTCTGTGTGGGTGTGAGTTTAAGCATGTGTGTGCATGTCTGTGTGTGTGTGTGTGTTTAAGCACATGTGTGCATGTCTGTGTGTGTGTGTGTTTAAGCACGTGTGTGCGTGTGTGTGTGTTTGTGTTTAAGCATGTGTGTGTGTTTGTGTTTAACCCCTTAGTGCAGATGGCATATTTGGTAAATCATGGGGGTACTCTGTTTAAGGCTTTATAACTCCAGGTGTGAGCATCACATAAACTTGGTAAATGGCTTAAATGAAACAAAACCGGTGTACCATTTTTTGTACAAACTTAGATTTGTTTATTTTCAGAATTTAAGGTCAAAATAAAGTGCCGGAAATGCAAGCAAAACTTTGCTAAAAATGCTACAAAATATATATTTCTTCAAAATACTGAGAGGTACATAAGTGAAACAGGTAAAACTACACATTTCCTGGATCATAAACTCCTTGTCCACAAGCATTCAATAATCGCAGGGTGATATACAGAACTACTAAAGATCTATGACACGAAATGTAAGCAGTGTAGCCTGATGTACCCAGGGTCTCCAAACCTATCCAAATTGGCTAAAATGTGAATAGCTGTAAATCTTAAACTAATCATACATTTCAGTGCAAATCAACCGTTTTGACTCATTTAACTCACCTTTGTATCATTTTCATGTGGGAATTATTTTGGATCAGTACAGGGGGGTGGATATCTAGGTGTCCAATAACCTACCCAAAACCTCTCCGAGAAATTATTAAAAAGCCTTTTGTCCTTTATAAAGCATATACATTTTACCTTACGATCACTTAATGGATGAAAACATTGATATTGCACTGTTTCAGTTCAGTGTTTGATGCCAAGTGTGCCATTTTTTCACCATTATCCTTCATATACTGCTTCATCCTGTGCGGTGCCTTCGTGGGCAACATGCACTCATCAATGGCACGGTCTTCAGTATGCTGGAAGGATCTGGTCCTGCAGTGGCTTCACTCTGAACAGTAGAGGGCACTGCTGGAGTGGCAGAGGTGGAGGGTCAAGCATGTTATAGGAACAAATTACATAATGCAGAAGCATTATAACACCGTGGTACACACAGCTAAATATGAAATCATTCACTCTTGTACTTCAGTAAACACTTTCTTCTGTATGCTACATTATGTTATATTTTGTTGCGTGCTCTAGGATGGCATTACTCTGTAGTGTGTTTCACAACTGTTGCTTATGTATTTTATTTATTTATTTTACATTCATCTTGCACACATCTGGACACAGTACATTTGAATACATATTTTCCATTCCCTAAGTGAAAAGCATCACCCATGGATATACTAATACCCCATAGAGTACATTATGCACAAAGAAATTACAATACAATAAAATAATATCGGAAAACACTACCAATGTTCTAGCTTCACGGCAAATCGAGGCATAAAATAAACTCCTCAAAAAAAGTTTGGAAACGTTATTTCGGTCGATTATTCCTCCCCTTTAATAATACCAATTGGTATTGTATTTTATATCGTTGGAAAGCCTGATTAGTCACCTTTACAACGAGGTACAACTTGTAAGGATCATGCATTCGTGGAATGAGCAACACAGCTAACCGTGTGGGTAGCGGGCCAAAAAAATGTGCCAAAATCCCCTGCAATATTCTTCTGTTGGTATTCACTCTCGTGTTGAGCTTCAAGTGCTGGCAGGTGTATGCCAGTCACAGGTGTGTGACCAGGCTGGTGACCAGCATGAGGAGGAGGTGCCAAGCTGTTGTGGCTGCGTATGGATCTTCCACACGCCCTGACAGTGTACAATGAATAAAGTGTAAAAATGGCCAATATGTGTTGTTATTTCCTTATTACTGTGGGAGAGTGCAATCATCCAGTCCACCAAGCAACTCAAAACGAGAGTGAATACCAACAGAAGAATATTGCAGGGGATTTTGGCACATTTTTTTGGGCCGCTACCCACACGGTTAGCTGTGTTGCTCATTCCACGAATGCATGATCCTTACAAGTTGTACCTCGTTGTAAAGGTGACTAATCAGGCTTTCCAACGATATAAAATACAATACCAATTGGTATTATTAAAGGGGAGGAATAATCGACCGAAATAACGTTTCCGATCATTTTTTGAGGAGTTTATAACGTACGACTGAGCAACCAAACAGAACAGCGCTAAAATACTCTATGTCATTGTGAATGCTATGAATTCTAACAAAGCAGGCCACCACGAGCCACTACGGGAACGGCACGAACACAATATCAATACATTACAGTTATTTGGCAGACGCGTTTATCCAAAGCGACGTACAATAAGTGCATATTGAACGAAGCAAAGTCACGAAAGCGCTACTTTATCACTACGTAGATGCTATCGCTAGTAGTACTCAACACAATACAGTCAGCTATACATTCTAAGCGATCCGATAGCTAAACCAAATAGAAAATAAACAATAAACGGAAAGAACGTACTATATTATTTGCCTTATACATGTAGGTATTCAAGGTGGAGTCTGAAAAAGTGTGTTTTCAAATATGTTCAGCATTATTAGCAGGCTAACAGTGGTCTATTACGACCGATGCAAATACAAAAATAACGACTATATAGCACGCAGTGGAAAAACGAATGTATATAATCGAAATATTACAAGCAGTAATACTTACATGTCGAGGAGGATATCTTCCCCATATTGATAGGCACCTCTTCCACAGAATCTATGCTACAGGGATTAGAAGAATCTCTGTTGTTGTCCTCTTCTGACCGACTTCGGGGAAAACTACTAAAAAGTCACATCAAAGTTGCGCGCAGTTTTATAGCGTAATACCAAATGCGTCATAGTCAAACCAAATGCGTCATCTGCGCATGCCAGCGTAAAATTGTCGTGATATAACAAGTATTGCAGTTACGCTCGCCCTTAAATAGTTAATCCAAGCTTTCGTTTACACATGTAAATTACTTTTGGGAAGCTTGTCGTGCCTTCTATTGGATAAAACAATTGTCGATCAAACCAGAATAAAATTGCAAGCGTCACAGCCGTGCAATCAGGGAGGGGGAGTTACGCAGAGCTAGTTTCGTTTGTGTAATAGTGTTCCAATGCGCTGTGTATTTTTCAAACGGATTGTCCAAGACAATAAATGACCACGGAATCTTGAAAGGGACATATCTACGCTTAAATCCACGGGAGGATTGCACACGAATTCCATATTTAATTGCAGATATTGATAGTAGAATGGCATTGTATGATTTCACTTGTTTATGTCGGTATTGATTGAGCAGCGATTTGCACCGCTGTATTTGCATACGGTCGGGCTATTGGTGGGTTTATCTGGTTGCTGGACGGAATTCTGATATGATATGATGAATACATATATTTATGAACTCCCAACATAGACGCTATTGCCCACTATGTCACGCATGGGTAGGTATAGGCTGGGTGGGGAGTGCTTGTTAAATGGACTTGCTACGGAAAGATAGTGACACTTAGAAACTACGCATTGGTCAGAAATCGTCGCGAATGGTCTACCAATAAAGTTAAAATACCGCGTTTGGGTTTTCCACTAATAGTTTGGCTGCAGGAGCAACGCGTGTCTCAGTTGCGTAAAACTGTCTCGCAGGCGAGCCAAAATAGACTATCTGCACTAAGTAGTTACGCACGTGTGTGCATGTCTGTGTGCGCGTGTGTATGTGTGTGTTTAAGCACGTCTGTGTGTGTATGTGTGTATGTGTGTGTTTAAGTACGTGTGTGTGTGTGCTTAAGCGTGTGTGTGTATGTGTGTGTTTAAGCATGTGTGTGTATGTGTGTGTGCATGCGTATGTGTGTGTTTAAGCACGTGTGTGTGTGTGTCTGTGTATGTGTGTGTTTAAGCACGTGTGTGTATTTGTGTGTTTAAGCACGTGTGTGTGTATGTGTGTGTTTAAGCACGTGTGTGTATTTGTGTGTTTAAGCACGTGTGTGTGTGTGTGCATGTGTGTGTTTAAGCACGTGTGTGTGTGTGCGCATGTGCGTGCGTATGTGTGTGTTTAAGCACGTGTGTGTGTGTGTGTGTGTGTGTGTGTTTAAGCACGTGTGTGTGTGTATATATGTGTGTGTTTAAGCACGTGTGTGTGTGTGTATGTGTGTGTGTGTGTGTATATGTGTGTGTTTAAGCACGTTTGTGTGTGTGTGTGCGTGCGTGCGCGTGTGTGTGGGTAATTAATAGCAATCAGGCTTAATTGCAGTAATTAGGGGAGTCACAGGGCATTAGGCTGCAGCCGGGGAACAGGCAAGAGGAGCAGAGAGGAGAGGAGGGAGGAAGTGAGCACAGAGAGGGGGAGAGGGAGGTGTAAAAGGGTCGAGGAGACGTAGCCCAAAACTCAGCAGGGTCCCACTGCTCAGTAAGCCTGGCCCAGCCCAATCCGACGGCCTTTTAAACCCGCGTTTATGCTCTCTCACTATCATCCTTCTGCTCTTCTGTGGAGCTTCCAGTGCACAGCGTAAATGAGAATTCAGTTCTTCGTCGAGCTACCTGATTTAATAAAGGTAAATAATAAAGTCCATTGCGCCCAACTTCCTGTCACTCTGGGGGGAAATAGAACTGGCAAAGCCGCTCCTAATTACCATATAACTCCCTGTATTCACCACCTCTTGGATTTAAAAACCAGCATTTTCTGGCAATATCTATTTCAGGGTGACTGTTATTTGAAGAGTTAAGGTATTTTCTGGCAGCTTTCTGCGTCACGCCGCTGCTGTTCTGGCCGTCAGCTCTGATTCCATGCGCGCTGTTCATTGGCTGTCGCTCGTGTTGCTTATTTACGGGAGTGGAACTGCCACCATGCTTAAAAAAAGCCAGCAGTATTGTCATTGAGCTGCACAGTTCTTTTCTGCACCTGAAAGAAAATGTTTTTTTTTTTGTTTTTTTTAGGGCACCCCTGTCTGGCATACCAGGTTGCCATGGATATACTTGGGGGTGAACTTCCTTGTTGTCACAGAGAAGTGGGCGTGTTTGGCATGGTATTGCTGCAGCGACAGAGTTGGAAATCGTTCGGGGAGGGAGCGCGATTATTAGTCTTTCATAGGTCTGGGATCAGTGGATTATTAGTCTCTCACAGGTCTGGGATCAGTGGATTATTAGTCTTTCATAGGTCTGGGATCAGTGGATTATTAGTCTCTCACAGGTCTGGGATCAGTGGATTATTAGTCTCTCACAGGTCTGGGATCAGTGGATTATTAGTCTCTCACAGGTCTGGGATCAGTGGATTATTAGTCTCTCACAGGTCTGGGATCAGTGGATTATTAGTCTCTCACAGGTCTGGGATCAGTGGTTTATTAGTGTCTCACAGGTCTGGGATCAGTGGTTTATTTTAGCACAGTTACAGCTATCAAGCTAACAAGGTCTTTTGTTCCTTCATTCTGGATTCACATCCGTTGATCATTCACGTTAAATTTACTTCAAGGAATAACCTGTGCTACTTTCACAATGTGAAGCAGTCATTGACAGCAAAGCTGGCCTGCATTTATAAATATCTCTATTTGTACTGATGCCCATAAATATCTCTTCACTGTTGATGACTGTTTAAACAGGATGGACACACACACTTTTAGTATTTACCGCTTAACTTTTTGTCTTATCTTTACATTTCCTGCTTACAGAAATGGTACCTCCCTCTGCCCCGCCCCCACATGCCTTTCTCATCTCCTATTGGCTCAGGGATTCCAGATGAGTCCTCAGGGTTCCACACATAGAGGCTTGGCAAGACAGGGTTCCGTATTCTCGTTCACTTCCAACTGCCCTGTTAGATTGATGAATCAGGCCCCTAAGAAGACCCTGCTGTTCTGCCTGCCGTACGGAAGCTTATAGCACCCCAGTGTTTGCCTGCAGAGAGCCCAGGATCTCAGCGTTTAGCCTGCAGCCACACCGCTTCATCCACACGGGAATCGCTCCCTTGCCTTTCCCTGTTTTATTAGGCTTTTTTTTGAAGCGCTGTTGTTCTGTTTTTGTAGCACAATTAAGCTCGACAGATGCCGCATCCCGCCAAAGACGTCATAGCGATCCGGGCGCTTTGTTTGAATTTTTGGGGGCACAGACACGAACGCGGCCTCCGGCGATGTGTCATGTGGGGGCGCTATACAGAAGCAGACTTAATTGATTTTTTTACAAAGATGCTGATAGCTAACGCTTAAAGCGGAGCTTGTTAGCAGTCAGGCTAATGCAAATGTGCAAATCCTATTTTGGAAGCGCTGTAGTTGTGTGGCTCAAAGGTAATTCCAAATCTGACTTGTATATTTGACTGTGTAAATAAAATAAGCAGTGTGTGTTAGACTTTAGGCTCTGTTACGTTAAAATTGGTAGAGATGCAAATATGGTGGTTTAGGTAACTCCACTGTGGGCCTTTTCTGTCCTGAAATGGCTTGTGGTATGGACCTGAAATTAGGCCTGTGTTGTTTAATGGAGCTTACAGCTGGGATTTAACCTGTATGGCTGTTTGATGTAGCTTATAGCCTATGGAAGCTGCTACTAAGCCCGTATGGCTGTTTAATGTAGTTTTTAGCTTGTTGTATCTGATTTTAGGCCTTTATGGCTGTTTAATGTAGTTTTTAGCTGCTTGTTTCTGATTTTAGGCCTGTATGGCTGTTTAATGTAGTTTTTAGCTTGTTGTATCTGATTTTAGGCCTTTATGGCTGTTTAATGTAGTTTTTAGCTTGTTGTATCTGATTTTAGGCCTGTATGGCTGTTTAATGTATCTTATAGCCTTTTGACGCTGATATGCGACCTGAGTGGCTGTTTATTGTAATGTACCATATAGCTTATTGTGTCTGATACTAGGCCTGTATGGCCGTTCAATGTAACTTATAGCTTATTGAAGCTGATTTTCCGCTTGTATGGCTGTTTATTGTAGCTTACAGTTTATTGAAGCTGGTATTAGGCCTGTATGGCTGTTTATTGTAGTTCATAGTTTATTGAAGCTGATATTAGGCCTTTATGGCTGTTTATTGTAGTTTATTGAAGCTGATATTAGCACTATGTGGCTGTTCATTGTGGCGTTTAGCTTACTGGAGCTGATACTAGAAACACAGACATTTTTTAGAAACACCCACTAAGGACCTAGGTATGTAATGTTCTCCCACATCACTGCATACGTGCACCCGTGCACACACACATGCACGCACGTAAAAAGGGAGTGCATGAGAGAAGAGAGGGAGCAGGGAAGAGAGTGTGTGTTTGAGTGAGAAGCAACAGTATGTGTGTTTGAGTGAGTGGGAGCAAGGAACTGTGTATGTGTATGTGTATGTGTATGAGTGAGAGGGAAGAGAGAGCGAGAGAGCGAGAGAGAGAGAGAGAGGTGGTTTTATCAGGGTCATTAGTTCAGTTGGCTGTGTGCTGCATTCTTAGCCAGTGGGACTAGGGGGGGGGGGTCGGAAAGGGTGAAAGGAATGTGTGTGTGTGTGTGTGTGTGTGTGTGTGTATATTAAATGGATGTGTGTGTATATGTTTAAGATGGAGATGTTTGTGTGTAAGACATAGGTGTGTGTGTATATATACACACTTAATCATCACAGTATAACACCAGTCAATTAAACCAAACCGGTCGTGCTGGATGATGTTGCAGGCAGCATAACATTCGCCACGGCGTCTCCAGACTCTTTCACGTCTGTCACATGTGCTCAGTGTGAACCTGCTCTCATCTGTGAAGAGAACGGGGCGCCAATGGCGAACCTGCCAATTCTGGTGTTCTCTGGCAAATGCCAATCGAGCTGGATGGTGCTGGGCTGTGAGCACAGGTCCCACTACAGAACGTTGGGCCCTCATGCCACCCTCATGGAGTCTGTTTCTGACAGTTTGGTCAGAAACATGCACACGAGTAACCCGCTGGAGGTCATTTTGTAGGGCTCTGGCAGTGCTCCTCCTGTTCCTCCTCGCACAAAGGAGCAGATACCGGTCCTGCCGCTGGGTTGTTGCCCTTCTACGGCCCTGTCCAGCTCTCCTCGTGTAATGGCCCGTCTCCCGGTATCCCCTCCATGCTCTTGAGACTGTGCTGGGAGACACAGCAAACCTTCTTGCGACGGCACATATGGATGTGCCGTCCTGGAGGAGCTGGACTACCTGTGCAACCTTAATGGGCTGCAGGTACCGCCTCATGCTACCAGTAGTGACAAGGGCACTAGCAAAATGCAAAACTAGAGAAAAATCTTCATTTATTTGAGCAGTGTATATGTGTAAGGTGGAGATGTGTGTGTAGTGTATATGAAATAGATGAATGTGTATAAGATGGAGATGTGTGTGTTTGTGTGTGTGTGTGTGTGTGTGTGTGTGAGTGTGAGTGTGTGTGTGTGTGTGAGTGTGTGAGGGGTTCATAGAGGTTCTGCTTTAATAAAGTGTCGAAGTGAAGCTCCTGAAAGTTGTGCTTATGGCAGGCAGAGCTGCTCCTGACAGCACACACTGCCCCATTATGATCCCCATGATTCACTTACTGCACCGCCTGCCCCATCTGCTGGAGGATAGAGGAACTGCAAATGATTCTTTAGTTTTCTAATAACCTGCTCTTCTGTGAAACAGCAGTGGGAGGGAGGTGGCAGGGTGGTGGGGTCATGTGACAGGGAGTCGCATGAGTTTCCCTCATTGTAAATATGGAACCTTCTAGATTGTTGCTGGACAATTCTGGCCATGACCTCTGACCTCTTCCGTCTCTTTGATGTTCCTGTGGCTGCTCTGAGCAGTCTTGAATTTTTTGTTCTGGGCCTTCTGGTGATTCTGTTGTACATCCGGTTTCTGATGAGCCTTTTTGTAGTTTCACTGAGCTTTTCTTGTAGTTTTTCTATGCGTTTTCTGTTGTTTCACTGAGCTCCTTCTTGTAGTTTCACTGTCCTTTTCTTGTAGTTTTTCTGATCTTTTCCTGTAGTTTCTCTGTAAAAAGTGACCGTGACAGTGACCCTCCCTCTCCCCTCCTCCCTCTTACAGTGCTCAGTATTCGGGGGGTACAGGAGGAGGACCCCCCAGACCCCCAGATCATGCGACTGGACAACATGCTGCTGGCGGAGGGAGTGTCCGGGCCAGAGAAGGGTGGGGGCTCGGCCGCAGCGGCCGCAGCAGCGGCGGCCGCTGGGGGATCGCCGAACGACACCAACATTGAGCATTCGGACTATAGAGCCAAGCTCGCCCAGATCCGCCAGATATACCACTCCGAGCTGGAGAAATACGAACAGGTGAGGAGCAGTCTACCTAACCCAGATAGGCCTATACCACTCCGAGCTGGAGAAATACAAACAGGTGAGGGAGAGTCTACCTAACACAGATATACCACTCCGAGCTGGAGAAATACAAACAGGTGAGAGAGAGTCTACCTAACCCAGATATACCACTCCGAGCTGGAGAAATACGAACAGGTGAGAGAGTCAACCTAACCCTGATATAACACTCCGAGCTGGAGAAATATGAGCAGGTGAGAAAGAGTCTACCTAACCCTCACCCAGATTTCCGTCTGTCAGTCTATAACTTGCGCAGTTAAAGCGTGTAACCACTTTCTCTGGAACCGTTTGCTATATCAGCAGCTCACAGGTAACGGATGCGTGTGTTTCAGTGGGATGTGAAAATGTGACATTTTAGGTATGACATACGCAGGTAATTCTGACCTTAAGAGGACCGTGAGTACCGAATATTTACAAAGAATCTCAGGACATTCAGCAGATGTACGAGGGTGGATTATCAGCCGTCCGACGACTGAAAATTATATTTTTCTGCGGCCGCATGTTTTGCAGAGTGCAGGAAATGCGTGGCTGAAATGCAGCAGTCGGCTGTGTCCGCGCTGGGTCACGTGACTAGTAATTGATGACACAGCCCCAGTCCCAGGGGAACGTGTTCTCTCTGCACATTGATTGGGTCTCTTTCATTAGGCCTTAATCACAGAGCCGCTAAACCAATCAAAGGGTCTGCATTAGACCCACAACTCTCCGGGGACCTGCACACACACAAACACAAGCATATATACACACACACGCAAGCATATATTCACACACACTCACATACACACACAGACACAAGCATATATACACATACACACACACAAACACAAGCAGATACACACACACATACACACACACTCACGCACAGACACACGCACACACAGAAACACCAAAACACACACACGCGCGCATATACACACGAATGCGTGTGTACACATGCAAACACAGAAACACCGAAACACACACCCAACACACACACAAAATCTCACAAGCAGACATGCACAGACACACATCCAGGATTCTATGTACAGGGTGTTCTGTTTTAAAGGGATATGCTCTGTGTGTGTGTGTGTGTGTGTGTGTGCATATAGACAGGGATGTCATTACTGTGAGTTTGTAGTATATACAGGGATGGGGTGTGTGTGTGTGTGTGTGTGTGTGTATGTGTGTAGGCACTGGCAGTGGCAGATATATGCTTTGTGTGTTTTTTTATTAATCTCTCTCTATCCCTCTCTCTCCCTCCCTCTCCCTCTATCTCTCTTTCCCTTTCCCTCTCTCTCTCTCAGGCATGTAGTGAGTTCACTAACCATGTAATGAACCTGCTGAGGGAGCAGTCTCGAACCCGGCCCATTTCGCCCAAGGAGATCGAGCGCATGGTGGCCATCATCCACCGCAAGTTCAGCACCATTCAGATGCAGCTCAAACAGAGCACCTGTGAGGCCGTTATGATCCTGCGCTCACGCTTCCTCGACGCCAGGTGTGTGTGTGTGTGTGTGTGTGTGTATACGTGTGTGCGTGCATGTGAGCGAGCGTTTGTGCGAGTGAGTGAGAGTGTGTCTGTCTGTGAGTGAGTGAGTGAGTGAGTGAATGAATGAATGAGTGTGTGTGTCTGTGTGTCTGTGTGTGAGTGAGAGTGTGTCTGCCTGTGAGAGTGTGTCTGCCTGTGAGAGTGCATGAGTGAGTGTGGGCATGTTTAGCCTAGGACTAAATGTCCCCATGAGGATAGAAAAGGTTGTCAAATGCTCCCTCATGGGGACTCGAGAATGGTATGAATTCAGGACTGTGTGTGTGTGTGTGTGTGTGTGTGTGTGTTGTGCGTTCGTGTATGTGTTTCTGTCTGTGTGCGAGTGAGCGAGCGAGTGAGAGTGTCTGAGAGTGTGTGAGTGAATGAATGAGTGTGTGTGTGTGTGTGTGTGTGTGTGAGAGAGAGAGAGCGAGAATGAGTGAGAGTGTCTGCTTCTCCTCTCTCTGTTATCCATCTTCTGTGTCTCATAGACGCAAGAGGCGCAACTTCAACAAGCAGGCGACAGAGGTGCTGAATGAGTACTTCTACTCCCACCTGTCCAACCCCTACCCCAGCGAGGAGGCCAAGGAGGAGCTCGCCAAGAAGTGCGCCATCACCGTCTCTCAGGTCAGGGGTCAGCGTGAGGTCACTGTCTCAGGTCAAGGGTCAGCGTGGGGTCACCCTGTCTTGAGGTCAGGGGTCAGTGTGGGGTCATCTCAGGTCATGGGTCAGCATGTAGTCACTGTTTCTCAGGTCAGGGGTCAGCTTGGGGTCACTGTCTCTCAGGTCGGGTCAGCTTGGGCTCACTGTCTCAGGTCAAGGGTCAGCTTAGGGGTCAGCTTGGGGTCACTGTCAGGTTTGGGTTCAGCATGGGGTCACCGTCTCTCAGGTCAGGGGTCAATGTTGGGGCACTGTCTCAGGTCAGGGTTCCAACTGGGGTCATTGTTACCCCTTTTCCACTAAGCAAGTTTGAGGGCCGGTTCGGAGCCGGTGCCTAATTTTGAACCAGTTCTTCACGTTTCGACAGCAAAAGAACCGGTTCTCGGCCAGGAAAACTGCTTCCAGAGCGGCACCAACACTTAGCTGGTCCAGAACCAAGAACCACTTACGTCAGGGGCTAAGGGCAGGATTATCATGAGAGGCTCAGGCTAGCTTCAGACAGAGCGAGGAGTAGGAGTAAGAAATCTTGCATTGATGCACGAGACTGCTGTAACGGTAGTTCAAACTTTCAATTGGCCTTCGGTTGCTAGCAAATTTATGCCCCAATGTTAAGTCAATGGACAATTCGTTTCCGGCATCGTATAATTATAAAGGTTTATTTAAAAACTGTACAATAAACAGAAATGTCATCTGTCAAATGCATTAGTCCATGTCACGCCCGACATATCGCTATGTTTACTTTAGCAATTAGAGTTGTAGAATTTTAGCTAGGTCGTTGGGGAAAAAAAGTCTTAATCTAAATGTAATTAATTATATAAAAACGGCTTAACAAATCTTTCTCATATTTATTTTATGTCGAGATATTGATGAGATGAGTTGATCTGCCAAATGGCTTGGTAATTTGTATTAAAACGGCTGAAAAATTGATGGGCGAAATCTGGGTTTTAAGATGTAATGTATGTAGGCTCGCAAAGCCAGGAGCAACACAACCAATGTTGTTGCTGTGCTTGAAGTTGGCGCTAGCGTTGCTGGGAAAGCGGAGACGTATACAGACGTAAATAGTGACGTAATGACGTGGCTCTCTAGCCCGTGGAAAAGCAAACCAGTTCTTAGAAGGTTCGCAAGTTGAACCAACTGCGAACCGGCACTAGCACCAGCCAAGAACCAGAACTAGGTTTGTGTTGGTGGAAAGGGGGTATGTCTCTCAGGTCAGGGGTCAGCTTAGGGGTGCTGTGTGTCAGGTCAGGGGTCAGCGTGGGGTCACGGTCTCTCAGGTTAGGGGTCAGCGTGGGTTCACGGTCTCTCAGGTCAGGGATCAGCATGGGGTTATTGTTTCTCAGCGTGGGGTCACTGTTTCTCAGAGGACAGGTCAGTTTGGGGTGAGAATCTTGGGTGAATCTCACCTGTCATTACTTTTGCACGCCGTTGCTACCTTCAATTTTTCAGTTATTCTAGTTTAGATATAAGATCAAAATCTTCAATGTTCAGAATGTGGTTACACACCTTTAGCCAGTGAGCAGTTGGGAGTTGCACCAAAGCCAGGATCATCTCGGGTCACTAAAACCTGAGGGCTCTGGGTTCAGTGCAGGAGGTCCGGTGTAACTGGGCTGATTGAGCGGGTGTAGCGGTAAGCAGCAGGGACGGCATTGGCGGGTGACGGATTGTCTCTTTCTCTCTCTCTTCCCTCCTAGGTCTCCAACTGGTTCGGCAACAAGAGAATCCGCTACAAGAAGAACATTGGTAAGTTCCAGGAGGAGGCCAACCTGTACGCAGTTAAAACCGCAGTGGATGCAGCCAGCGTGTCGGCCCAGGCCAGCCAGGCCAGCTCTCCGGCCACGCCCACCTCAGGTACCGCCCGCCCCGCCCCCTCTCACGCGCCGCCCAACTTCCTGTGCTCTGCTGCGCGCCATCTAGCCTCATACAGGACATGTAGCATACACAGCACAGACGCACGCATACACACAACACACAGACGCTTGCACAAACACATCACACACATGCACACACTACACACATACACACCTAATGCAGCACACACACGCATACATGCACACATACATATATAAACACACACATACACAGCAAACACATATCACACACATACACACACTACACACTTGGGGTGTGCCCGAAGCCGAAATTCGGAAGTGCATGGATAGTGGGTTGGAAACGGATATTTTCTTATCCGGAGTTTCCAGTTCAAATTCGGATGCGCGAAATAATTTAATTGCAGCAGGAACATCTTTGATTCAGTGCCCACCTGTCTGTATGGCTCTTCTGAACTTTACAGAATTAAGCATTGGATTGTTTATTTGGTTATTAAAAACATTACAATATAAAATAAGCGATGGAGCCGTTCGATATCGGCCATGTGACTCAATCGGGAGTCCCTGAAATTACGGATACTCAACCTATATCTTTAACGTGCTCGTTATAATGGAACAGTGTGCCTTGTTTATATAGACCTATATAGATCTTGCATGTAAACGTGATGGCTACTATCCTTTTAATGCTGCTCGCTTTAATTTAGCTGCGCCTAATCTCGCCACTTTTTCAGAACGTAAAAACACCTTTTAAAAGAAAGCAAAGGAACAGCTAGAATCATTGTAGCCTATGTCCCATTTTGAACTGTCACTTAGGTCCTACTGGCTATCATAATTATTGTATTTATGCTAGTTGTGTTGTTTGTATTTTTAAACTGTATAGAAAGTTCTGCATTTCTGCGTAATTAATCAATTCCGTCAATCTCGCCATTCCATGAGCCCAAACTTGCAACGCAAGTGTAATAAGCATAAAACGAAAATGTGATGTTTTAAATCGCAGAAAAAATGTTTTAACTAAGCTTGTCATGGTGATCGGTTTAACCAATGTCATAGGCCTACAAAAACCATATTGAAATGCAGCCATATCCAGACTTTAAATTTTCTTGTATTAAAAGCTTTTCAGGTGTAGAACTTTGTTGTTACTTCTTGCTCAGAAATGCATCTTGTTGGACTTAGAGTATAATAATAATAATAATATTACTTTACGTAATAATAATAATGATAAAATGTATTTCTAATAAAATAAATTGGGATCGGTATCGGCCGATCTTTAAAAAGAAAATCCAAGTTCATATAGTAAAATAGCAAACTAACAAAAAAAGTTTTAAAAAAGTACAATATGAGATCACAACAGGTAGAAAGGGTTGTGATTGTGGAAATAGTTTCCAATCCAACGTATAATGGAATGTTTTTATAAAACTGCCTTTTCACTCTGAGTTGATTATATATATTGTACCTCAGATTTATCCAAAATTATTGTTCAGTGTCCCCCAATTAGGGGGTGGACGGTTAAAATTGGTTAACAAAAACAACCTTTAACAAAACAAAACAATACACTACCTGGCCAAAAAAAAAGTTGCACACTAATATTTCGTTGGACCGCCTTTAGCTTTGATTACGGCACGCATTCATCGTGGCATTGTTTCGACAACCTTATGCAACGTTACAACATTTATTTCCGTCCAGAGTTGCATTCATTTTTGGCCAAGATCTTGTATTGACGACGGGAGAGTCGAACCACTCCGTAAAGTCTTCTCCAGCACATCCCAAAGACTTTCAATGGGGTTAAGGTCAGGACTCTGGTGGCCAATTCATGTATGAAAATCATTCCTCATGCTCCCTGAATCACTCTTTCACAATTTGAGCCCGATGAAGGGAATATTCCCAGAGGCCTGTACAGTGGGTACTATGCATGACGGGTGCAACGGCGACTTTTTATTTTTTTTTGGCCAGGCAGTGTAGATAAATAAGTATAAAGTACAGAATATAGTTCTTATAAAAAGTTTTGACAAGGAGGGGCGTGAATGCTCATAAATTAATTTTACAATTAATTTTAGACTAGAAAATATGACATTTCCTATATGTAACGCAACGTCCGGCTGAAGCCCCGCCCACTTCCGGTTTCTATCCGAATACAGATACAGATACAGATAATGTTGATGGTCGAACAGATACAGATACAGATTGTGGCATCGCTGCACACCCCTACTACACACACAGCAAACACATCAGACACACACACAATGCAGCATACACGCACACAAACCGTTCACCCTGTACTTAGTGACTGAGAGTCACTGCCCCACCCCCAACCCCCCTCCCCCCCCGGAGTGACGTTGTGTTTTGGCATATACACATCTCTCCGCTCGCCCCCACCACCCCCCCCCCCCAACCACCTCCACCATCACCCCCCCATTCTCGAACGGCCAGTCCCGATTGGCTGGTGAATTCCCCATTCTCAAACGGCCAGTCCCGATTAGTGGGGAATTCCCCATTCTCGAACGGCCAGTCCCGATTGGCTGGTGAATTTTCCGTCATGTTGCTGCCACTGCGGTTTCCAGGGTGATTTATTCACTTCCTGTTACCGCCACTGTTTTTTATCGCCGCCTTCACGCCCCCTCAACCACCTCTGACATCACCCAATCCAGAGCTGCGTTGTTACCCTGGGCGATGGAGGAACCAGTATCTGCAATGTGACACTGTTTGGGGTTGGGGTCAGAGGTCAGTTTGGGCTCTCGAGGCCAGTACTAATGCTGGTTTTCATTGTTCCCCTCTAATCAGGGACTGATTTAAACCTGGGACACCGGGTGAGTTAAATCTCTGGCCAATCAGTGACATTAATCAATCAATCAATTAACTATCAGGTAGAAAAGAAAAGCAGCAACGCACCTGGACCTCCAGAGCCTGATTTGAGTGCCCCCCCCCAAAAAAAAATGAAAGGAAAACCATCTGTGTGTGACCCATGACCCCCAGATAGCCAGTTTTGAGACAGGCCCTTACAGACGTTAAAAATAGGTGGTACTGCGATAAGGTGGCGCCCCCTGTTGATCAGTGTTTCCATGCAGCTCAGTGAGTTAGTGAGCCAGCAGTAACAGCGCCTCCTGGTGTTGTGTTGTGTTTCTGCAGGCGGATACCCCGCTCCCTGCTACACACCTGATGGCCGGTTATGAGGAGCTGCCAGAGACCTGCACCCCCATACTG